>JAWNMR010000492.1:18040000-18430000 GCA_035043845.1 Drosophila picticornis | reverse complement strand
TTAGCTGAAAACAACGATCGGATTCTGCATCCATCACATCGATTACATCGATTCCAGGTGGGTTCAATGACGCATTACATCATTTAATACCATTTAATACCACTGAAGCCATCCAGTTTCAGTCTGCTCTGTTCGAAATCAGCTAACACAATAATTTAGCATCTATTTTTGGTACTCGCGTTCAGAAAAATAGCAAACCTAAAAGTACATTTACAATTTAGAAATGATTTTGTGATTGATTGATTGATTGATAGAATGATGAAATGATTATTGTTGTTCAAATGTATTCAGTTCTCAGCTGTCCCATGTTCGAAGCAACGCAACCATCTCAATCATCTGAGATCTGAGCATGATTGTTATACATACATGCATATATATATATATATACTCATATATATAACCCAATAGGGACAAACAGATAAGGCAAAAATAAGCCACAATGTGTGAAAATTAACAATGCAAACTTTTACAATTAGTTTGTTAATTAATTTTGGACGTTAAAACTGTTCCAATAGCAACAACAAATGCAAAAATTTCGTTATTTAAATGTTGTAGAATAATACAAAACGACAATTTCATCCTGGTCTTAAACGAGTCAGTTTCTTGACAGTTGTGAAGTGTGTGGGAAGAGTAAGTCACATCTAAATCTAAACACATTCGAAGAAGTATCCATCAATATACAAATAATATACAAATAACGTATCAAATATCAAATATAATATTTATAGAAGGATAAGAACTCTTCTCCTTCTGTATTCGAAATAAACAACGATTTTGTAGCTTTAGTGGAAAAGAGGACAAAATTCAAATACCAAGTGGAGGTAATAAAATGAATAAAATGAATAAAATGTTAATTGGACTGCGATTGAATGCATTTTGGAAATCAATTTACTATTATTAATTGTATTAAATGCAAGCATTTAAAGTCAACTTTGACAAAAGGGAAGTCAACTCGGGACACGTTTGTCCAACAGTCAATCAGTCAATCAGTCAGTCATTCAGCTCTCTGTCTATGTATGTACGATGCCAAGAATTCCTACACTTGCCAGTTGTACACACATGCATACATACATACATCCATACATACATACACACATACATACATACACACATACATACATACATATAGATATATATGTTTATGCATCTGTATTAACATGTTTACCTTTGTCAAATCGCACAGCTCTAAATGAGTTTCGCACACAGACAGCAGCAAGACAAGACAAGAAAAAAAAAGAAAGGTGCGGGGTCAGCAAGTGGGAGGGGTGTGTAGAGGGGAGCGGGGAGAATGGGCTGCACAGCGTCTATCACAATATCTATATAGCCATATAATCGCTTGTTCGTGAGCT
Source organism: Drosophila picticornis (assembly GCA_035043845.1). NCBI lineage: Eukaryota > Metazoa > Arthropoda > Insecta > Diptera > Drosophilidae > Drosophila > Drosophila picticornis. The sequence continues at coordinate 18,428,651 of JAWNMR010000492.1, read as the reverse complement.
GTAAACACAGGCATTGTAAATTTACACCATGCTTATAATTAGCAATAGAACGGCAGTTGACTTTTTATACCCTGTACACTCCAGGGTGTCAAGGCGGGTATTATGAGACCATCATTATGGCAATGATGAGTATTGAAGTGGAGAGAAACCACCTCCCCATTAGCCGGGTCTATTACAACCAGCTGGAACACTCAGATTTGCAATATAATCTTACGTAATAAATTCTGAAATTTTCCTCAAATCGCTCAACATAAAATTTAATTTTTCCTTCTTTTCTTTTGTATTTAATGTGGAATAAAAACTGCACAAAAATAAATTAAAATTGAAGCAAAAATAAAAATGAAATAGAGTAAAAAGTGAAATATAAAATAGAAGTGAAGTTAATAGAAGAGAGAGAGGAAGAGAGAAAGTGGGCGAAATTAAGGCGGAGACTATCTGATTAATCAAAGGCACAAAATGCAGAGAGTGCGACTTGAATCGAGGGTATCTCGTAGTTGATTGCATTATTCATACATTTTTCCCTTGATGTTGTTGCCAAAGTTGCTGCTTCTGTTGCCAGTCAGTATATATACATATATATATATATGTATATATATATATATGCTTGCTTCATGCTTGTATAACTATGGTCCGCACCTGTATATGGTTCACACTCACACACACAACCAGCCCTTTATCACCAGGGACCACGGCAAAGTTTAGTGCTAAAAAAAATGACAGACATTGTTTGCAGAATAAGCATCCCTCTCTCTCTCTCTCTCTCTCTCTCTCTCTCTGTCTCACTCACTCACTCACGCTCTCTCTGTCTCTGTAGCTACCTTGTAGTTGGGCTTGCCTATGGTTGATTGCCAGCAATAATTGTCGCTCAGGTGTTGACGATTGACGCCAATTTTGAGCCAACCATTGTATTGCATCTGTGCAGTTACAGCGATCCATGCTAACTAACCCAATGCCTCGAAATAATACCAACAATAACAACAAAAACAACCACAACAACAACAACAACTACAAAGAAAAGCAGAGTTTGTTTTTGTCCCACCGCAGTGTTGCCCACACAGATAAATAATGACAAACGGCTGATAAATCATCATTATTATTTAGTGCCGCCATCTAGCGGCGTAAAAACGCAGCGAAAGGCTTATGTGATAATTATTTATGCTTTTAATTAATTTTCTGTTACACAATCACATAGACAAACTACGCGTAGTCATCCTTAAAGCAAGCATTGCTTATATATAAAAAAAAGAAGAAAAATTCCATGTTTTAAAGCCCTCAATCAAATGATTCAAGTAACCTATAAAATTTTAATCCTTTTCAGATATATATTTATTTAATACTTGAATTGGAAAGTTAAAAGATTTTACTCAAACAAAGTAAAGTAAGCTGGATCTGAGCGTGGTAAGCCAGAATTGATATTCCAAACTTAAAGTTTCCAGATCTCTGAGATCTGTTTGTTCATACAGACGGACAGACGTTAATGGCTAGATTGCCGCGGCTGTTGATACTGATAAAGATCAAGTTGCTATAGTCCTTAATATGCTCATTTTTTGGTCTGACTGGGTTTATTTTTCTGGGTTTTCACCAATTCATGCAGCAAATGTTGGACCATTTTGCATTTAAAAACTCCCAGAAATCTTATAAATTTTTCTTATGTTTTAATTTTGATAAATTTAATTAAATTTTATTTATTTCAATTTTGTTACAATTTGAATTTTTTGTAGCGACTGACTTTATTTGACTTTAAATAAATAAGTATATAAATAGATACACCCATACAGACTCAATCTGATCGAAGTTTGGGGTATGTACACTTAGAAAAACAATGTTAGAAATTCGTCATATTCCTTATTATTCAGAAAGTGTATTTCTAAAAAACAGGGTTTTTTTCTTCTCTTCTGTTTGGATTTTTATAAAATTTTAAAAAAATGATGTCCACAAGCAAAAGAACATTAGAATTTAATCTCTTTTTTTTTGTGTACTTGTTGGTGAGTGAAGACGGTTGTGGTTTAAGCTTGATTGACATTATCGTATTTCATGTTGTTGTTGACATTTCGGTGCGGTGAGCATTTGCTGTGCTTTGGTTGATATTTCATATTGAGGGCTTATGGCCATGGACAGACCTGCTTGAGTAAAACTTTCGAGGAGTGTGCGATTCAGTGTCTCCTATGGATGAGCTTGTCGTCAATTCGCAGATGCACCTGCTCCCAATTTGTGTAGTAACCGTTCAAATTGAACTATTATTAAGATATATTTATAGTATCGAATTATCTCATTGGTTTGTGTTATCGATTATCATTCACATAAAAGCCCGAAATGCAACAGTGTTTGTAATATTGCATTTATTACTGATCACAGCTGCTTTCAGCGCTCTGGTTACAAGTTATATTTCCTTGATGAAAACTAGACAGTTGCGATTAAACTGTGATAGTTTATGCAACTGTTGACGCACTTTCGGTTTCGAGACGGAAAAAAAGTATTTGATTTGACTACGATTCTAAATGTCAGTAAAATTAAACTGTTTTCTGAACTGTTTATCGACTTTGAATATATGTTGATATTTAAGGGCAATCAATAATCCTAAAGATTCCTATAATTTTTATAGTCTTTTTTTTTTATTTATTTCAAGACAGACTCTTATATCGTGAAACACTCGCATGATGATTGATAAAGTCACCAAACTTGAAACCAAATCGTTGAAAACCTCCTTTAAATATCGCCCTCCCTGACCACGCCCACTCCTGTTGTTCCTTTTGGGTTTTGTGGTTGCGATTTGAAATGGTTAAAAAGGGTCGCATGAAGTTAATTGATTTGCAATTTAAATTGTTATATCTGACGATTTTTATTTAACCCTACTACTAAAATAATTATTTATCAAGAAAATTGTTGAATTCTTTGTTATAGCAGCATTTCTATTCAACTCATAAAACGCCCAAAGGAATACGAGACTCAAATTTTCAATCAAACAACGATCACACATCTTAACACATCTTAAATTCAGAATAAACTTGAGTTGTCGCTATTCAAAATTTTCCTTGGTTTCTTGGTTACTTGGTTATTTGGTTCCTTGGTCACTTGGCGCTTATAACTCAAAGTTATGATAAACTGAGCTGATCGTTGGCATAACGAGATGCAAGATGCCTTAGCTTTACTTTGGCTTGCCGGCTAACTGACTTTTGTTGCCTCGTCGCGGCTGTTAATTAGCATATTTCGTCATGAGTAAGCCAACTTGCAATAAGGTGGAAAGCCATTCCGATGTTCGCTCAAAGTCGGTGAAACAGTTAGCCAGGCTCTTGCCTGGATTGCCGTTTGCCGATTACCGATTGCCGATTCCCGATTGGCTGCAAAATGAAAGAAAGGGCGGAAATTAAGCTGGCGTCTGTAAGCGATATTTTTTCACTCTTCTCTCCTCTATCCACCAATTTAGTAGTATTTAGTCCTCTTCCTCGCGGCAGGACAATAATCATTTTGCACGCCTTGACCAAGTGGAGACGAGTCGAGTCGAGTCGACTCGAGTCAAGTGGCATGGAGTGCATTTCAGCTGAGTCGAGTCGAGTTGAGTCGGTTCGAGTCCCTTGCCCGGCGGTGGCATAACGTGAAATTGCATCCAGCAGCAGCTAAAACAGGAACAACAAAATTACACACATGTGCAGCAGCAATGTCCACCTCAGGTCAGGGTCGTCATCGTCATCGTCGTCATCGTCGTCGTTGCTGTTGCTGTTGTTGTTGTTGTCGCTGTTGTCGTAGCTGCCCAGCGCCAGCTCTTTTAATCCGTTGCTTTTTTTTTTTTTGTATTTATTTTTTAACTCTTGAAGTAGCTCTGGGGCCGCCCAGGGGAACCGATCACCCGCATATTGGCGTATGATTGCAGTGTCGGCACACAGTGCACAGTGGTTTCAATTTAACATGGTGTCATATCATTAATGGAACCAAATATTATAAATTATAATACATTTTATAAATATTTAAATGTATTTACTTCAATACTTCGTAAGGATTTTCCACTTTAAGTGCGCTCAGCACGATCGGTGGAATTAAATTTTATTAAAGATATGCAAGGAATCTTTCTAGTCAAGTCCGAAAAAAATCGATTTTTCTTTGAATTGCTAAACAGTTTAAGATTAACAACATTTAACATTCAGCAATTTTAATTTCAATGTTTAGTTTTATGGGGAAAAACTTGTTATTTTTATTGAGAAGCAAGAATAAATAATTTAATTGGAAAACATTGTGAAAATTTAAATAAATTGGAGGAATATTCAATTCAAAGTATCTATGAACTTGCCAGAGTTTGTAGAGATTAAGTTTCTGGACGGTGCTTGATAATTTTCAACTAAAATTTAACTTGTATAAAAATATAGATACAAATTCGTATCTTATATAAAGTTAAGCAACGAATTGCATTGTAGACCAACCACAATTCGCAGTTTAGCAATAATCTGTTGTAATGCATGCAAGCGACTTATTGCTGGTTTGGCACCACTGTGCGCACTGTGAGCCACTGCTGCACAGCAAGTCACCAGATGTTCAACTCCATGTACAAGTCGCCGCTGCTGTTGCTGTTGCTGGAGTTGGAGTTGGAGTTATTATTGTTATTGTCGTTGCCTGAGTTGGGGTTGGGGACGGTGCCGGTGACGGGAGGAGTCCAATCCGGCGACAGGCATAACCCTGGCCAATGGATGCCTCTGCAGATGAAGACCACAATTCGGAGCTTATGTGTCAGGTGCGCATCGTGCCACGAATGAAACAATTTATTGCACTCGTCGCGTTTCGGTGTTTCTTTTCTGTATATTGTTATTGTTGCATTTGTTTTTGTTGTTTGTATCATTTGAGTTGTTGTTGGCGTTGTTGTTGTCGCTTTGCTGTCACTGTTTTGGTTTGGTTTTTTTCATCTGTCTTTTTTTATGTTGCTCTGCCTGGATTAAATTTAATTCTCCCCCAAATCTCTGTCCACAAAACACCATTTCAAATTTGTTGTTCTTTTTATAGCCAGGACCCATTAAAAGTTAAAAAGAAAATGGGTAAAATTTTGCGAATTCATATTAAAGAACACAATGCTGATTTGAGAGAGCAAAAAAGGCCACACTTTCAAAGAAATATTTGATGAGAATGTAAAATTGATTTAACTTGTATGTAAATTGTAAATGTTTATGATTGGAGATTATTTAAGTATAGAACATATAATTTAAAGAATAAAACACGTTAGAAAAAAGAGAGTTTTCTTAAGGCTCTAGCTTCTGAATAAAAATATGCAGTTCTCATTTTTACATCTACATTTGAGATTAATAAAGATTGATCAAGGCTTGCAAGATGCTGCTTTAGTCGATTAAATATTTCGAAATGCTGAATGTATAATAGGGTATCTCCTAGGCCACGCCCCTCTCTATAATTGTTCCTTCACTTCTACTCTTGTGGTATTTGGGGCCTCGCGATTCGTTTCAAATTTGCCGAAATAAGGATTAAATGGATCACAATTCGCTCTGGCCTTGTATTGACATTGGTGATCAGGTTTTGAACAGCACCATCTGTTGGGCAAGGCTGTAATTTGTATTAATTAGCTGTTTTACAACACTGACATAATTAAAATGTCTCAGCATTTATTCGCCACAAACAGATCAATTCATGAATTGCACGCTGCCAACCCATCAAATCTAGCAATCAGAGTCACTATCACAAACACAAATTCCCCCATCGACCACCTCCCACGTCCATTGCACTCTCCCGGCATCAATGGGGTCGCCGTTCAAGGTAATAGGAAGCCAAGTAGCCGTGAGTAGGCAAAGTAACGAGTACAAATGCAATTGCAGAAACGTATCTGTACGGAAATAGATTGATACATATACAGATACAGATACAGATACGGATACGGATACGGATACGGATACGGATACGGATACGGATACGGATACGGATACGGATACGGATACGGATACGGATACGGATACGGATACGGATACGGATACGGATACGGATACGGATACGGATACGGATACGGATACAGATACGGATACAGATACAGATACAGATACAGATACAGATACAGATACAGATACAGATACAGATACAGATACAGATACAGATACAGATACAGATACAGATACAGATACAGATACAGATACAGATACAGATACAGATACAGATACAGATACAGATACAGATACAGATACAGATACAGATACAGATACAGATACAGATACAGATACAGATACAGATACAGATACAGATACAGATACAGATACAGATACAGATACAGATACAGATACAGATACAGATACAGATACAGATACAGATACAGATACAGATACAGATACAGATACAGATACAGATACAGATACAGATACAGATACAGATACAGATACAGATACAGATACAGATACAGATACAGATACAGATACAGATACAGATACAGATACAGATACAGATACAGATACAGATACAGATACAGATACAGATACAGATACAGATACAGATACAGATACAGATACAGATACAGATACAGATACAGATACAGATACAGATACAGATACAGATACAGATACAGATACAGATACAGATACAGATACAGATACAGATACAGATACAGATACAGATACAGATACAGATACAGATACAGATACAGATACAGATACAGATACAGATACAGATACAGATACAGATACAGATACAGATACGGATACGGATACGGATACGGATACGGATACGGATACGGATACGGATACGGATACGGATACGGATACGGATACGGATACGGATACGGATACGGATACGGATACGGATACGGATACGGATACGGATACGGATACGGATACGGATACGGATACGGATACGGATACGGATACGGATACGGATACGGATACGGATACGGATACGGATACGGATACGGATACGGATACGGATACGGATACATATATATATATATATATATATATTTATATATATATATCTTTTATTGCAAGTGCATGATGAATCAGCTTTCGAATTGTTCTAGTAATGCCAGTGGATCAACTCTCAGCGCTGACGAGACTTTCATTTGGCAATGTGAAATGCTAATCAGAGCTTTGAATGCATTAACATCCATCACAATTTTGTCTGGCACTTTGCCATTGCTTTGCCAAATTCTGAACAGCCTTCCAGCATATATGTACATACATATATACATATATATACACAGATACACACAGATATACATCCAGTTCAAATTGGCATTTAAAAGATTCAGTTGCAGTTGTGTCGTTCTTCAGCAATAAAAAGTAAATAAATACTTGGCTGATGGGGTTTCGGACCCTCAGATAATGTCGCAATGGCCAACTTTCTATTTGCAACAATTGTGGCAGCTGTGATCGAAGCAAGAGTTGAGCCAGTATTAATTGGGAAACATTATTCGTATAATCAATGAAGTTCATAGGAAATAAATGTTAGCTTGTTGTTAATCAGGACAATGAGGTTATTTTAATGAAGTTGCACAACATTCGGTTCTAGATACGAGTTTTGAACAGAGCATCCACTCGTCGAGCGCTCTCGACTAGTGCGCTTTTACCAGTTTGTTATGGTTCTTGTTGCTTTTGTGTTGTTTGTCGCTCGGTGGCTTTTTGACGGCGGATCTGAAAAGATTAAAGGTTTAGTTATTTTGGCTAATTTGTGACATGCGCGACCTTAATGACTTCTTTTCACATCGTAAACTGCGTTTAATTGCTCTACAAAAATAAAATAAAAAAAGTCTTAGTTTCAGCTTAGCTGTAGGCCATGTCTTGGCCAGTTGACAATTCTATGGGACTCTGGGAAAACTCGGCACAGAGATTGAGATAGAGATATTAGTAGAAATGGAAATTGAAATTAATTATGCATTTTAACGTCTGTGGAATTAATGTTTTTTCTTGTTTTTTTTTTTTCTTCGTTTTTTTGGCTCAGCTTGTCTGCTGATGTAGTCGTCATGGGACGCGCTCATCAGCCCCAATCCGAACCCATTTGAGCGCTTGCGGTTAAGTAATATGCTTTTATATTCAAATTATCACGCATGCCAAACAGTTTCCATAATTTGTCGTTATTATTATGGTTGTTGCTGTTGCTGTTGCTGCTGGGCCTGATACAAAGAATGCACCAAGCCCCAAACGCTCAGTTAAAGCCAAAATCAAAGCCAACACACACAACTTTGCCACTTTGCCACGCCGCCGTCAATGTTGGGTCTCAGTCTCAGTCTCAGTTCCGGTTCCACTCGCCATCGCCTAAGTTTAAACGAGCTGCGCTGATGATGGCCAGAGGCAGTCTCCGTCGCAGCAGCAGCCGCAGCAGCAGCAGCAGTTTATGTTTGGGCCGAAAAGATTTTCGATTGGTATTGGCGGCCTGCAATTAGTAGCTGGAAATAAAGCTCATTCAAGGTCGAGTCCGCGGGCGCAATTGCGACTGTAATTAGTATGGGTGACATCCAGTCTCGTACAATTAAACTCGTATTTATTTGATGATCTGGGACATTTTGCATTTTGTAATAGCCGAACGATTTCCTGCCGCAGCAACAGTTGTCGCATTGTGGACTTAAGGCCCAAAGCTAAAGTGCCTGCCAGCCAGGCTTGCCTGTAATTGAGCTCACGCTGGCAGCTGTAAGCTAATGACAAGCCCAGTCCAAGCAAGCGGTCGGTCGGTCGGTCGGTCAGTCGGTCCCTGGCACGCATCATCAGCTGTGTCCGTGTCCGAGAGTCGCCCAATCGCCCAGTCGACAGTGGTTGCCGCCAAGCTAAGCCAAGCCATGTTGCGTTGCGTTGCGTTGCATCGATTCGATTCATTTCGATCCCCTCGCCATGATCCGTCGTCGCCGGCCGGCACTTTGCACCATTATCTGCTGCAATTGCACGCCGCATGAGGCGCTCGTAAACATGCAAGCTTCTCGCTGTCTGCCTCTGCCACTGCCCCTGACTGTATCTCTTGCTCTGGCTGTAACTGTGACTGTGACTGTGGCTGTGAATGTGGCTGTGGCCTCGGCCATCGTGCTGATATGTTGATTAGTCAATGTTCTTTTTTGCCGTAGTCGGGCTTCTGCTCTCTGCTCTGTGCTTGGTGCTCGTTGCTCGGTGCTCGACTCGGTGTGCGGGGCAATTCGTCAGAACTGGCAGCAGTTGTCGCTGTGACGCCGCCAGAGCCGTAGACAACATTAATAATGGGATGACAGTGCATTCCAGTAACGCCATCCCGCTATTTACCTCTCCCTCTCCAGCCAAAGCTGTTGAAATACTTTCGATCATTATTATTATTATTAATTTTATTATTATTATTTTTGTGTTTTGTGTTTTGTCAACTGCTGAGTTGTTGTGTATCAGGAAACTGAATTCAATTCGATTAAGTCTCGGCCAATATTTTTTGGAACACGATATTTAAAGCAAAGGGTTCATGTCCTTATTACTCAGCAAGTAAATTGTCTACAATTGAATTTTGTGGCCGTGCACAAATCAAGGCATCAAATTTTTAATTGCAGTTTGGATTTTCCTATAAATAATGTAAAAATATGCCTTATTTCAAATTTGTCAAATTTCTTTGCGAGCCAAACTGAGAAAGCAAATTTCATTACTAAATTTTTATAAAAATCGTTGTTTGCATTTCTTAAATTAAATCTTAAAGAATGCATGTCTCAGTAATAGAAAATATTTCTAAGAAATAGAATAAAAAACGCTGTAATTTTTTAGGTAGTTGATTTAGCGCAAGCCTTTTCAATTTTTAGAAAAATGTTTTCTTAAATTAATGAACTATTTGCAATATAAAAACTTTCTAACTTTCAGCTCGATTTTTATTGTAAGGCGATTTTCTACAAGTCAGTGCGATTTTTTTCTGAGTGTATGTATAGTAAGATCCAAAACAGTACTCAAAGATACATTTAATTTAATAATGTCACAAGATTAACTGTGCTGAATGTAAGCTAGTTGAAAAACAATAAGAAACTTAGTCAACCCTACTGTGAAATAGGATCAACTATTGCGTCGACTGCAGATGGAAAATGGGAAATGTGGGAGCCTTAAAAATAATCTGACAGTCTTGTTGGTAATAGTAGCACATAAAGTTAACTTCGTTTTTGGTTGGTTTATGTTGACCAACTTTCAGGGGGAGGGACAACCCATTAATTGCACCTTTTATGGTTGATTCAGTTTGTGTATTTTCTTTGCCACTTTCATTATTATTTTTATTATTATTATTTTTACTATTATTATTATTATTATTTTTGGTAAACATATTCACAAATGCTTTTTTACCTTATTATTAATGTTTTTTTTTTACTAAAGTGGCTTTAATTGCTGTCTTCAATTATATCTTGAAAATAAAGAAAGTTATTGATATGAACAAAATAATTTGCGTGGTATACAAGAACTTCTATTTCAATAAAAGAGGTTTTATGATGTTCTTACTCAGTGGTTCAGGGTATCTGCTTATCGAGTGCTCTCGACTACAGCTTTCTTACATTGTTTTTTTTTTTTCGTAAACAGCAGATTGCTCTATTTTGGCTGATTAAACCAAATCAAGTGAGATTATCTTTGGGTTGCTTTTTACAGAACAATATACATCTTACTTAGTACTTTTAATCTGCCAAACGAGAGTAGGGGACAATTAGAGCGCTGTTATCATAGAAATGCTGGAAACCATTTTCTTTTAGTGGAAGTCACCAACAATGAGTTCCTAATTGCACTCTATTGCCGGGGCAAAGAAGCAGAAGAACACGTGGGAAAGAGATCTGTACAGCTAAAGAAGAACAGCTGAAGCAGAAGCAGCAGCAGCAGCAGCAACAACCAATTACAACAGCAGCAACAACAACAACAATAAGCACGCACACAAGGCTCCCAATTGGCAGCGAAACGAAGATGACGAACGGGCTGGGAATGGGGCTTTTTGTTGCGAGTTGAATGCAACTGGGACACGGTCAAGTCAACGTCAACTGCTCAATGGTTCAGTTGGTGGTTGGTGGTTGGTGTTTGGATGCACGTTTTCGCACTGCCCTTTGATAATATTTACACCTTCCAGAGACGAATCCATCAAAATATGGCTTATGAGCAAAAAGGGAGAAAGAGGAAGAAAGCGGGAGAGAGATAGAGATAGAGATAGAGCGAGAGGGACCGAGTTTAGTTTCTGTTTGAATTTATTTAATGGCATGACAAGGTCAAGACGCCACTACCACTTCCATTTAGGCAGACTGACTGCTCAGCCCCAGCCCCAGCCCCAGCCAGAGCACTAGCATCAGCTCCAGCACCAGCATCAACACCAGACTCTGACAACGAAGATCCAACTCTGGCTGAGAACAAAGCCTACCTGGTTACCTGCCGACTGACGATCGGCGAGCGCAGAAGTTGGGTCGGGCCATAAGTCACAAAGCAATTACAGTGAATTGCTTTCTACAGGCACTGGCTTTGGCTCAGGAACAGGTCGATCGGCAACAGCCGCGGACAGGGCGCACAAATCCACACACACACACACACACACACACAAACACACACAAAAAAACACAAAAAATGGAGGAGCAGGAACTGTAGATGTAGCTGTAGCTGTAGCTGTAGCGCCTGACGGCAACCAGCGTCCATCTTTGACCAGCGGATGTAAGCGTTGGGTGTGAGAGCGTCGGCAACGACAACAACTGCAACGACAACAACGACGAGGACAAGGATGAGGACGAGGACGTTGAGCGGCAGCTGCGTCTCTAAAATGGTGATCGCACCTGGAAAACCAGTGGCGGCGTTGCCGCTAAGCTCGCGGAGCTCAGCCATCGAATTGGGCATGCTTGAATATGCATAAATAGCAAAGCGATGCGCTAAACCACAACTGGCCACTGACCACTGGCAACGGGCAACTGGCAACGGACAACGGACAACTGGCTAAGCAAGCTTATTCTGATAACTGATAAGCATGGCCAAAACTAAGTTTTGGGGTATAATTCGTGGAATTCATATTAATAATATATATTTACAATAGATGACATAAACACATATTATTTTAGTATGAGCTTTGCGCATATTGTTTTCTGCCCTTAAACAGCCCTTGGAATAGTTTTCTTCAAACTTGTTGAATAGCTGAAGGAGGGATTTAATCCCCATAGAATATGGCGGCGCTCGTGCATTTTTTTGCCGACTGGATGGAAGTCTTGTCTGTGTCTTGTTGTGTTCGAGTCGGTGGCGGCGGCGGCGGCGGCGGCGTTCAGACCGAAAGCTCTTTTGCGGACCCCAAGTTTCATAACACAATAAAGATGAAATTGAAACCGATTACCGCACTCTTGAAAACGATCAAGTACCACGAATGCTCGCGGACACATTTTACTCATGTAATTTTATTGCGGCTGCGAATGATTGGTAATTCTGGCTAAAAGACAAACGCAGGCAACGGCAACGGCAAACGGCAATGGAGATGGAGATGGAGTTGAGGTTGAGGATCGCGCATGGGGCATGGGGCATGGGGCATGGGAATGGGAATGCGAATGGAAATGGAGGGCCGGCAAAAGCAACGACAACGACAACGACGACGACGACGGCAACGATGTCCAGAAAACCAGTTGCTGCTGCCACAGTGGCGCAAAATAACGACGACGACGACGACGACGACGACTACGTTGTGGCGATGATGATGCTGATGATGCCCAAACATATAAGCGAACATGAAAACACAAGAAACAATAGCAACCAAATCAGCAGAGAACGAATCGAAGTCTAAGCCGCAGTTAAAGTCGATCCAGCAGCCAAACAGTTAGACGAGACACCTGCCATCAATGTGGCTCAGAGATACGAAGCGACGCGACGCGACGCGGCGCAAAGAGACGAGACGAGATGAGATGAGGCCAGGCCAAGCCAAGCCAAGCCAAGCCAAGCCAAGCCAAGCCAAGCCAGAAATTGTGTTGGTCCACTCGGTTTCGTTCCAAAGTCAGTCCAGCTCAGCTTAGCTCAGCTTAATTCAAGCCAAGCCAATCCAATCCGTCAACAGCACACAGAGACACAGACACAAACAGACAAAGAGCGAGACAAGTTGCTGTTGTGAGCGCGACAAGGAGCTGCAAAAAAAAGTATGGCAATCTCAGCCATCATAAAAGGTGCGAACGAAAACTTAGCCCCGCCATTTACCGCGTACAACTGCCACGTTTGCGGACCACTTTGCGCTTTCTCGTGCCCACACCCCCTTCCCCTCTTCGGCTCTTCGCATCCCTCCCGCACATCCTCCACATTCCCAGTCCCCGTCGCATTCGCAGTCGCATCCGCGTGTTGTGTCGTAGATCGTAGGAAAAAAGCCCACTTATCTCGTTTCAACCTCAGGAAGCACATGGAACAGCGCAGTAACAGGAGCAGGAGCGGGAGCAGGAGCCGGCACAGGAGTGGCAGCGAGCAAGGAGCATCGGCATCGGCATCGCTCACATCTCAACAACTAGCAGAAGCAACAGACATGAGATTAAAAAGGGAAAATAAATATTGTGCCGCATGAAAATAAGGTCTTTCAGACGCAACCCAAAAACATGACAAGAGTAGAGCATTCACACACAGCTCTACTGGAGCTCTAGGAGGGCGGAGACTGTGGTGTGTGGATATGGGAAGTGGCACGAAAACCAATGACAAAAAATGATGTAAAGCAAAAGGGTGTCCAACATGGTCACACAATCAGTCAAGTTGCTGTATCTATGCATATTGGTGGCTGACTGATTGATGACTGTTAAATTGCTAGTTTTATGTCCTTCCAATAAGTATTACCTGCTCAGAAGCTAAATGAAAAAAAAAAAACAAAAACCAACAAGTTAGAATGTTGCGGTCGGGCGTAACCGACTGCGAAATACTCTCAACTATATGATAAGATAACAAGTGCCACAGTAGCCAAGAAGTGCAGATCTTTCAAGGAGATTTCTTGTAATCAGTCGTCCAAGTCTGGCCCTAAAATTGCGAGATCGGGGCATAAGGGCAGGCAGAAGCAGATGAGGTCTGAGATGCCTCCTTTTGTGTGTTACACACATTTGCACAGCTTTAATACACCCATTTCTACAGGGTATAATCAGAAAGGTTTATTTATCTTTTCTGTGCCACTAGCTGTGGGATTAATGAAAGCTTTTGATGTAAACAAATTTGAAAATTCGCTTCGACTGCTGAAGCCAGTAAATAATTTGATTCGACGTAACAGCATTTACAACCTAACAACGAGGCTGGAACACGGGCAGGCAGCACTTGATACATCTAATATTTTCAATGCATCCAGCATTTGATCTCGATGACAGTAAAATAAAGCCATGTTAAGGTCCATTCGCCCAATGTTTAGCCGAATATAAACAACACTACACTTAGAACAAAAAAAATCCCTGCAAGTTGCCCTAAAAATTTAAAAGTTAAACACCGATTCTTAAAAAAATCCTTTCTGAAATTTAGAAGAAAGCAAAAACATAAGAGAAACAACAATTTGGAAATTAGATATTTTTTTCGAAAGTAAGGCGATTTTCTAAAATTCAGGTCAATTTTGTTCTCTGAGTGTAATCAAGGACGGCTCACCCTGCATTTGCAGCGCATTTTGTTGCTCTGCGTCGGAGAGTTTGGATTTTGGTGTTGGCGGCGCGGTGGCTTTGACATTTAGGCCGTAACTAAACCAGACAAAGTTGATCAAGCTTATGGTGAATGGCTGGGGATCAGCAGCTTATGCTGGTTCCACTGCGTAACTAAGCGGAAAACAGAAAGAGTCCCACAGCGGGCACAGAGGACAAGGGCGGGCAGCTGCTTGGTCAGGCGGTGGTCAGGTGGGCCTTGGCACCGTATGTGGTCGGACGGTTGGTCGGTTGGTCGGTCGGTCGGTCGGTCGGTTGGTCGGTCGCTCCTCGCCTGCTTCTTTGTCATGCTGCGAAAGCATACGCAGGCCTTTGGGCTTTTGGGAAAAATAAAAAGATGCAGTCTCCAAGTTCGAAGTCTGTCCTATCCTGTCCCGTCCTGTCTCACAGTCTCAGTCGCAGTCTCAGTCGCAGTCTCTAGTCTCAGTTCGATTTGCAGATTGAACTACAGCTGCAGCTCAGTGGTTTTCAATATTTGCAGCAGCAACGCACTTAAATCGAAATATGCCATGGATCTGCCTGGATTGCCTGCGGTTGCCACTCAGTACTCAATGGTGTTGTTTGCTGGTGTTGATACTGTCTGTGTCGCCGTCTCCGTCGCTTTTGGCCATCAGATCAAACATTCCCAGGCACAACATGAGCTGCCATAGTCCGTCCGTATCGCTATCGGTATGAACGATATTTGCAACTGTTTGTGCGATCTTCTTGCGTAATGCATACGTAAATTGTGTGTTTGTGTGTGTGTGTGTGTGTGATACTTTTAAGAGTATATGTTGGACAATCTGACGATCACAGACAGCCATATCCATGGCAATTTGTTGCTATCTTACTTTCGCATCCCATTGACGGCACTGCAGGACTCTTTGTTTTGATATGGCCGCCGCCATGATCGCCAACACCGATAAAAAAGGCTAAACAAAATCAAGCTATGTGTGTGTATATATATATATATATATATGTGTGTGTGTGTGTGTGTGTGTGTCTCTGCACATACTTGCACATAAATATGTGTACGATAAATCAAAAGCCCTTCAACATGCATTAATTTATCTATGCAATACTTGTTGCTATTCCCAATCACAATCACTCATGAAAAGGCATTAGGATGGATATACATACACACATACATATAAAAATTAATAAACACATTCTATAAAACAAAATCAATACCAATTTTGTAATTTTGAGCTTATTGGTTAAGACATACAACATATGCTTACTTAACTAGACTGGGATTTAAGTTGACTGCGATATATAAAAAAAACAACCGCTGATTGATAATTGCTAAAGCCACCAAAACTTTGCCATTAACAGCTAAAACTGGCAAAGAAACCCAAACTTCTAACTATAACTAATTGTTAATTTGATTGCCGATTAACACAATATTTTCCAAATGAGTCGAAGTCATCAAGCTTAACTTTCATCAGTTTCAATTTCAATTTCTAGATAGATATTACTGAGCAAGTTATTAAATCTCATAAGACCGACAGAACCGTCTCATACAAAGTTACTATTATTAATAATCAGCTTCTGCATGAACTATTAAATGAATGGAATAATAAACAAGTTTGGCCACATTTGGTTCAGTCGATTTATCGATTTGAACTGTTTTTATACACTGAACCCCTTCAAAATGGTTAAGAAGGGTCCAATTGTTTTGTGCTCGCGCAAATCGACTTTATTTTGGTTGATCGATAACACCAGCGTGTTTCTCGAATATCGATACAAATCGATGTCCGATAGCAATAAGTCATCATTTTAAAAAATAGTCTTTCGCTTCCACATCTGTTCAGATTTTAGCGTGCAAAGGGCTGGGTTCAGCTGTACAGCTGGGTACAGGGTATCGCTTAGTCGAGCTCACTCGTCAACAGCATTATTATTATTTTATTTATTTATTTATTTTTTTTTGGAGTTGGATTGACAGACTTAAGAGGTTTTTGCAAGTGTTTTTTGGGCGACACAATGCAACTTCTGCCATCTTGTACTCAATGCACCCCAAAGCAGTCTGAGAGAATGGCATTGGAGTAGGCGACGAACTATTTTTCCCCGTTAACGTGTTCACTTCTCAAGTGATTCCTTTGTGACTGACTGACTGCCAAACTGACTGACTGAGCGCCTGTCTACGTATATAATGCATGGTCGGCCAGCATAAACACTGACACAGCCATGACGTGTGCCTTTCAAAGAAACGCAGACGCGAACCGCTGAATGCCAGTCCCAGTCGCAGTCGCAGTCGCAGTCCCAATCGCAGTCCCAGTTCCAGTCCCAGACCCAATCCCCAGACTCAGTTCTCAGTCCTCCGTTCTAGTCACACTCACAGTCCCAGTCCCAGTCACAGTCTCAGTCCGCAGTCTCAGTCCGCAGTCTGCAGTTTGCAGTCACAGTGCCAGCTCGTGCGAGCGCGAAAAGCAAAGATTGTAATGCCAAACAACTTCACAACTTTCCGTTGGCAGTTGACGACGCGTCGTCGTTAACCCTTATGTGGGCTTGTGATTTATGCGCAATTGTCACACCGCTCATAGGCTCAACTCGCATGTCTATTTTTCCTCTACTCTTAGGTGTCATACATGTACATGTTTGTAGCTAATGTGACAAGCAAAGGAGTATATGAAAGAGTATCGAATTTTGGTTAAAGTGTATCACAAATATAAAATGTGATCACGAATTTCGATACGTTCATTATAGTTATTATGGGAAATTCATTAGAATGAATACATTTTAAGACCAAGCTCGACTGTGTTGGAAGAGATTGCATAACCGATAGATATATAAAGAGAGAGAGAGAGAGAGAACAAGATAAATGCCTAGACTGTAAAAGTTATAATTTCAAATATAATTAGTAGCATTCTGTATATGATTATACCCGCTTGAGCACCTCATACGGCCACAGGGTATGAAAAGTTAGCTGATTTGACGTCGCACTTGAAATTCGCGCGCGCTCTCTTGTCGCACATTCAAGTCAAAGTCACTACTGCCATGTCCAACCCAACTGACGGGGCCCTCGTAGCAATGCGAATGCCGGCGGTACAACTGAAAAATTCAACCTGGTGGAACTGGACTTCGACGGTGATGGTGACGGTGACGGCGACGGCGACGTCGACGTTGCCGTGGCACGACCCAACGTCAAAACGGCGAACGACAACACGACATCATTTTGTACGTCACTCAAAACATTCCGTTGGCTGTCAGGGAGACAGTTCAAAAAATGAATTATATATATTTATATACATATATATATGTATATATGTATTAATGTGTACGAATTCTAAAACGCAAAAGAGACACTCACTCATACAGACACATGATCCGGCCCGACAGTCAGTTAGTCAGTTAGTCAGTTAGTCAAGCGTCATTGTTCATATATGCATTCGATTGAAGGTGCAAGCGAATGGATCAGCCCCCGAGCCCAAGAGCCAGGACAACCCCAACACTTTTGCAGCCGACACACTGAAGCCACACCAAGGAGGGTGCGAGGTCTCTGCTCGCAGTGTGGTTCAAGTGCCCGTTCCTGGTGCGGACACCGTCATCGTCATCGTCATCGTCATCGTCACAGACACGGACGGACACGCTTGACTGCTATATATACAAGTCCAAGTGTTGTTGTCATTGTTGATGGCTGGAAGACAGGGTTTGGGGGCGAGCACCTTTTGATTTTAATATTGATTCAATTAGAACGTCAATTGCAAGAAGGCGCACATTGTTGTCGCCAAGATTGTGAAGTACGCCACTGCCATTCACCAATAACTTTTTATTTTATCAACAACAAATAAAACACATCAAAGGATTCGCGAACTTTTGCACTCCTAAGATGACATACCCTTGCAGAACCTGACCACACATAAATGTATTTATTTTGTATCCACTGAGATTGGCCAAGATAATCCCATTAGATACAAAATAAATAATTATCTGAGCCAATCTTACTAGATACAAAAAAAAATAAATAAAGTTTCAATGATTGCTATATAAAAGAATATTCTGATCCGGCCGATTACAACATAATTAGAATAAATTCAAATTTTTATCAATAATATGGATATGGCTATATCAACTCGGCTCGAATAAAGCAGATCAAGAATATATATATACTTTATTAAATCGTAGATGTCTCCATTAATCGGCTACACTTTACACCACCAAATCATACACTTTCAAAGGGAAAAAAAACGTAGAACATTTGAATCGGTTAGAAGTTTTCATGCATTAATGATTCTCTGGCGGTTGACATGTGCCCTTTTAGAAATATAATAAACATGTGATAATACTGCTAATTGTTTGATACAATGTTTGCATAGTTAAAATCGAATTTAAGCTGCTAACTGTCCAAGTTTTTAAACCAAATAATGAATACGAAAAAAAAACACACGCAAAAAGAAACTATTTAAAGATGAGAAACAAAGGTATGCCCGAGTTTAAGATACCAACTACTTACGAATAGTTGATGATAGTAAGGTGTTTTCATAGTAATTGTAGATTCTGCCTCATGGGATATATATATATATACTTTTTTGATTCGAGATTCCTTTTTGTCTTCTTTTTGCATGAAAGTTTGATTTTGTTTCCTCCGAAATTAAATAGAACATTTATATTTTATTTGTTGTGCTGCCAAAAAGAACTCCAACGACTCCAACTGTCATCCTGACGATGACAACTGAGCACATTGCACTGTAGACTTCGTCTTGTATACTTTAGCTAAAGTGTGTTGGTTGCATATACACACAAAAGCCCAATGGACGGGGAATGGGGAATGGGATAGAAATACCTAAATGATACTGCTAATAAGCCTTTTAAATTGGTTGGTGCTAATCACAATAATATTTGATTAGCTGGTTGAATTGGTTTTCTTTTCCCATTTTGTGTCATACGCTGTCAACTTGGCAACGATTTGATACACATGAACTCGATTCGGGTATCTACTTTCGCTTATACACTTTATTTTAGATAACATTCACATCGAATGAGTTCTAACTATAAAATTTTGCCAAGCTATATCTCATATAAATAACGGTTGTTAAAACAAACAAAAAGTCAAAGTGTAAAGCAAAGAAAATAAATATTAATTTCGTACAATGTTAAACTTTTCTTGAGATTATTGATGCGTCGGCTTCGATACTTACAAGTTTTAAATATCTACTGAATGTCGTGGGATCTTATGTTTGCCCTAACACTTAGCGTATTTTTCGTATCGGCTTAGAGAAGACTCCGATTATATTTTATGGTCGTTTATTACATTTGGTCATTTGATTTAAATTAACACCATTTCGAGGCATTCGTTTTGTACCGAATTCAATACATTTGTGTGTAGTGACCAGTAAACAATATTTATCTTTAGCAACCAAGCATTTGATTGCCATAATTGATACTGTTTTAAAATAATATATTATCACACATATACATCGTATACATATATACATTTATATGTAAAATTTACTAATACATTGTTTTATTTGATTTTTCTTTGCAGATGTTAGAGTCGAAGTTTTTGCAGTTTTCCCAATAATGTAAGTATCGACTGCACCTCATTGACCTGAACTATTGACCAAAGACAGGTCTGTCCATAGGCTTGGATCTGTCTGGGTGGTGATCTGGCTGAGCTGTGTATATTCTTGTAAACTTATGGTACATTTACCTTTGCCGGTCACCCATAAGCGTTTTGACAATGTTACAGCAGACTAATTTTTATTGTAATGTCTGAGGCGGCCCGAGATGGCCTGGGATATTCACTTCAGATACGGCAAACACAATAGAGTCACAAAGCTATTAAAAACTGATATAAATCTCATTAAATGCGATGTTTGTAGCACATGAACAAAGCCGCCGCCTTGCCTTCAATCAATCGTTTGTTTCGCTCCCGGCAACAAGTAAGATATAAGAATGGGGTCTGTATTCGGTTCAGTCCGTTTCGTTTTGTCTCGTTCGCTTTGAGCTCTTCTTTACAAATACCTTTTTATACCCTGCATCAATTAAAAGAAGGTTCGAGAGGGTATGATAAAGCCGTGTATATAGCTGTATATACAGCAGCCAGAAGGCAGCATCTCTGGCCCCATAAAGTATAAATATATTACTTTATTCCAGCCCGAGTCTATCAACCTATGCTCGCCGTGACTAACAGCACATTAGAGCATATGAGTCCTGCGCACCTCGCGCAGATCAAGTTTTATTTATTTTAATCGATATCAGCCAAAATCGATTTTCGAGAGCCAGAAATAACCCTCCAATAATAAAAATAATACAAATTCATTATTTAATTACAAAATGCTGACTTGGCAAAGAAGGTACAAAATTTAGTACTTACCAACTTTAGTCTTCGACTTCGATCGGCTTAAATAGTTTTCAAATACATATGTAGCTGGCTAGAGCATATTTCCTAGTCGGGCACTCCCGATCGGAACAGTTTTTCGAGTTTTATATGGACCTATGTACGAGTCTTTCTTTTCGTCTGTTTTTCTGTCTGTCTGCCAGTCTGTTTCCAGAGCTTTGAATTGCCTGTTGAAGCGAACGGCTCATAACTTATAAAATTGTCGTCAGGTTGCTGACGCCACGAAATGTGCGAGAATATTGCTGTTTGAGCGTTAAGCCCAATAATCTTACAATTATTAATCCTGATCATGGATTTAGTTGTAGGACTATCAACGATGACTGAATTGGCAAAACTCCAAGTCAGTCTTAATGCACTGAAAGTCCAAAATAACCAATTTAATCAATAAGAGTATCCATTTTTAAATCTTTTATCTGAGTCGATACTTTCGAAAATATGAATATTTTTGATTCATAATTTGGATGAATCGTTTAGTTGATTTTAGCATAAGAACTTTCTATGTATAATCCGAGACTTTGCCATAAAATTTCATATGTTTATTTTTTAACTGTACTTTGTACTTTACTTCTGTCTCTCTCTCTTGCCAACTGTTGAGCTGACTGGGTAAGCAGCTTGGGTCTTGATTCAATTACACAGGCTGAGCTCCGAACTGCGATCAGTGAGCCAATGCGGTTACCCGCTGTGCCCCCAAACATAACCACTGATATGCTCAGACATTGGGCCCTAGGTCTGAGTAGCGCCACAGTCGCAACCGTGGCCAAATTATGAATATGCATTTGTCGCCCGAAATGTGTCAGCGAGAAACGGCTGGTGTGTGTGTGTGTGAGTGTGTGTGTGTACCAGAAAGCTATACCCATATGCCCACAACAATACACACGTATCCATGCCCATTCCCAAACCCATGTCCATCTCTCTGTTCATGTCCATGTTCTTGTCGATGTCCTTCCATTGGGTATCCAGATATTCCCTAGCGTCTGTTGGCGCTTTGTCGTTGCCTTTTCTTCCATCCTCTCCAGGTTGCTGTGGTTGTTGTTGTTATTGTTGCTGCTGTTGCTGTTGTTGTTATGGTTGTGGTGTAGCTGTTGCTGTTGGCGGTGCCACAGCGGCGTCCGTCAACGATCCTAAAGCGATTTGCATATTAAAAAATGTTGTTAAAATCACTTTGTTAAGCTTTGTTCAGCGGCAGTCGGAGGCGATCAGAGGCGTTCATAATCAAAACTGAAGTGATGCGGTGGTCACGCTGCTGGCGGCTCACCCGCTTTTGGCTTTGACTGTGGCTCGGACTCTTACTCTTCCTCTTCATCATCATCTCCATCTCCGTCTTCTTCTTCTTCTGCTGGGCCTTCCTGTTAGGGGGAACGGCATCAGCGCTGAAGCGTTAGCTGCCGGCTTGACCAACTTATTTTTTGTGTAGCAAGCCGTGTTGACACTTTTTATGTGTTTAATAAATTAAGTTTTACAAAATAGAGAGAATGCGACACGCTGCTGCTTCTGGGATCCCTCTCAGTCGCTCTGCCTGGGACCCTGTCCCTTTCCGTGTCCCCGTCCCTGTCCCAGTCCCCTGTCCCCGTCCCAATCCCTGGCTATTGCTTTGGGTGTCTTGGCATCTTGGGACATTCGGTTCGTTTAATGGTTGACATTTGAAATTTTTGTTGGTCGACTTTAACACGCATTTATGGCTTCTGCTTTATGGCCTTCGGAATGCGTTAAAAATACGTTCCTCATGACTGATGCATAAACAAAAAAATCATATATGTATATATATATATATCTATATGTGTGTGTATACAAAGCCAATAAAGATGATTGGTGTCTGGAATGGCATTTTTTGTGTATCTCACAGCTTAGCCACGAGGGATAATTTAAATTTGTTTGGTGGTCTTTTCAAATTATGAAATCTTTATGCATTTTTATTTAAAGTGAATGTGCTTCATCACCAGCTACTAGGATGTAAATGTGTCATAAAGAGAATTAAGTTCTATTAAGCGAGATTCATCTGTCAACATACTGTTGCAGGCAGTTTTCATCATGTATGTAATATTTAAAAAATACAATGGGAGTTACGAAAATATTTGGCTACTCTGATCCATTGCCATAATCATATTGAATATTGAATATTAAATATTTAATTCACGTTGCATATTCCATCACGTTTGTTATAAGGGTAAGCAGCTCCCTAATGCATTAAGAACCAAAAAGCGAAGTTCTTTTTATTTTTTTTTATTATTCTTAATTGTAGACAGACATCAATAAATATAAATATATTTACAAAATATGTAAAAAAAAACAAGTTACGCAATTTGTGTGCAAGTGAATACGATAATATTCTGTGTTCCCCCACCGATTAACTTGATGAGTTTATTACAGATGTTCAATATTATGTCAAGGTGTATGCACAACTTATAAATTTTACTCATACGTTTTCGCATTTATTATTATCGGTAAGTGTTTACATAAATATATATTTATCGGAGAGGGTGGAAGTTATCGATAAGTTAGGCAGATCTTTAACTATCTGCGAGAACTAGTGATTACCTGATTTTAAAACTAATCTAGGCTTAATTGTCCGGGGTCCTTTACGAGCTAAGTAAAAAAATTAAAATAGATTTTTCATGTTTTCAGTTGGTGCCATTTAAAATACTATTTGAAAACTATTCTGCGAGTCAGTTACATGATAGTTGTCAGTTGTCTCATTTGTCAATTTATTAAACTACAGAGTTTTTCAACCAATGTTTCCATTTTTATAAATAAAAACTGGATTTCAAAAGGCATATTTAGCAAAATATGGATCTGGTTGAGTATGCTTAATAATTGTGTTGTCATTAGTATAGCAGTCAAATACTCAAGTTCAACAGTGTTACTCTTAATAAATAACTTTGCTATTCACAATTTGCATGTGTGTATGCGAGTATATATACAGATATATTAAAACTCGTTGTCTGTGGGTAATTTGCACGACATATGTCAACTCGGAAAGCAATTTAAATAGTGCACAAATTGTAGTTTAATTGCCACCTGTTCATAATTGCAGCTGTCAGTCGATCTTGTAATGACATTTATTTAGATAACGTCAATCTTGGAGCCCAGTTTAATTGACGGTCTTCGATTTTGTCACTTAACCGTAAAGGTGAATGTTGACCATGATCTCATTGCCTTCGGATGATATATAATATGTATATATTGTTGTCAGATAATAAAAAAAAATTGGATAATTTAGCGAATCCAACTATTCAATGAGTTTGTTACTAATCTACCATTGAAATTTCTGTAAGCAAATCCAAAAATGTGGGAATTTTTAGGGTTTATCGATTTGTGGTAGAGTGGTGAGAAATTTGTTTTCCAAATCTTTGGAGAGCGTCATCAATGACTGTATACAATTGTGTGATTCGTGACCACGAAATTGATTAGCAGATCGAAGAGAAGGAAGTCATCAGCAGTTTACTTTCCAAGTTCGGTGGCTATGCCTTAAAATTGTGGTGGCTTTGACAATTTACACTATCAGTACACAGTACATATAAATTAGGGAAACCCATGCAAATCTTCGAAGCTCTCTTCAAATTCGCCCTCAAACTTTGGTCTTGTCTAGTCTTAAAAAATAATAATGTCATCCCAACAAAGTGCGAGAAAGAGCGCTTATCTTAGGCAAGCCGAAGAATTAATCTGTTGACACCAAGATCTCCATAGATTTATAGTTAAAAAAGAAACATGCCTGGAACAATTAAGAAAATTGCATAAATATCTAATATGAGAACAACTTATAACAGATGAGGAATTGGGTTTCGGGGTATCATCCAGTTGAGCTCTCTCGACTACAGCATTCTTACCTCAATGTTCTTCTTAACATCAATGTTTCTTTTTTTGTTGTACTGCGGCTATGTTGACATTACAGCAACATTTAATGATATGCTGAATTAACTAAAATTAGGTACAATTTGTGCTCGCATCGTTACTCAATGATCAGCTAATATGGCTTACAATTTTGGAGCGCTGCTGACACTGCCACTGAGGTCAACACAGATGCCAATGCCAATGCCGTTGCCGATGCCGATGCCAATAATAATTTGCGTATCCAAATCGAGCATCAGCCAAACGATCGCGAGTCGTCCGGGGCAAGAGCGTTCTCATCAAGATCGCGATCACGAGCCGGTGATGAACTGAGGCCGGTGCTCGAGCTCGAGCTGGAGCTGGACCTGGGGCTGGGGCTGGGGCTAGGGGTGAAGCTGGCCGTCTTTAGCTAGACAACGACATGGAGTTCGTTCGGTTCTTCGGTTCTTGTGCGGCGCACAAGAATGTGACATGGGAAGTTGAAGTGGAAGTTGCCGTGGTCGACAGCACGAAGACAGTCAGCGTCTTCTTCTCGTATTGGCACTGACTCTCCCGTGTGTGTGCCTGTGTGTGTGTGTGTGAGTGTGTGTATCTGAGTGTGTATATATACATAGTCATGTCACGCCGGAGCAGAGCTCTAGAGCACAGCTCGTTGAGCCAAATGTCCACTCTGTGTATCCAGCGAGTGTGTGTGCGGCATCATCGTTACCGTCGCCTGCTTGCTCTTAAAAACGTGAAGTGTCCACTTAGAATTTGTCACATCATTATTCTTATTTTTCTTTTAAATAATCATATTTACATACACGCACGCACACGCTACAGGCATACATATTTATGGGTGTTGACAGTGGTCAGCCTGGGAGGTCTTTCGGCCACTTCGTTAGGCCTTTTCGGTGGAACTCCTTGAGCAACAACAGTGGACAATGTTTCACATGGATGCAGCAACGGCAACGGCAACAGCAACAGTGACAGTGACAGCGACGGCTGCAAGTGGCGTTTTTATTCAACAATGTGTGGCAAATACGAGTTATGGTTTAACGGGGGGAAGCGGGGGGATTGAGGCAGCAAATAATCGTTAATATTAATTGAATTTAATTACACATGGGGTGACAACAGCTTAAAATAATTAAACTATGATTTTATTATGCATTTACACACAATATATTTATGAAAATGTTTGAGGAATTCATTTTTTATGCAATTTCTGCAAGAGGAATTGGAAACTGGCAAACACTGAAAAGGTCACTTGTAGAAGAATTTGCATAGATGGATTAATATTGACTTTATATTTAATTATTATAAAATATTAATTAAATAAATTTTAATTTAAAATCCGGTTGTGTTTTTTTCATATGTGAGGGAATTGTGGAAAATCCGTATAGGGTACTACAAAATTAGATACCTCAATCACGGCAAGCATAAAGCAAACTTTAAAAAATGATTTTTATATATATACATAAAAAAAGCAACTAACTCAAGTTCCCATGACTAAGTTCAAAGAAATAAGATGACATTTATACATCGTTACATATAATACATTATCTGTAAATATTTTTTGTTATAAGGCCCAATCATGCAAAATAATTGCATATGTGCATCATGAGCGTGGAAGAGAATGAAAGAAACCACTCTACGAAGAATATAAAACCTAAGAATTTAAGTTAATATTCTCAATAATAAATAAAAAAGATGTCATAATTATGGTGGCAAAGGACATACTTCAAAAGAAGGAAATGCAACGAGTTCAACCAATTGCATTAAATTGTGAATCGTGACTGCAAAACGTGAATGGTTAATGTTGATAAGGAGCAATTCAAAATAGGAGAACAAGTACAAGTGTCAGTCGATCTTAAGGCAATCATTGACAAGCAACTAAATTAAGTTTACTATAGAAATTAATAAATTAATTTGTGCAATGATGGAACGAATCAGGCAGTATAAGACTATGCTGGAAGTGCATATAAGTAAACAATCATCCCAATCTTATGAAATATTTAGGATAACAATGAAGTAAGGAAAGATAAGCAGGTAATTTATCATAAAAAAAAAAAAAAAAATTGGAAAGGAAAAAAAAAGGAATAGAAAGGAAGAGAAATTATCCCAAAAATAAAGAGAAAAATAACACTTTGAAGAACACAAGAAATCATAACAACCAATATAACCCTTATATCACATCTATGGTTGAAGTACGATTACAACTTAGGATGGTACACCTCATCCATTTCAATAAAACGAAACAGGACTGCTACTCGAAAACATTTAATAAATGAACTTATTAAATATAGTGTTATTATTTTATGAGGACTACAACTACGGTAAAGTTAAGACGAAGAGAAGAAGAGAAGAAGAGATTTTCATAGCTTTTTCACAAACTTATCCTAGTTCCTTTTTTTGTGGAATGATGCATGTAGGAATGAGTTATATATACTTCAACTCATTGCTATATATATATGTATACATATTAAGTATACGACCTTTAGAAAAATAGATTTACATGTTGAAGTTTTACGTCTTTTTCCCATTGCTAATTTAATTCTCTTGTTAAATGTTGAATTGGTTTAAGAACTTTGATCCAACCGATTATTCTTGACTATATTTTCAAAACTGACTTATGTTATTGCTTTATTTTTCATTTTTGATTGCAGGTTCAAAAATTGATGAAATATTAGAATAACGGACAACGAATCAATTAGGATCTTCCGAGGAAAATATCTGCATCTAGTCTACCGTATTGTCACAGCAATATCTATAGTATTAAGAGTTGATTGTAACGCAGCCGCTCTTGATGAATATTGGACAGGAAAAGCATTCGCATCCGCATTCGCAGTCGTCGCACACGCATCCGCACTCGCATCCGCAGCCGCATCCGCATACACATTCTCATCCCCATCATCAGCATCAGCAGCATCAGCATCAGGCGCTCAGCAATCGAAATCGGAGCACAGATAGTGTCAGTGGTACTGCTGGTGCTGTTGCTGCAGCCGCTGCCAACGATTATCCAGCACTGCTGCTTGGCTACCGGTATCCGCTGCCGCCAGGACATGACCATCGACTGCACATCGAGCATCTTAGGCGCGCCGCCGCGGAACGAGGGGGTGTGAGGAGTCCAGCAGCAGCAGTCCCATGGTTATGTCAACCAGTCGTCGCAGCTCGCCGCCGCTGCCCACGCGTCATGCACTAAATGCCAGCACTGGCGACCAGTCCCAGTCCCATTCCCAATCCCAATCCCCGTCGCAGCAAGCGCAGTCGCAGTGCATCAGCGCCCACTTTCTGCACTTGCAGTCGCAGCTGCATCAGAAGCTCTCCGGCAGCTACTTTCGCAATCCGCCCTCACCACCGGATCGAGACCGGGAACGGGAACGGGAGCGTGAACGGGAGAGGGAGCGAAACATTACGGGCGCGGGCTCATCCCCACCAGCGTCGAGCATGAGTACAGCGCAGCTGAATCCGCTAAGCGACTTGCAAAATATGCAGCCCTTTGATTTTCGGAAAATCAGCGCCTTTGCGGCGCCGCCCAATGCCACCGATTTTGTGCACCATCAGCACCAGCAGGCGGTGCATCTGCAGCAGCAGGCGGTGCAGCAGGCTGCTGTGCTGGCGCAGGCACGTCGTCGCATCAATGAGGCAACAACGGCCGGCGAGAAGAGCGCCGCTGTGGCAGCCGCCGCGGCAGCAGCCGCTGCTGCCGCCCAGAGCAATCAGTTCTTCAGTGCGATGGCCATGGCAGGGCATCCGCTACCATATCACTTGTCACTACCGCCGCCCCCACCGCCACCTCCACCACCGCCGCCGCAGCACCAGCAGCAGCAACAACAGCAACAGCAGCAGCAGCAATCCAACAGCAATCAGGCATCTGTGGCCAACAGCAGCGCAGCTGAACTTAGTCATAACCATGGACCGCACTCGCCGTCGAGTCATGCTCAGGTGAACCACACAAGTCATGGTCACAGTCACGGCCACAGTCACAGTCACAGTCACGGACATAGTCACGGACATAGTCACAGTCACAGTCACGGCCAGTATCACCAGCATACGCACTCGCATCCACACCACCTCAAAGCTGGGCCGCCCACATCGCCAGAGGATTCGAGTGTCAGTAAATCACGTCACTTGTCCGCCGCTGCCGTTGCTGGTGACAACAAGTCAAACAGCAGCTGCTCCTCGTCGAGTGCCTCGGGCACCCAGTCAGCGAGCAGTTCACAGCGGATGACACGCCTGGCGCTGGCCACCGGTTCGGGTTCTGGTTCCAGTTTGCGGGCGAGTCGTAAGTCGGGCCACTCACCGGGCGGTAAGCGGCAGTGGGGCTCGATGCCGGCGAATTTGGGCACACAGTTCATCAATCCGGTGACTGGCAAGAAGCGTGTCCAGTGCAATGTCTGCCTGAAGACCTTCTGCGACAAGGGCGCCCTCAAGATCCACTTTTCGGCGGTGCATCTGCGCGAGATGCACAAGTGCACCGTCGATGGCTGCAGCATGATGTTCAGCTCGAGGCGATCGCGTAATCGCCACAGCGCCAATCCGAATCCCAAGCTGCATTCGCCGCATCTGCGCCGCAAGATCTCGCCGCACGACGGACGCAGCGCTCAGCCGCATCCGCTGCTGCTGCAGGCGCCCAATGGCATTATGGCCAGCCTTGGGCCCTTCGGCGGCAGTTTTCCGCTGCTGACGCCACCGCCAGATTTGCGTCATCATGCGCTGGGCGCCATGGAACTAAAACATGGCGCTGGCCAGGAGTATCTCCAGCGCTCCTACATGGACAACAATAGTATGCTGGGTCGATACGAGAGTCAGCGTCGCAAGGCGACGCTCGAGCCAGGCGATGAGGATGATGACGATGATGAAATACTTGAGGTGGGCATTCACATGCCGGACGACGATGATGACGATGACGACGCGGATGGCGATGGTGATGCTGATGGCGATGATGATGACGACGATCCCGATGGTGATGGCATTGTGGTTGTGGGCGATGAACTGGACAGCATACCCGACAAGGACAAGCACAGTCACGATGATTACATACTGGACAATGACAATGACAACGACAACGACAACGACAATGACAATGATAATGACAATGAAAATGACAACGAGAGCGACGAGCGCTCCACATCAGCCATCTCCAGTCACAGTCTCAGTCACAGTCTTAGTCACAGCCTCAATCACAGTCTTAGTCACAGTCACAGTCAAACCAAAGAGCAGCAACAGCAGCAACAGAAGCATCAGCAACAGCAGCAACAGCACCAGCAGCAGCACCAGCACCAGCAGTTCAGCCCCTGTCCAAGCAAAGCCGAGCCGGAGCCCTGCCCAGATGCCGATGAGCAGCACGAGGATTCGCAGAGTCTAACGGATTCGAGTCACGCTCACGGCCAGACGCCGGCAAGCAAGCGTAAGCGGAAGAGCCAAAATCCAGTCCGCTGCACAGTGCAATCCGATGAGAATTCGTGCGACAATTCGTTGGATAATTACGATGTAGCCGCCGATTTGTCAATCAAGAAGATCAAGCTTGGCGACGATACCGAAACGGAAGCAGACGAAACGGAAACGCCGCTGGCTGCCCAGCTGGGCGCAACAGCCAAAGAAGCCAAGGTGCTACCTAGCTCCAGTGAGTCCACAAAAGCAATTCCCTCACCCCCACTAACGCCCTACACCAGCGAGGTGAAATCGCTGATTAAAACGGAACTGGACGACGAGCAGGAAGAGAATCGGAATCGGAATAGGAATCGGGTGACAGGTGACCATGAAACAATGATTGTTGCATCCCAGACAACCCAGCACACCCAACCAGATGCTGGCTGTGGCACACTAGATCTATCGCTGAACACGGCCAGCAGTTCGGCCATAAAGCAGGAGCCGCTTGATGAGCTGGCGCTGAGCTACGGCACCGATACGGATGAGAATCGATTTTTGCGTATTAAGCAGGAGCTGCTCGGCCAGGATGAGCTGCTCTATGGTCGCCCCGGTGACGAGAATTGCATTGGGAGGAGCAACAATAATAATAACAATATTTTGACTGAAAATATGAAGGGTGGGGACTTAAATGGTAGCCTTAAAGCGGAGCTGGAGCCAGAATTAGAGCACGAAACGGAACCAGAACCGGAACCGGAACCGGAGCCAGAACCCGAGCCAGAACCAGAGGTGCCCATTGACAAGGAGAATCCATTGAAATGCACCGCCTGCGGCGACATCTTTCAGAACCATTTCCATCTGAAGACCCACTACCAAAGCGTACATCTGAAGCTGCACCACAAGTGCAACATCGATGGCTGCAACGCGGCGTTCCCATCGAAGCGCAGCCGCGACCGCCACAGCTCCAATCTCAATTTGCATCGCAAACTGTTGTCCACCAGTGACGAGCACAACATACAGATGCCGCCCGATCCGCTGTTGGAGCTGATCAGCATCAACAACAGCAAAACGTTTGCCGGTGCAATTGGTGGTGGTGGTGGTGGTGGTGGTCTTAGTGGTGTCACTGGATCTGGTAGCCCCATTTCTGCGGCTGGCTGCATGCCCAGCAGCATTCAAGCCGAGATACTGGCACGCATCTGTGCTGGCGCCCACGCTCACGGTCTGAACATGCCGCTGTGCTTTGAGGCACTGCAGCATCGGTTCGCATCGGGTCATGTGTCTGGTGGATTCGGTGATGTGAACGCGAATGCAAATGCGTTTATTGCGGCTACCGATCCGCGCCTGCTGCTCAACCATGGCGGCAACCCACTGCTCTTCCCCGGCCTGCCAAGACTACCGCGCTTCCCCCACTTGACGCCGCACATGATGACCGGCGCCCAAGCCCTCAGCCCGTTCTGTCGGCGCACGTCTTCCGACTCAAACTCACAGCACTCGATAACGCCGCCGGTGAGCGCAAGGGGCTGCGATAGCGGCTCGCTGATGGGACTGCGACCACGTTCCGGCTCCGG
This sequence comes from Drosophila picticornis, assembly GCA_035043845.1. Taxonomy (NCBI): domain Eukaryota; kingdom Metazoa; phylum Arthropoda; class Insecta; order Diptera; family Drosophilidae; genus Drosophila; species Drosophila picticornis. Next base: position 18,397,069 of record JAWNMR010000492.1, on the reverse strand, counting down.
ATCCGGTTCGCCCGAGTACGAGACGAACCGGCATGGGCACACACATATGCACATGCAGGCGGGTGGCGGAGAGGACGCGGAACGGAGCCAGAGGCAATCACCCGACCGCATATCATGACCATGTACCTCGTACTATGCCAAGGCGCTGGCATTTTACCACTAAAAGGATCGTCGTGGACATCAATTCATTCATGCAATATCAGGCTACAACTAAGGACATAATTGCTCATAATTCATAAACATATATCGGAGGACGAAGGACGAAGGACGGAGGGCGGATGGCGGATGGACGAGTGGCAAATTCGCTGCTGGCAAAACTGCTGCTCATTATTAACAATACTTTTACTAGGCTAATATCAAATATTTGATGGATCATCTAGATTTTTTTTTTTATATATATATGCATACATATACATTTATATATACAATATATATATATACATACATATATATATATATATAGAAATATATATATGTATAGAATATATATGTATATAAATAAAATAATGAAACCCCCTTTTTTTTAACTTGTATTTATAAAAACTGTTGTTTTGTGTACAAGCATGAGATTGTAGAGAATTGATAAATAATACTTATTATATTATACCGATTATGGATAATGAATAATAAAAATTGAATATAATTAATTAATAACGATATATATTGTTAGTGATACTCGATTATGTAAGCATAGCCTTTAAGCGCATACTTGCAATAGTTATGTGTGGGTGGTGTTGTGTTTTTTTTTTTTTTTTTATTAATTCGTACTGCAACCCCATACAAACATAGAAACATACAAAACATAAACGAGTCAACGACGAAATGCTTGAAAAGGTTAAACAAAACTGATTACTGTTTAATGAATTGATATGATCTTTCTCTGTAGTTTAACAAACGTTTTTTTTTTTTTTTTTTTTTTTGTTTACACTAGAGTATCATATAGTGGGATAGTTATAGAGCAGTAACCAGGCAAATAACTTCAACTCATATTTAAGCTATATATGTTTGCAATAAAATATCATGAAAAATATATATGACAAACATGTTTTTTTACTTTGAGAGGATACAGAATTTCCAAGCACCTATCTATGAGCAGTTTTCTTAATTGAAACATCATTCTGGTTGGGGAATTACAAATGGAAAGAATATATATATTTGTAAATGTTTATTTGTACACCTTCAACTTATTAAAATCTATGTAACAATTAGAAGGAAGCAACTCCGATCCCATCAAGTGCATATGTTCTTGATCAGCAATTACAGCCGATTCAATCTAGCCATGTCGTCTGTCTGGATTTCAGAGACCATTGGATATAGAAACTTTATAATTGGAAGATAAATGTTCGTATGTCACGAGCAAAACTAGTTTATTTTATTTTTATCGATAATAATTTCGATTCAAAGCTATTCTCGACAGCAATGAAAACCCCAAATAGATGCTATGCAAGACTTATTACTGATCAACTGTACCAATTTGATCAAGATCGGATGAGCCTTTGCTCTTTTTAATTTAAAGCAAAAAGTTAGCTGTCAACTGGTCTTTAGTCGACTTAACATATTTAACAGCTGTGTTCAGGATACCTCCAAGTTGAGCACTTTCGACTAGCAGACAGCTTTTCCTAGTCCAAGTCCTGCAAACAGCCTCAAGGAACACCTTTTGTTTGCAGCTCTGTGGTTGCTTTGGCCAGAAAGGATTTGACTACGGCTTGATTTTGGTCACCAGTGGTGCAATATCCTCCCTAATTTCAAGCTTAGATTTGTTTGCTTTTTCCAAGTATCACAAAATACAGCTGAAGGATGTTGCATTGTTTTGACGGCTGTTAATTAGACTGATTCAGGTTTTTTTCCGTCCATTGGAGTTAGCTCCAAGTCATCTCCGTAGAGACCGTACCCGGTGATGTTCTACGACTGATTGTCCTTATCAGCACGATATACCAAATGTGGTCTATGATGAGCTATGTGTGTGGAGTGGATTGAATGGAGGCTAGCGATACTTATTGGAATGCGATTGGTACAAATGCAAAATTGTGGCTATTTAATTTTAGGGGGTTGCTAGGCATGCGATTTTAATCTTAGATCGATTAAAGGGCTCGTAAATTTTGCACTCTCTGCGGGGGCGTCAGTGTCCAAACAAATAAATGCATCGAATGGGTTGTACTCACCGTGCATTCTTACCCACATGTGGGTAGTTAACGAGTACCTGTATGCACATATAGTCGGTCGTATGTATATGCGAGAATAAGTATATCTTTGTTGGATGGCAATGGCTTGTGGTTGTCCATGTCACCCCTGGGCCGGTGGCGATGACGGTGGCAGTGGTGCTGGTGCTGGTGCCGGTGCTGGTGGTGGTGATGGCGATGGCGATGGCTGTGACGTTGGCAGTGGCGACGCCATTGCCAATGCACCGGCGGCCTCCCTTAGGAGAAAATAATAGAGGTTCGGTGTACGAGTAGTGCAATTTATTTAAAGTAACATTTTAGTGTTTCCTTCCGCTGAAATTCGTTCTCTTCCTTCCTGTTGGCAAGTCTCTGGCACCGGGGCCTGCCTGCAGCTCATACTCAAGGAATAACAACAGATTGTGGGCAAATAAAATTGCCACAATGTTATCGTTAAGCCTGTAGCACACACATCGAAACAACACAAAAAACAAAACACAAAAAACAATAACAGCAGCACCAGCACCAGCAACAGCAACAACAGCAGCAACACCAACTTGGTATCCGTATCCACGGCACTTTCACATTTGCGTCCCTGCCGCTTACATATCCTTACATTAAGAGTTCATGTGTGTACATAAGCAAACGTGTGTGTGTGTGTGTGTGTGCATACACATATGCCACCATATGGCGGCACACACATACACACACACACATACATAGGTCAGTATGTTCAGGTGAGTATATACAGTAATAAGTATTCAGACTGCATTTCATTTGCCACTTTATTTCGATTCGTAAAAACACGTATAACTCTGCGTGTGTATGTGTGTGTGACTGTGTGTGTGTGTGTGTCTGTGTGTGTGTGTCTGTGTGAGTGTGAGTGTGTACTCGTTACAATTACACACACACACACACTTGCAAATATGCGACAGTTAGCCACCTATGTGCAGCTGTACGCTTATACATACGCATACATATATACATATATATATACACATATATATACATATCTCCAGGAGATATGACATTATGACATGGATAATCCTGTTCTACATGCAATTTGGCTTTGTTTTTCGCACAGCCAACGTAATTCTGCAATTTTTTGTTGCTTGCCCATAGAACCAAACACACACATTCAAAAACTAATGAGCGTGTTTGGTATTTTATGGGTCTCGTCGCAACGCTTTTTAGACAAACCAACAGAAAGACAACAACGTGACTGTCCATATATCCGGCTTGCAGATACCCTGCACTACTTGCATATGCAATTGCCAGATGTGATGCAATGTAAAACCAAATATAATTTATATATTTTATGAAATTCATTTTACATGTTCTAAAAACATACAAATTTATTCCGTAGCTTTGAAAACTTTGTCTAAAAACAGAGTTAATTCTCATAGAATTTCAAACTGGAATCTAGTTGATCTACACTCAATTTGAAAACCACTTTTTATTTAAATAATATTATCAATATAGCATAATAATATGATCTCACATGAAGATAGTCGCTGCAGCCACAGCCACATTATTACAGGGTATGCACACGTATACACTCCTGCTTTCCTCTCTTCCTGTCTTTGAGGACATGTACGACTACGATATGTATTACATAATTTCAACAATGGGCAAAGACAATTGCCGAGGCAAGTATACAGGTAAATATCAGTCTGTATTCGCCACCTGCATGTAGAGGTACATCTGAATGTACACAAGTATCTAACTGTATGTATGCATGTATGTATGCATATGCACATTCTGTATGCATGTACCTATATATATAGGCACCTTGGATGCCCAAATAATGCAGTCTATGTCTAGCCCTCCCTGGCCCCAAATTTGGTTTGAAGGTGGCAGTTGGATGGATTGTGTCGGTCTGGCTCTGGTTCTGGTTCTGGGTGTTTTAGTGAGTTGGGGTCCGCTTACGGTTCCGAAACCGTATTTTGCACTTCACAATCGCTGTACAGATGTGGTGGCCAAAAACTGATAATGTACTCCTTCTGCCGACTGCGTCTAATTTGTTAGCCAGGACCTTGCCGTCTGTCAAGCGTTAAATCGCCTCGTAAATATTGTACACATATCGGAGCACATACGTTTAACTGTACATACATGCATCAACATATATTAGCTAAGAAATTTCAAGTCGAGATTGGTAAACTTGACACCTTTAATATTATCTACTTACTGAAGCATTCAAGAAGTCGAAAACACTTTTGCTATATCGACCCGTTTGGAGATGCTCATCAAAAGACAAAACTACAATAACCTCTGAATTCTTATTTAGCATTTATGTTGATCATGTTTAGAACCTCGATCAGGGTCGGATCATTTCATTATATTTTACACATTTAGAAAGATCTCATAAGCTTATTTTGAGCATTCAAATAAAATGTATATAACAGAAATTTAATCTTATAATTGTTGTTCTCACACTCGTCGTTAAAAACATTAATTTTAATTTATTTAAATAAAAAATTATAGAAACACATACAAATATTTGACAATTTTATAGATACTTAACATTTGGATTGGATGCGCGTTAACCAGGCAGCCATAGTCGTTGCTGAGGGTTTATGGATTGAGGGCTGTGGGCTGTGGGCCAAGTATCAAGACTTGGGTTTTGGGCAGGTAGAATTAATCCAATTCATTAAGTGCTTGGCTAATCCAAAAACTTTGGCATTTGTGCGTGCTTTGGCTGGGATCAGTGAATGAATCCAATGGCTTTGGATTTCATTGATCTGCATTTGTAGCACCCGATGGCGGCTTAAGGGGTGACGAGCAGCAAACTATATCTCTCTATATATAGATAAAGTAATCCCAGCATCTTCAGGCGCATTTGCTTAATAAATATCTGCATGCAGCTGATAGACCGCACAGTCAACTGAAGGCATTTACACAGAGGACACACATTTTGACGAGAACTCCTGAGCATTCGATATACAGCAAGATTATACATCCATGGAAGGGCCACCTGTGTTTCAGTCCAGCTTCTCCATTCGCTCGTTGCTTGCCATGAGAACCTCGGAGGAGCACGAAAGCAAGCCACACACGTCATATCTGAGTTCCACAACCAGTCACAGTCCCAATACCAATACCAGTACAAGTCCCAGCCATTCGTGCAACAGTTCGGAGGATGCATCATCCGAAGATGGCAACGGTAACTCATCCACCGCTGGTATTGGCAGCTGCGGCGATGGAAGCAAACCGAATGCGAAGCCAGCTTTCACGTACAGCGCCTTGATTGTAATGGCCATTCGCAGGAGTCCAGAGAAGCGGCTGACGTTGAGTGGCATCTGCAAATGGATAGCTGATAATTTTTCGTATTATCAAAATAACAAGAGCGTCTGGCAGAACTCCATACGTCACAATTTAAGTCTGAATCCGTGCTTTATGCGCGTGCCGCGTGCCTTAGATGATCCAGGACGTGGTCACTACTGGGCACTCGATTCATATGCTGAGGATCTTACGATTGGCGAAACAACTGGTCGACTGCGGCGCAACACAAATGCACTGCTGGGCCGCACCAAGGCGACAGCATTGGCAGGTCACTGCAAGACCCGTCCCTATTCGCATCCTTATCAGCAGCTGTCCAGCAATCTAGCCACTGCTACCCTGCAATATGCGCAGCTTTTCAAGATGCATGCTGCCTACTTCCCCATTCACCCAGCTGCAGTACACTACAAGCCACAGGCACAGCCACAGCAGCATCCACAGCAGCAGCCACAGCAGCAGCCACAGCAACAGCCATATCAGCAACAGGATCCAGTCGTAATGAAGAGCAACCAATTTACATCTTATATAGGCACAGGCACTGGAATGGGTATACGTTTGGATACTTTGCCTATGACAACGTGCAAAGCATATCGATACCAGCATCAGCATCAGCATCAGGGAACCTTATCGCAGTATTACCAACAGTCCCTGGCTGAACATCAGCAACAGCTACAGCTACAGCTACAATTGCAGCAACAGCAACAGCAACAGCTGCAGCATCGTCACAGCAACAACCAATGCACCTACAAACGATATTAGTTTTGGAATTTTTGAGGAGTTAACTTAAATTTAATACTAAATGTAACACGAACATTTGTGTGATAGTAGCTTCCAGCCTTTTTTTTTTTAATTGCCTCTGATTGACACCAAGCATCAGGGTACCTTGTTTGGCGTAGAACGCGGTGAAGTTGGTTAGACTATGAATAAAAGTTTTTTTTACTATGAGCAATAGGCATGCTTTTGAGTAGGTTGAATGCACTAAACCAATATTCATAAGTATTCATATGAAATTCATATACATATACAATTGACAAACGTAGGAATTGTGGAGCAATAATTATTGAAAAAAATTGACAAACACAAATTTAAGTTCATGACTTGTAATAACGTACTGCAGTGGAAAAATATGTATAATTTTAATCAAATTCTTCTGAGATATTAAAACCTAAATAAATATCCAAGCAAAATATGCGATAAACTCTTTGTAACTTTGGATAATATTAATCAAATTCTTCTGAGATATTAAAACCTAAATAAATATTCAAGCAAAAATGCGATAAACTCTTTGTAAGTTTGGATCTTGAGCGGTGTTGCACCTGTTGCGTTGATTCAGCTCGGCAATCTGTTTCCACCCTTAAATATCATAATTTTCGTCTCATATTAAGTTCCCCTAGTCCCGTTCGAAATATTGCTTAACTGAATTCTGTGTAGCTGATAAAGGACATGAGCAATCTGTAAAGCGGAGTTTCTATTCGAATTCAAATATTCACCGTAGAATTAGTTTAGCTTTTGTGATTCAGCCTTGTCCCCTATCTTAATTCGATGCTGATAAAGGACATGGGGAATGTGTTAAGCGGAGCTTCTATTCGAATTCAAATATTCATCGTAGAATTAGTTTGGCTTTTGTGATTCAGCCTTGTCCCCTATCTAAATCGGATGCATATCCAAAGGATTAAGATGATGCTGATCACAATCATTATTAGTATTGTTATTGTCGTTATGAAGATCCGTTAAAGATACATAAAAAGAAAAGTTTTTATTATTATTTCAATTAATGTTATTATTATTTTTAACATTCGTTTTATTATTATTAGAAGTAGAAGTAGTAGTAGTGGTAGTAGTAGTAGACGTAGTAGTAGTAATAGTAGCATTATATATTATTATTATTTACAACATCATGTGCCTGCCGGCTGGTTTAACTTTGGCTCGTAACTTAATGCTGGCGGTCGATAGCATTACACCAGTAACAACAAGAACAACATGCAAAAACAACAAAAGGCTCACAAAAAGAGCTAATCTGATAATACAGAATTGAAAGAGGCGGTCACGGCACGAATTTCGCTACAAGCTTTGTGACTATGGCAGCAGCTTGGATCGAAACTGAAGACTCTAGATGGGCATGGAGACGGAGACAGAGACGGAAATGGAGACGGAGACGGTGACGGAGACGGTGACGGAGACGGTGACGGAGACGGAGATTGTGCCTAAGCCTGGGCATCAGCCTGAGCCTCGAGCCGATGCGACGATTGACGATGGCAATGGCAATGGCAACGACGACGACGACGACGACGTCAACTGTAGGCCCATCATATTGGTATAGTGCACAACATGCGAGCATAAAACAGAAGGGATCGATGATCGGACAGCGAAATTGCATTTGTCTGCCGCTGCAGTGCTGAGCCGATGCTTTTCGAAGTTGGAGCTGTGCTGGCGTGGTGCAGTCGCACTTATTATTGCCAGATACAAGCCAGTACATGGTCATAACGATATCGAGTAAAGTGCACACAGTATTCGAACATGCATAATGACGAGAAGCTGCTTGCCCCATGCTGCATGCTTCCTTTTGCTTGTTGTGTGCTGCTGTTGCTGCTGCTGCTGATGCTGCTGCTGCTGCTGCTGTTAAAAAAGTCCTCGTAATCTGTTGCAGATTGGCGTCTGAGCCACAAATGTCAATAATTCAGTACCAATAGCGGTAGTTTGGCGATAGCTTAGCATTATATTTACGAGATACGAAAACTATGTTCCACTTTAGATAGTTTTAATCTTCTTCCTTCCCAGCAGCCTTCCTTCCTGCAGAAACTGCTCAATGTGGTCGAACACCCCCAAAAACTAGCGAGCCAGAAAAGAAGAGAGTAACAAAAAAAGTATCAGCGACTAAGATGAACTATTCTAGGCACTCACACCTAAATTATAATTGAACAATTTTACCAATTGTTCCTATGGATGCCTTTTCTGTATGATGCAGTGGGCCAACTCAAGTCCTAAGGACGAGATGGCTGCTGATGATGATCAAGAATAAATATACAGATGATGATCGATATGCGAAGCTGCCCCTTGCAGTGCGTTACACAGTTCACGACAATATTATAATACCCTCTGCAAGGGTATAGGAGTACAACAAAATAAAAAAACATAAGATCTGCTCAAACTCAATTATAAAAATTCAACCCAATCTCAATTCTCGCGAACTGCTGTTTTGAAGTTTTTATTATTGCCGTTCTGGCTTTACTTCTCCTGATCCCGATTTAAGAGCCCTCCTGTGTGTTGTGTGTGTGTGTGTGTGTATTGTGTGTGTGTGTGTGTGCTGTTTTGTGGTCATTCGTCATTTTAAGTTTGCACACACACACAGGCACACACACACACACACACACCTTGACCCGTTTCCCGCACCCCAGTCAACGGACAGTCCCTAGTCATTGACACTGATATGTGTGGCAAGGTATGTCTTTTGAAATGACAATCTGCAATTTGCTATTCGAAACCGTTTAAAGTAATTTATTTTTCCCTTCCGAGGACGCGATCCGCGTCGCTGCCGCCGCGACTTGTTTCCATATGTGTATAAACAATCGTATGCGTATAATGTGTATTTATATATATAACGTATATATATAAAAATATATGTTTACTAGAAGGCATTTCCCGGCTTCGCACGGGCCCACTTATCGTCTTGAAAATGAGTTTGAGAAAAATCGCACTAAATTTAAACCATTTATCAATTATTTTATCTCGACCCTCTTCTGTATTGGCAAATAGAATTAGCAAAAAAAAAAAAAATAAGACGCAATTAATAATGCACTCTTCAGCAATTCTTTGAAAATTATTTTTAAGGCCTTACTTTCTTAAGTAGGAAAATACATTGTCATAATAAAAACCAGACGTAGAAATTCATATCGGTTAAGACACACTGAAACTGGTAAAGAAATCGGATGCAGCATAAAACAGCATGCAAATTTTTAGTTTAAATATGCACCACACTCCAAAGTTGAAAACTCTAGAAATTGTGTGAAGACTACAAAGGTGCAATTCTAGAAATCGTGTGAGTTGCGTATGATTAAGATTGTTGGGGGCTGACGAACTGACGAACCGTCGAACTGGTGACTGTTGACTGGTGTTAAGGGCTGGTCTTTAACGGTAGTTACTAAGTTGGGGGACTCTGGTTTGAAGTATCTTGGCTTTATCTAACCGCAATTTCCCAGCCATAAAGGGAAAGCCCCGTGATAATGTCAACTTTCCAAAATAAAGTCGAATGAATTAATTTCATTTTGAACACTCTCAAATCATGACAGCATATTATATAACACGAAAATGGCAGTACAACTGCCAAATCGTTAAGCTTTACATTAGATATATGCACATATGATTGGGTAAATACTGACACAAGTATTGGGCCTCTTCCCAAGGGGATTATCCCACCATAAACATAGACTTGAACTCCGGCATTACAGCAATGCATTACGCTGCTACTGGTCGATATTCGGATACAAATGATAGAAGTGAACAGAAAAATGACACCGGCTCAATTTGCTGTGTGCTGTAGGCCATTTAATTAATGGTTTCTTTATGCCGGAACATAACTCAAAGCCGCAGCTGACTCGATAATCAATGGCCAGACTGGCCAGCCAAATGTGCTGTATGCGCTTCCTCCAGCAGCCACTTTATAGACAAAACAACTACCAAAAGAAAAATAAAACACTTTTCGTTATGGTAAATTGCGTTCGTGAATATTTTATGCTGCCGAATAATACAATAGTTTACGCCCAAATCCAAGTCCGAATCAAAACGAAAGCCAACAAATCCAGCAACGCTGACCTCTGCTCGTCGTGATTGAAGATCCAAACAAAGCTACTGTTGTCAACCCTTTTGTTGTGGGGCCCATGTCCTGCCAGCAAATAAATAATGCAGCCAATTAAGGGAACGCACATGTCACACACTACGTCATTTCGTACATGCTGGACCAGCAGAGCATCTGAGCAGGTATCCTTTTCAACTGGGACATGTACAGACAGTAGACAGTCGACAGTCGACAGGAGCAGTTACATCAGACTTATGCATATGAACACAACTAGTACTTGCCAAGAATCCTTGAAAGCTGCTTGTGGTTTCAGAATTAAGGAGCTGTCACTTTAGACCAATGGCTCGGTCAGCTTTAAGGAGCTTTAAGGAGCTCACCCTTAATAATAAATTAATTATTTCAAAATCGAATTAGCTAGTAAAAAAACAAATAAAACTTTATTAAGCTTTACAAAAACTAATGATGACAAAATCAGTGTTATTTTGTTGACTTGAAAATGTATCTTTTACACACTGAACCCATCAAAAATGGAAATTAGGGTTTTAATGGTTTTGTAACTGGCAGACCCCATGGCGTATATATAATCTCAATCGAGATCAACAGCCGAATTTGATGACATCTCAGCTTAATCAAAACTGATGTCACAATCCAGAATTGACATGCCCAAATGATAGACAAGTCAGATGAGTCTTTGATATGTGTTTGCTTTAGTTTAATTTGGAGTAATTTAGTATAAGCCTAAATTGAACTCAAAGCTACTGTCACTATTTTGATGGTGCTTTGGTCACACTTGGCAAACTTCAAAAGTTCATGAGTTGATCCTGGAACCCAACTGATCAAATCATATTGAGAACGAACCCCATCTGATTGTCTTCAACTCATTGTGCAATTCTGGTTTTTAATATTGTTGCCTTGTTACTGTTATGATCGCTGGCGCCGCCTCCGCTCGACATACACAATATATACGCACATCTGCATGCGACCAAAAGATGCAAGATACTTGTCAAGAAAAAAAAAGAAAGAAATCCCACAGAAAACTTCTTTGACCAAACATCTTGGAGCATTTGGCAGTCTCTGCGCCGCCGTCTCTCAGTCCACTCTTTGCCATCCTTCACTACTTCCTCGGCTTTGGATGCCTTTTGTTTGACTAGTTCAGCAGCAATTTGAAGACCCTTTGACACACTTAGTATACTCCACTAAGCATATCTAAATTATTTATTAAATTATTTACAAGTCTATGTGCATTGGTCAAAACTTAAATTGAGGTTGTGCAAATGTATGTGAAATGCAAGGGGATTCCATAAATCATGTATATATATATATATTTATATTTCTATATCTATATTTGCATTCCTTCTATTGAAGCACAAGGATGCCAGATGAAATATATATATACATATATAAATATATACATTCGGTTATTATGGTGTGGAAAGCTAATTTGAAGAAGCGTTTTAATTAGCAAGCAGACAACCGGCAATATTATTTGAATAATAATTTCGATTGCTTTCGTTACACACACTGCCAATTTAATTGGCAGCTGATGGCACACGTATGTATTGATATATGTTTACCGTATGCTAACAGCATGTGTCTAAATATCGGTAAGTAGAAAGTTGCTAGCTGTCTATTGTTTTTGTCCTTAATAATTGCGACAATTACGAGTCGATTTCTTGTGTTCGATGTTCGACGTTCTGCCGGGGACAACTTATTGTTAGTCTGTGAAAAATGCATGTGGCTAATTAAAAATAATTAATAATGCAATAGCTTCAAGCAAAAACACGCACACAGTATTTACATACACAAATGTGTGTGTCTCTGTGTGTGTCTCTGTGTGTGTCTCTGTGTGTGTTTCTGTGTGTGTCTCTGTGTGTGTGTGTTTTTTAGCCAAGTCCTACTCATGTTGTCGTCGTGGTTGTCGCTGTCTTGTTGGCCCGTTGTTTTGTTGTCTCATTGTCTTTGTTGTCGTCCTTGTTGCGGTGCCTTGTTACAAGTTGACTAGCCGCTCTTCTTGAATTGCGTGTAAGGGGCACATTTTGCCAACATGCGAGAATAAATAAAAGTTTCTAAAGGGATTGTCACCCATGCCACTAAAAACAAAATCCGCCTGTCATATATATCACTCCACAGAGGGGGCCCAGTCAGTAAGGCAGCAACAACTGCCGAAACGGAGCAGGGGGAGCTAGTGGTGGAGCTGTATCTGTATCTGGAGCTGGTGCTGGAGCTGGAGCTGGAGCTGCAGCCGGAGCTGAAGGCGGAGACGGAGCCGGACTTAACCGGCTCATAAAATATGACAAACTTACCAACGGCACGGACTGGATAACAGGAAAGACCACAGCTACAGCTACAGCTACAGCTACACCTACAACAACAACAACAATAACAATAACAACACCAGAAGAACTGTCGGCATTGGTAGAGCCATAGTAAAAGGTAACCAAATGGACACCCACTTCGCAGCTGTCAATCGTCTAAATCGTTATGGGCACTTGTCGGTAAAGAGAAAAAAAAAAATTATGTATGCAACCATAAAATGCCACATAGTCTGTTTCCAGATTATTAATGACAACAGTTGCCGTTGATGTCGATGACACGTGAAATGAAACATGGTCAACTTATGACGTTTCTTCGTAACGGAGTATTGCCATACCGCTTAAAATTCCCCGATTATGAAACTTCCATAGAATGCTCAGCAAGTTGTGATCCACACTGATCATATTTTATAATTGACTTCCTGAAAAAAGAAAAAACAAAAAAAAAAAAAATGGCACCCAGTATTGTCCATGATCATTGGCATTCTGTCGTCACATTAATTTAAACGATATGAGAAGCACTGCGGCGACTAAAATGAACTGATCTGGGTCCAGTTTCTCACAGGTATCCAGTCAGTCCACTACCAAGGCGAGGCCTAACGACTTGCCACATGAGCTACAGACCAGCCCCCAAAAGTCTCCATACTTTTATTGTTAAATGTTTCTTATCCTTATAATTTCGTATAACAAAATAATGTTAAATGTAAATTAATGTTTATTTGCATTACATAAAATTTAATTTCTGTGCATTTATAAAACTGTGGACAGCGTCTAAATATATGCAAACCAATTTTTAGATTAGCTTAGCTGTTAGAAACTGTTGGATAATCCCGTACTAATCGTGTTTTAATTCGGACAATTGGCCACTGTAGATTGAAGAAGGGAAATTTGAAGGTAATTTCTACTTCGTACATGCCACACACAAGTGATACGTAAGGCAAATATGTTGCCGGTTGGCTCAGAGTCAGCAAAGGCGCCAATGTTTGCACCGCGGGGCTCATTTTGGATGCAGATGAAGCGAATTTTGTTTCGAACAAGCAAAACGATTTACCTTCTGAGTGGGATATTTAGGCGATTTTATTGCATTGGCTGTGAAATAAGAAATAAAACAATGTTGTCGCTGTGTTCCGACGATGTTGTCCAAATGTGTTTCACTCTTTGGGTGTTTGAGTGTTCGAGTGTGTATTCGTTGCTTTCTTTTCGCTGCACAGGAAGGAAGTTGTGAATCTTATTGGGCAACATCTGACAGTTTTGGTAAACCAAACACATATTTATATATATTTTTTCATTTCTTTTTTTATTTTATTTCTTTTTTTTTTTATTTGAGAGAAGGGTGTTTTGTGATTGCAACGCGCTGACTAATGACGCTCGTTGGACTTTAGTTTTTAGGCATTTGAAAAGTAATCGTTCAACGAACCGATTGACAAGGTAATCTTCCTCGAAACATGTGTTAGCAATATCAAGGCCGTGCCACACAACACACCACACACACACATCACCCACACCACACACTCGACACACATTTGCTGATTCTGTGCTTCAGTGTGCAGATGGACAAAGGTTGCGGCTGTAAAAGTTTTGCAAAAGAAAACACTCACCCACTGCCAGTCGGGCTAATGCGCAAGAGAATGAAAATGATAAAAAAAAAAAGGAAAAGCACAACAACAACAAAACACACACCAGCTAAAAAAGCCAGCTCAGCCATGGCAAATATAAAATACCCTTGCAAACCGGAAGTCGTCTTTATTTCATTCGTTTAGAAGATGATGAGTTTGTTTCCATAGCAACTATATTATTTAATGATCCGAACCAGCTGAATCTGATATATATATATATATATGTATATATATAATGCGAGTAAGCTCAAAGTTCTATTAAGATTAAGCCCTAAAACTGAGACTGATTTACATAGCCAAAGACAAATATATCAATCTGTGTATAATCTCTGTATGTATATATATAAGTCCATATATGTTTGTGAATAGATCGATAAAGATATCTGTATCGGAAAATCTTTAGAAAGCCAGTAAGAATGCTCTAGCCAAAGAAAGAAGTGAATAACCAAATAAAGACAGTTGATACTGATCAACAAAGTCTGTTGCATACCTTGGCACAAATTCAATATACCCTTTCTACAAATTTGGAATTGGGTACAGGGCATAAAAGGGCAAACGTGATGGTCGAACGGTGAAGCCTTCTGATAAGATTCGACGAACGGCTTTTTGGGCACCATTGAAAAGGGTTTTTCCAGAAGTTCGGCAACTGAGTGCGGGGACGCATTTTCTCGCTTCATCACTTATGCATGCTTTGGTCTATTAGATTTCCGTTTCCGGTTTAACTATAACGCATAAGAGTTACACAACGTGTTTGAGGTTTTACGCTCTCTTGGCACACACGTCAATGCGATTTGAATCGCTAAGGTTCGCACACCTTGCCTGGCTTCCAAGTATGCTCAAAGTGTATGGGGAAATATGCACAAATACCACGGCAGATTTAGTATTTTTTCATTTATTGTTTTGGCTTACTTGCTTCTCGTCTACTCTAACTTAAATGGGTCATCTAAAACGATCATCATCTGTATTATTGTTATATTAAATACAAATGTAAGAAGAAATTATTTGATGTAAATTGGCAAATATGCCAACAAGTAATAATTAATTTTTTAGTATATTTATTTCAAAACAAATCTCGATTATTCTTAGAATAATCACTGCGACAGTCGAATCACTACAAAGGTTGTAAGGACGACTAGCAATGCATACAGGAATCGATCATTCCATTCTGATTAATCGTTTCAAAGCTATTAAAGTTTTTAGCTCGTTGAAATTGTGCTTTTATTATAACAAAATCAATGAAAGCAAATATGGATTTTGATGACATTTTTACTAGTTACGCTAGCCGTGATTACCAGAACGAATTTAACCTATTTGTAAATGTTGTTGAAAATAAATTTTTTTAAGGTTTGTTGCGCTGAAAGTGACGCCACAGATTTAAATAAATTTAAACTCACATTGTGGTGTTCATTAAAATTATCATTTGATAAAAGATATAATATATATATAGATAAGAAATAAATATTACCGTGCAGTTAGGGTATGTAAACCTTCGATATACCCATGAGCATATCTCTGATGTACCTTTTCAAAGTCGTTGATATTGGTGCCACAGCACTCTATAGGTATATATGTATGTATGTATGTATGTATGTGTTAGTCCCTTTTGTTGATGTAAGCATTTAAATCGCTTTCTGCTTTTAGAATTCGGGCGATAAGGACTGACGTTTAGGACGCGAATGCTTAGATGGATGGATGGGCAGTTTGGCAAGTGGGCAGCAAGAGTTTTTCACCAGCCACTGAAAAGACAAAAAGGTTTAATGCACACATAAAATGTTCATATATATAGATATATATATATATATACATGAGTAAAAAAAGGGATGACAACGCTTATGCTTATCCCCTTGCCAGTTATTGATGCTGATTTCTCAAGTGGCTGCTTCAAGATTTTTAGATTGTTTTGCCATTGCATAATAAATAAAGAAACAGTTTTACACAATATGTTTAGTGATGGATCGGCCAGTCGGCATTTCGTGCATGCTAATTTATATTTAAGAGACTCCTTTCAATTCAATTTTCACTGTACTCAAGATGTTACAAATTTCCACATGTTGTGCAAAAGTCGATAGAATACAGATGGAAGAATCAAATGCCCCATAAAGCAAATAAATAAATATTTATATTTAAACATATATTTGTAGTTAAAGATACTTGAAGCTGAACCAAAGGGTTGAAATAATTACAACTAGGACATGACACCTAAGAAATGATTTAGTTACAATATATATATGCACTTTGCCCATACTTGAGGGGGCCAGATCTCAACTAGTTTCTCAGTTTTAAGGCTATTTAAAGCCAAATGAATGTAGAATGTAGAAGGAATCTATTTATTAATAGATCACTTTCTATCCCAGCTTAAGCACCTGCCAGACCGAAACTCTGTTGTCAAAGTCAATGATTACAAAACTCATAATGACCACTCTGCAAGGGTATGCGATCCTCGCCATAAATATATGGCTGTGAAGATCTTGTTTTAATTAATTAAATTGTAATTGCCAGTTTGTGTTGTTCTTCGTATGTTTCGCAATAAATTTCCCGTGGCAAGATACAAATATAGAAATACATGCATATATCATCATATATATCATGCAGGGACATTTACAATTGTGACAATTTCTCACTCCCCATGATGCGAACAATGTGATTAATCAAATTTTGTTAAGCTCTCAATATGACAAAAGTAGAATTAATGATACGATTGGATATGAGAAAGCCTCGTACACTAGACGGTTCGCTGTCGATGCCACTTGTGGAGGACCAAACGAAAGGCAAAAAAAAAAAACGAAAACAAAAAAAAAACCTGACAGGAAAAATACAAAACGAAACTGAAAACAACAAATTATCAATTGACAAATCGATGCGCATCACTAAAAACTCATTATTCCAATAACATACACAGCAAACCACATTCGGTCCGGCTGCCAGACAGGGTCTGTTCTGTGCTTGGCCAGCCAGCCAGCCAGCCAACGGGTAACGGGCAAATGGCAACGGCATCAACATAACCATCCTCGGTCGTCCGACAGTCTCTCTCACTCTGTCTGTCTCTCTGTCCGTCCGTCTCTCTGTCCGTCTGTCTGTCTGTCTGTCTATCTTTCTGACTTCAACATCATCACCGCCTCCACCTCAACATCTAACTTCGACTCCAACTCGAACTCCAACTGGGCAGACAGAGGAGACTATGAGCCAGGCAGTCAGCCAACGTCTTCAAAATCGTCGCATTCGTCATCGTCATATCAGCCGCTCATCTTGTAGTTGAGTGCGAGAACAGTGGTCATTATCTGTTCAGATTTTGTTGCCTTCGTATGTGTGACGACGTCCAACGGACAGACAGACCAACAAAGGGCAACTATATATATATATATATATATATATATATATATATATATATACCAGCAGTGAAACAATTTTGTTGTTGACTGCAATCATTGCCAGGATCGGGGGCCTCTGCCTCTGCCCCTGCCTCTGCCGTGAACATATCGTATCAAGTGAAGGCAAAAGGAGTGAACAGCAAAGTTAAATCCACTTTGCCTCATTCGTAATTTAGCAGGTTAATGGCTAAAGGAGGCAACACAAACTGAGGCTGAGGGCGACAAGCATTGTCCAAAACGATGGCCACAAGGAGGCACAACAACAACAACAACAACAAATTATGAAAATCGAAAAAAAATTAAACAAAAACAAAAACAGAACAGAAAAAAAAGAACGAAACCCCAAACTAGAACTGAACAATGGTTGCGTTGTGGGCCCAACATTCGATAAAAATGGCCTCATAACTCGGGACAGCTCATCTCAACTCGGTCTCAAAGTCAGAAACTCCATCGCAGAATATCAGCTCGACTGGGACTCTGTTTAGCTTAGTTGTTGGTCTGTCCATCTGTGCGCTTGTCTGTCAGCCAACCAAGCCAACCAGGCCAACAAGCGTCCAGCCAGTCACCCCATCCACCATCCGCCATCCACCATCCGCCATCCGCCATCCACCTATCCATCGAAAGCGAGAGCCAGAGGAGGAAGCACAGCCTGAGCCAAAGCCACATACACACATTATTCCAATTCTGATGGTCATCACCTTTATCATTAACTTTTTGCCATCGACGATAATGCCCGTGTGCCAGACCCATACCACGTGTACCGCAACGCCCCCTCTTCAATCCCTTACGCCCCCAACCCCACCCGCCCTGGCCAACGGGTCGCCGTCTGGCCATGTGAGCGACAATGGCGCAGAGTGAATTAAAAATACAAAAATGAAAATAAATCATCATCAGACGCATGTCAAATTCATATCTTGACTGCGTGCGCTCCGACCAAGACTGAGATTGCGACTGATATTCGAGATTTGAGACTGAGAGTGAGATTGATACTTTCTCTCTATTTGTCTCTCTCTCTCTCTCCCTCTCCCTTTCTCTCTCTCTGTCTCTCTCTCTCTCTCTCTCTCTCTCTCTTTGTCTCTGACTGTTGGGCTATGTCATTTGAAACAGCAGCCGGCACCAAACGAAAGATATTACAAATATTTTAGTGTATCACTTCCAGTACTTAGTGCACTTCACTACACTCAGAAAAATATCGAACGCAGTTTGTCAACATATCACACAGAAAATTATATTTTAATATTTATGATTGTGGCTTTCTCAAAACTAGCTTTTACATTTATAGATTTTTAGAAAAGTATGAAAAAAGCATGCCTAATTTACCTGTGTTTACTTTGAAGAATTTGTATATTAGCTTTACTGCTACTTTACAATTTTTAGACATTATTCTTAGACGTCAGATATGCACAAACATTTTACACAGTTTATAAAATTCATTAAATTTACAGCTAAGCTCGAAACAAAAGCCGAGCCAGGAAATTTCATTACTTTTATCTGTATTTTTTCTAAAAATTAAGGCTTGCATTTGTAGTTTTGCTTAATAAAAGAAAAAATATCTATAAATGAAAAAACACAATTATTTTGCGATTGTCAATTTAGGGAAAGCCCTTTTAAATTATAAAAAAATGTTTTTCTCATTTTAAGAAATTATTTCTAAAAGCAAGAAATACTTTCAATTATATTAAACTCAGTTTTAGAGCACCTTTTTTTCTGAGTGTACACAAATACTTGCATAAGAATATAAGGCAAATATCCGATTAATACCTAAAATTCACAATCAGTTTTTTTTTTTAAATTTCTTAATCAAAGTTAGTTAAACGATTAGAAGCTGGTTCAAATCTTAGCGGGTTTTTAAGGTTATTTTTTTAAATATTTTCAAATACAAAAGTAGAATCTCCGATGTATGTTTATATATATATATATATTTATATATATTCATCCAGATATATTAAAAATTGTGGATCGTCATAAAATGATTACAGAACACAGGATGCCATGCTTAAAAAGAGGAAAATTTGAGATCGATGCGTTCTACGCTTCGTTCAAGCCAGACAGATATAAAAATACGACTTGAAAAATTAAAAAATAGCCATAAAAAAAACACGAATCCATTGCGATTGGAGTCATTGTGTTGAACTGTTTGGATATGTGTGAAAAGTCGAAACAATCTAATCAATTGCCGATCAAAGCGACGCACGTCCTTTTGAGTGGTGTCAAACGTTTTATGTAATTAACCGAACCCAAGTTCCAAAGCAACCCCAAGTGACCCAAAACCATGCAACACTCACCAACAAACACCTAATCGGCTTTGAGTCAGTAGCGCTAAGCATCAGATGCCGATGCCGATGCCGATGCCGATGCCAATGCTGATGTTACCACTAATGCTATTGTGAAAGAAAACGAGTGTGCCTGCTTAAGCGGGGCTTGCCCGGCTGAGCAGTACCCTGTAACTGAGTCTTAAGTTAGTTCAAGAAATTCGCACTTAATTGCAGAAAATAGTTAAATATTTATTGTAATTTTGCGCCAATCTTTCACCCACATTTTTGCTTATACAAAACAATTAATGCGTACAGGGTATAAAAACTTGGCCATAACAAAAAAAAAACTGCGTCCATTCGGTCCGTTGGTGACAGAGACTGGACAATGGGCTTCGTGTAATCAATCAAAATTGGTTGTAAATTAGAGCCAGAGGGGCACAGTAGTGCATATTGTGACAATCCGGTGCGACGAACGCTGTCAGCGGCAGCAGCAGCAGCAGCAGCAGTAGCAGTGCAGGTTATAAGCCAGTCTGCCACATACACATATAACTGGCATTGACATTGGCATTTCCAAGTAATGCCTTCATTCAAATTTCAATTAAGACAACAGGCCTATTAACAAAAAAAAACAGAAAAAAGAAACGTCGACAAACCGATGCGAACGAACTTTAACAAATTGTGACCAAATCAGTGTGTTAACGAGTGTGATTGTGTATGTGTGTGTGTGTGTGTGTGTGTGCCTGCCTGCTTATCCAGATGCAGATAAAGACAACTCGAAAGCAGCAATCAAGGCGCTTAATAAAAAGGACCAGCCCCATCCTCAGCACCAGCACCAGCCAGCAGCAGGCTCAAATCCCCACCAGCAGCAGTAGCCAGGCTCCACCCCAATCGCAGTTAGAGTTCACAAACAGTTGACAGCTTCGTTGACAGTGCGAGGCGATTTCCGCAATTTCAAGCAAAAGTTTCTCAAGCACATTTGTACTCGATGAACCCACCCAGCAAGTAAAGTAAATTTATTCAGCTGCACTGAACTATCTACTAACAACTGGCATGGCAATAGGCGGTTCTTTCAATAAAATTCGAAAATATTTGAGGGGTTTGTTGTGTGTGCCCATATCCTGCCAGCTCCTGTCGATATGTTGTCCGTTTTGTGGGGTCTTTGCATCAGTTGCCCAGCGAATGACCTTGCGTAATGGCATATTGACAGCAGCACCAAAACCAGCAAATCAGCAAACTTGCAAACCAGCAACATCAAATGCCAGAAAACCACACACGCACACACAAATGCAGGGTTGTTAAACAACACAACACAACCCAAAAAAAAAAAAAGAAAAACACTCAGGTAACCAATGGATTGGTTCAAGCTGGTGATTGCAGAGTTTAATAGCCGCATTATTACAGCCACACAGATCCATGCGAAAACCATTAAAACACAAAAAAAAAAAAACAACAAAAAAAGACAAAAAAACCAAAATGAACTTGCAAGCAGACTAAAACTGCAGAGCATCACAGCCAGGCAGCACTGAAGAGGTAGGCAAACTGCACCACGTTCACGAGTCTCAGTTAAGGCTCCACTCCCCTGCCACTCTGCCCCCCCATCCCGCCAGCCTGTATATGCCGAGTGCAGTATCGGGAGCTGCATTAATGCGCTGCAAGTTAATGAATATAGTGTTTCATAGCCTGCCACAGAAGAAGGCCGACTCGCCTTTAACAGCTTCCGACTGGAATCCGTTTGCCAAGCCCCATAGACACTAAGAGAGAGCGAGTGAGTGAAGGACAGAGATGGAGAGAGAGAGAGAGAGGGAGAGAGAGGGAGAGAGACAGAGAGAGAGGGGTAGCGAGAGCTGGCAGCTTGTATTTATGCTTGTGGATCGAATGAGCCGCTGACGCCGGTGGAAGGTCGTGCACGCCATCACCACCAGATCACCACGACACACTTACGCCAATGTAGCGCCGTCTGCGCGCATCCCATCAGACCTAACCAAACCCAAACCAAACCCAATCGCAAACCAAACGCAAACGCAAACCAAACCAAACCAATGCAAACCAAAACATTGAGAGGCTTTGCACAGCCATTGCAGTTGCAAGCGCGGCCATGCCACACTCAGAAAATGGCATGCCCCAAAAGTCAACAGATCGAAACAAAAATGTCGCTCAGCAAATTGCAATATATTTCGCTTGTGGATCCCAACAACTAACAACAAATTAATTAAATAATAATATGAATTTAAATAATTAATTATTTAGCCATAAAAATAATAATTATTTGTTTATTCGTTCAACTAGTTAATTTAGACACCGTCGAACAACGGTCCACAAAATCCAAAGGATTTCAGCTATGTCGTCTCAAAAATAAATAAATAAATAAATAAATAAAATAAATAATAATTGAAAATTTCGATTTTTTAAATGGATTTAAGTTAATTATCGATAACTTTGTGTTTGGCCTGAACACCAAAATGGCAGTTTGATCTTATGCAAATAGACGTGTCTGGTTTAGAAAGCAGGCAACTATACATACATATATATATATATATTTATATATATTTATATATATGTATTTATATAAATATATCGATTCTTGACCCACATCAGTCTGTTCAGTCAGTTTAAAGCAAATCATTCATCAATAATTCCTGCTGATTTCTGATTTCCGAAATTTAAGCATATATTTTTTTGGCAAGTGTACGGCTGCAGTTGCAGTTGCAACATTAGCTTTATCTGCATCCATGGCGGCAAGCAAGTGTAGGCGTTATTGTTTCATGTTGCACGCTTCGCTACGCAGTCGCTGTGGACGGGGACGGGGACGCGGGGGCAAAGGATCGGCATCGGAAGCGGAATGGGGCTCGAGCTCGGGCTCGGTGTCTGCAGAGCACAACAACAAATATTACGAGCAAAGTTAGGAGCTGCAGTTGGAGTACGACTCCGGCACTGGCTGGGGCATGCCTCGGCTTCATCGTTCCAGAAGCAGCATGCCTTTTAAATCGGCCGACCGGCCTACCGCCTACCTAGCTGCAACCGCCAACGCAACGGCACAGTCAAATGCAGGTTGCAGGTTGCAGGTTGCACTTGACTCGCGTCGCATGCCCCACGTCGCTGCTGAGACCGAGCGAGGGAGCCCAAACCCAATGAGCGCATTTTCAATTTTATGCTAATTAGTTTTGATTTTGACGGCTCCTCAGCCTCAAAGATGCAGATATGCGAATGCAGCACTGATCGAGGCAACATCTCTTCCAGTGGCAGTGTGGCAGTGTGGCACTGAGGCGGTGGCAGTAGCAGCATATTCAATCAGCATAAATGTGCACGCCTCTGAGGCCACTGCGTCTTCAAGTTTATTCAATATATTAACGATTTACCCGCCAACAGCCAACATTTGAAATCAAACAAAGTACGAAAAGCAATTTGAAAAGTATTTGAAATTGATTATTTATTCATTGTGATATCGATCGGTGGATATATCAAATATCATTTAATATCTATGCATACAGAAACGGCTTGCAACTGCCAATAGAAATGAGATAAATATCCGAATATATTTTCGATTATATTTTTGAGTTTTTTTTTTATCCGGCTTAGAAAATCCTTGCATTTAATGTTATCGGAAAGCGATATGTATCGATATTTCTCAATCGGAGCTGACAATCATCAGTTAAATAAAACTTGATCTGCCGGGTCTTACGAGATTTATATTCTATATCTTATAGACTCTGTAAAAGATTATGCAGCTTACTGTTCACAGTACAAACATAAATCCCGACTTGCGACTTGCTTCTTGGAGAAGACGTTAGGCGATATACTCAAATTTAGAATGATGACAATGAATGCTATTTGAAAGGTATTAATTGGAAGGAGTCTGCCTAACTGCGGATGTTGGTTAGGTACTTGATGACAGTCCAATTCCTGTCCCCTCCAAGCCTAACAACGCCTGGTGGGAGAGATGGGAAAACAATGTCATCAAAGGCCTGTGGACAGCGGACTCCAAGCCAATCTGGGATCGCAGAGAAACAGCACCAAAGCATGTATTTTGACTTAGCTTAACTTTACTATCCTTACAGCATTTCTCAGCACGGATAGCATCTGCATACTTTGCAGGGAATGCAGCCGGCTGAGGAGAAGTGACCGATAATCAATGGATTTGATATCAACATGTGGCAGCAGTAGACTTAATATATAAATATAATTTTTAAATGACAATAACACTGGCAAATCTTTCCAGAAGAATTCACAGGATTATCCTATTGTAGTCTTTTTTATCCTCACAGCCCCAGAAATGTGAAACTGGAGCGAATTGTAAGCAAACTTGTTAGTTGCATAGTTAATGCCTCTAAATAAAGTTACCCATTTGACAATAGACTTTGTTGGACCTACAGCGTTGGGGGACCCAATATGAAAGTCCGACCTCCTGCAATAATTGGATTAGGAAAGCCAAGCGAAGAAGAAGGCGCCAGACGCAAACTTAGCCATGTAGCGAAGTGAAATGGACTTCGCAGAGACCATTCCTCATCAAGATGATATACTCGAAATGAGGAGCCGATTCACAGCTCCGATGGAAAACTTGACAGTCAAAACTGAAGAGACTAAAATGGACAATTGAAGGCCCACCAATCTCCCAGACAGTCTTTCTCCATAGGGAAGTAGGGGTTAGCAGCTTAGCCCGCAGTCACACACCGAAAGCGAGAGTCAGCCTGGAGCTGGGTTGGTCTTCATCCCCAGGGCAGGAAAGCAAGGCATCAACAAGGCAACCCATCTGTGGACTCCAAGTTCAGAGGAGCTGTGTTAACGTAGAGCAGGCAGGTCCACATGGGTCGCAGGACCTTTATCAGCTGCCTGCGCCTTCTTAGACATAGAAGGTGTCTCCCATCGAGGCTACCCTTTTATAATATTTTTCATTGAGTTTGTGCACAAACAGAAAATGAGACCTAATAATTATGAGCTCCTCTACGCTTTTATTATCCTTATTAGAGTTGAGGCAGTGGCCTATGTTCTTGGTGAAGGGGCCACTTAACAACAAAGTCACAATTGTTGCCTCCAAACTGAAGCTGGTCCCAAATGTGGATGTGGATGTGGATGCATTTGGATGCATACACAGAGTGCGAGTTGCTCGTGCGAATTTTGAATCTCAGATTGTAATTCGTGGTGGTCATCATCATCTCTGGACATCGATTCCGTTTCGGTTATCGGTTATGGCTTTGGCTTCAGCTTCAGCTTCAGATTGAGCTTCAGCTTGAGCTTCGTTCTCATCATCATCTGTGGCCGCTTAATTTATGGGCTTAAGTTACGGTACTCGAATTGGGATTTTCGATGCGGGACCTGCCCATTTCATGCTAGTAGACCGTTTAAGTGCCGGCACAGCGAGTATCTCATCTCATATGCATACGAGCCATATATGCTGATCATATTCTTGAGTCCAGAAGTTTGGTCTCGTCTTTGGCTTTCGATATATAATTGGTGTTTGGTCTTGGTTGGCCCGAGCACATCACAGCACAGCACAGCACATACATATCCATCCATCCAGCCATCCATCCAACCATCCATCCAATTGCAAGGGGGCCCCAATTTGAGTGATAATGATTATGCGTTCCCGTCCACTTCCCATATTCTCGGTTTGATGTGATGTGCAGTATTCTGTTCTGTTCTGTTCTGTTCTGTTCTGCTCGGTTCTGTTCTGTTCGGTTCGGTTCGGTTCTGTGTTATGTTTGGTGTGGTATGGGTGTTATTGTGATTTGTGGTTAGTTGCAGCTTCTGTGCTACGTCGAAGCCAGCTCTACGTTTGACTTAAAGGCTCATTACGATCAACAAAAACAAAAAAAAAAAACAAAAAAAAAACGAGATAAAAAAAAATGTTGTTAAACCTTTGGCAGCTGTGGGAAAATTTGCATGTGCATAATTTCATTGCGTTCAATTAAAATTGCAGTTGCTTTGGGGGCCCTTCAGCACAATATTGGACAATATTCACAGGAAATCTTTCGCAATGCCACCAATTAAACATCCAGTAACGAGTTAGCTATCTTCGCACTTTTTTTTCAAATGTATATACATATATATATATATATATATATATATATATATATGTAAATTGGAAGCAAGCACAAACATTGTGATTCCCAGCTTAATTTTGATGTCATTTGAAATGAATTTGAATAGTTTTTCAAAATTCAAAACAAGTCTTAAATTAATTTAAAAATATATTTTGAGAAGGAACAAGGCTTAAATTTGATTAACTTCTGTTCCTTAGCCATGTCTTCAAAATTGTATCTTCCATTGCCATCGAGCTGATGAGCTTGCCAGAAAAGGCATATGGTGTATATATATACTGAGATAAGAATAATACACTCGGGTCAAATGACAAAGGGCTAAATCATGTTAATTTCTTTGTTCAACAGTTTTAAGAAGTCCACTTAATCGTAGGAAAATAAGAAACAAAATAAAAATCAATAATAAAACACTTTTCCTGTGTCCAAGCACTTTCTTGACTTATAATCATATAAAAAATAAGTAGAAAACTATTCGAATGCTTCCAAGAACAAATACAATAATACAATAACAAGTAAGAATGATGTAGTTGGGTAAGCTCGACTTTAAAATACCCTGAACAAGTTTTGCACCCAAATGTGAGCAGGTCTGCAAGTGAACTCTTCTTTCTAAGAGTGTAAGAAAAAAACTAATGCATATTTTAATTCGCAAACCCGAACTGACCCGAACTGAACCGAACTGGCTGGCGACAGACCCATGCATATACACACATACACACATACAATTATACATTCATTCATACATGCATACATACATACATACCTATATTAATACATATCTACATACTTACATACATACATTCATGCACACACGCATACATACATACACACATACATAACGGGACTCTGCAGACTACACACAACAACAACAAGCTGACGCTCGCGTCGATTGTCGTGCCATCTCTTTCTCACACACGCGCTTGCATATTCTAATAGAAATGAGATTAACTTGGGTGTTTCACATCCGATCTTGATGAAATTTGGGCAGTTGTTCAACAACATGCACATCGAGATTATGTATTGACTAGAAAATTCTACCTTTAAAATTGTAGCATTCATTACTATCGAGAATCTGAATATATCGATATTCCAGAAACTGAGGCAGTTATCGATCAAAACAAAGCAAACTTGATCTGCACCGAGTAAACAAAAACCCTTAATTACAAGTCTCTAGCTGTTAAATTCTCTCTGAAACCAGAGTATTCATACGACAGATATATCGATTATATATATCGACTCGGCTATTGATCCTGATCAGGAATATATATACTTTATGGGGTCACAGATGCTTCCTTCTGCCTGTTAAATCCATTAGCACAAAACAATTATTCGCTTTTTACACATTTTTAATGGGTTCAGGGTTTAAGAATATATAATATGACCATAAAAATCATAATCGTACAAAATAACGTTGATTGACCAATTCAGAAAAGATGGAATATTTTTCGTGATTGGTGGTCAGATAAAGGCCAAGAACCAATGCCAAAGTTGCGAGGATTAAGGAAAAACTCATTGAAATCGAAGCAGATCCACTTATGAGCTTGCAAGGTATTCATGGTATTCAGGTACTTAAGATAGTCGAATATCCCAACATCATCAGATCCAAATTCTAAACGATTTTTGATAATTTTAAAAAGAATTTTTGATCAATTTTAATAACCGGAAAAAGAAACTGCAAATATTTTGAGCGACTATTTCTTGGAAACTTTGTTTAGCTTAAATGTCGTAAACAGCTTTATGCGCGATGCACATACATATATTGTTTTATTGCAGCTCTTTATTTTTATTATTATTATTATTTTACCATCTGTTTTACAGCGCTTTTTTCATTGATTTAGCGCGGACATGCACATCCAGCTAGCGACCTCTATCGCACTTTTTTTGAAACTCAGCATAGCAAAGTCGCAATTATGCACTTGAAAGTTGCACGTTAGCCAAGACACGTTAGCCAGTAAAGTGCACACTTAACGATTTACTCACTTAACGTGAGCGCCGGCTAACCTAACGTTGTTGAATGAATTTGAACGAAATGTGCCCGCTGTTAGTTAACAGGCTGGTGCAATCAATTCAAAATACATGCGACTTTCGTGGTGAGCGGACGTGTTCTTTTTTTTTTGTTTTGTTTACTGTTTCCCAAGTACTCACTCGCGACTGAGTACACGCTTAGTGCGCGTCGTAGATTGTTGATATATTGTTGTGAGTACTGCTGGCTGTTGTTGTTGTTCCTTTGGTAATTTCCACACACACAGATACACACATACGGTTTGGCAGTAGTAGTGAGACAGAATCGGTGCGCGCGCTAGTGTGTATGTGTGTGTGTGTGACTAACTGTTTGTGTGTATCTGCATACGTCCAATCGGCGTATTTTCGTTACGGTGATATTTCTAAATGACCAATTTCTTTCACTTTTTTTTCCAAGTACAAAAGTGTTATTAGCAATTGACAACAAGACACGCTAAATTAATAACAATGTGTGTGTATGTGTGTATCTGTGTATTTGTATTTGTATTTGTGTGTGCTGGTGCATGTGTGTGTGTAGCCGTGCATCCGTAGCTGCGGCCGTGCTTAAGCAAGAGTTTGAACGGAACGAGACCAAGTTGGACGATTCTTATTGGATTGTTGTGCGATGTGTTGTGGTTGTTGCTATTGTTGTTGTTATTGCTGTCGCTGCTGTTGCGTTTGTTGCCGGTGAATGAACCCAACCGAAACAAGTAAGCGTGCTCTAACCGGAAATGAGCGACCAGCAGATACCCTGTTCTCTACACTCCTCTTTGCCCCTTTGCCCAAGCTTAACAGTGCAAGTGTACACAAATATAAATAGTATTAATATAAATATGAATAAAGTATGACTGGCAAAGGGGATAACGGATCTATCTCATCACGCATCACGAACCCAAAGCTTTAATCACTCAACTAGCAGTAGTTGCTACTCAGCATACCCTTTTCACCCAATCTGAGTAGAGTGAGGGTATCTGACCACAAAATGGAGGTAGAAATTATTTCTCGAAATATAAACCCAACTGTGCAAAACGGCATAAAGCCTCAAAACAGTAACAGCAGCAACAACAACACCAACGAAAGGGAAGTAAGAAAAAAGAAAAAGGCAATCGAGCAAAAGACGTCCGCCGTTTTTTTATTTAATGCCTTTTCACAGTTGCGTTTTGTTGTTCAACTCGCACAATTGCCGTAAACACAAGTCTCTGTGTATGTGTGCATATGCATGTGTGTGTATGTGTATGTGTGTGTGTAACAAAAAGAGTATAATTTTAATAGTTCTCTGGCTGTCTTTCCAGTTAGATCACGCTGTGGTATGATAATTGTTATCTTATCATTTATTTCGAAATCTGTTGCCTGCCATTGGTAACATTCGCGCAAAACAACATTAGCCTTTAAAGCGGCAAAAAGCATAAACGTATAAAAAAAAGCTGCCTTAGCTGAACGTGCCCGACGAGCAGATACCCTGTATACACTTATTTTTTATGCATAGCCGAACTTCTTTCCCGAGCAATTACAATCTGAGAATTAATTCTTGAATTACTTTTGTTTTTAACATGCCAGTTGTTGTTTAAAGTAAATTACCAATAGCAACAATTACTAATAGCAACTTTTCTGCAAACATAAAAAAAAAAAACAAAAAAAAAATAAGAAACACCTAAAGATGATATTATTTCTAAAGTGCTTTTAGAATTAAACTATAGTAAATTATAGAGATAAATTTAGTTAAAATAACCATTTATAGGCTAGTTTTGGCATTATACTTAACGAATGTCGAATGTCGAACATTCTTAACGAATGTTTAATGTAGAAAATGTTGCACATGAGATTTGGGAATTTCAGAAGTGCTTGAAGGCATGCAGGGTATACAAAACAGCCACATATTAAATGAGTGTGTGTGTGTGTTTGTGTGTGTGTATCTGTGTATTTACGGTGCATCCATAGTACATATTTACATGGCTTATATACTCGTGCAGTGCATGCTCGCTGCAAAAGCCGCCTCATTCGTGTGCCATACCCGAATGCAAAACCGATACCGGTTTAGGGTCTCGCAGGACTCGCAGCTTGATTCACCAAAGTAGGTGCGCCGCAGATGCTCCCCAGTTCTCTGTTCTTGTTGCTGTTGTTGTTGTTGTTTGTCTTTGCCAGCAATGAGAAATTCATCCATATATACATATCCATATAGGTCTAATTGATTTACACCTGAGCATGTGTGTATTGACGAGTGATCAGCTCTTGATATGGTCAATTATTTTGTCGAAAAAGTCAAAAGTGGCAACACTGGAACTTTTTCTGTTGGCTTTGCTGTCTTTGTTGAATGTGCTGGCTTGAATAGGAGTTGAAGTCATTTGAGAAATGTGTTAACACAGCTTTGCTGCGATACATACAAATGTATCTGGGAGAATGCCCTGATCGAGTTTGAGCACCAAACGAAATAGAGTCGAGTGTCTTTGAAGTGATTAAATTACCCGATTCAGTTTATTTCGCTGAATTTCATTCTCAAAATGGTAAAAAGTATTATATAACAAGGATTCTCCACTTGACTAACAAATTAGCCAGCAGAACAAGGTGAAAAGAGGGTTTCGAGTGCGCGTTCTGTGGAATGAGGCTTGACTGTAATGCCACAAAATGTCAAGGTGAATCTGCTGTGTGATCTAAGTGGTGCACATGTAAGTACATACACATATATATATACATAACGTATGTAAGTATGTGAGTATGTCTTATGTACACAGATACAGCTCGAGTCTCAGCCAAAAAAAAAAATATTATGATTTATGGGCAAAGCAGAAACCTTGAACATGGGACTTAAATTTAAATGTACATTTGTATATGCATATATGTATATATATATATATATGTGTGTGTGTGTATGTATATGCATGTATGTATAAGTAATCAAGTTAAATAGAAGTCCGTATGCATGCTTGTACGTATGTATGTACGTATGTATGTATGTATATGTGCCTGTGTGTAAGTACATAAATATGACTAAAAGCCAAATGCCGGGAAAAGTCACACACAGCGTTTTTGTGTGTGTGTTTGTTTTTTTCTCGCTTTATTTCTCTTGTTTTGTATCCCACCACTGTTCGGCTTTTTGTTACTGTTGAAAATCTTGCACAGCTTGAACGGTACACAAAAAAAAAAAAACAAAACAAAACAAAAAAATGAAATTTTTTTTAATTATATGTACACAAAATCAAATTATAACCCGGCCGTGTGTATGTGTTTGTGTGTGTGAATGCCCAGTAAGTACTCTGTACACACACAAACATAAACTCACATTTTGAAGTGTATAATATGTACACACACACACAAACATTCACACACACACACACACACATGCATAAGCATTATTATTTGGCAGCTGCAATCGCCAGTATTCATTTGAGCCGGCACCAGTAGACAGCTAGAGAAAAGCTAGTAAAGAAACATCATGAAATACAGCTGCGGTCAAAATAATAGCACTGCACATGAAAATGTGAAACAAAAGAATGCTTAAAATATAGCTAAGAAATTATGCAGATTTTATTTAAGCACAATCAATACTGAATATGGGAAAACATTAATAGTTGGCATAGCAAACAAAAATTCAAATCCATAATTTTTGAATTTATTTTTATCAAATTATCATTCTAATTTATGAATAGTAATCGAATAATTGTAAAATTTTCTCAGCTTTGTCTGTGACATAATAATATTTCTAAAATCTAGACACGATGGATGGCTATATTTTACTACGTTTTTAGTATTGGCAAAATAAAAGTATTTTCAAATATTTGCAGATGAGAAACTAAGCACTTTTCGTTTTGCGAATTGAGTTTTTTGAGATGAATTTGTATTAAATGCATTGACTATTTTTTTGACCGCAACTGTATGTGTTACTATGTATGTATGTATGTATGTAAATACACAGCAAAAGTTTTGGAAATTAACGTGCACAGTAATGCCTAAAAGACCGTACATACAAATACATAAATACCTACATACATACATTTGTACGTATGTATTTATGCAGTAAGTACAGTGTGGTAATGATGGCGATGTGGGAAGGGGGGGCTGGGGTTGTGGGCACATTATAAAGCTGGGTTAGTAGCTCACCTGTTGATTGCATTGTCAGTCTGCTCCGACCGCACAGTGAGTGAAATTTGATATGCACAAAAAAATCACACACACGCACACACACACACATACATATCAATTTAACGGTGCTTTTGCAAATGCAATTGCATAAGCCATGATGACGGATAGGGTTTCATCCAAAAAACAAAAAATATATTAAAAAAAATACATAAAAAAACTGATACACACACACACACACATAGAAGCTGAAACAGACGAAGTGAAATATAAAAGACGTTAACTTTAACCTCTGTCAAAGTTAGTAGTTGGCAATCAAAAGTGACGCAATGCCAGTAACAGCCAGCAAGGCTAATTGCATAGATTCATATATATGGCACATTTCGCATATACCTATGTGTGTGTGTGTGTGTGTGTGTGTGTGTGTACATCAGTGCTTCTACAGTATGACGTGACCAACTTTATGCACACTAATCACCAAAATGCCGCCATTTATGGTGCGGCCGTTAAATCAGTCAATTAAATAGTTGTCACTCAAGTTGAAGACGCTCTCGCTATTTATTCATTTATTGAATGTCAGCTAAAGTCAGGTGACACAAAAAAAATAGATTAAAATCAAAATAAAACTTGATTTTAAATGCAAAATAAATAAAGGTTGCACAGATTTATCAGATGTCTGGCGGAATCCAACAAGAAATCACAATTGATGCGATCTAGTTTTATTTGAGATATTAAAGTCATCTCACAGTACAATCTCCAATTTATCGGCAGATAAATATTGTTCCATGACTACTTTGGCCAAGTGTACTCCATAATAAGATTTTGATGCTTTAACCATTAACCTGAATCGGCGTCTTTAATCGTTTTTCAAGTCATCAGTTGCTGATTGTTCATTTCCAAAATATTTCTTCGACAAGAGCTGCGAGAGTGTTTCAAATACGAATAAGTTGCAAGAATTATAAATTCGATAAGATCAATCTATAAAACCTGCATATTTTCCACAACTTTAAGGATATTTCGAGTTTCTAAACTTGTAACCTAAATGGATGCTAGCGATTCTGCAAGCTCTTAAAAAGTGCATTGCGCAAAAATATTATTCAGAAAATTATTTAGCGTTTTCTACTAAAAACATTTGTGAAACGACTTTTCTCACTTGATGAATTGAAATATTGTATTTCAAATGAAGCTATAGCTAAATCCGTTAAAATCCCATTTGTAACTCAACATTTTTCACTTGCTAAATATTTATTCAAATGCAATCGATCCGGTTTCGAAATTGGTTTTCAAATCACAAAAAAAAATGAGTCGGGCGGAATTCAAAATAGATCTGGACATGCACGTATGCATTCCGTGTGGTTATGCAAATTGCAGTTCTATCGGGTTTTTAAATAATTCAATTGAACTTAATTGAAGTAAAATGTAACTGCATGTTACAATTGCAATCGCCTGAAATTCTCGTAGAAAAGCTATGAATTTCTAAACTGAGTTCTCCACTATTAAATGTGATTTGCATCTTCATTGACTATGTGTGTCACAAGTAATATCAGTTCGTACATAAATAGTTGTTCTAGATATATATATATATATATGTATATATATATATACATATATATATATATATATATATATATGCAGCCCCATAGCAGACATTTAGTGGTTCAATCACGGAGGAGCCTATTTAACTAGTTCGCAACATTATCTCTCATCAATGCATTTTACAATTTCCATATATACATATACATATATATATATATATATATATATATATATATATGTATACATATATATGCATGCATGTGCGTGGCTTAAAAGATTTGATTTTGAGGTCAGCCCGTTGCCAATGGATGACGTAGTCATAAGCAGCAATTAAAGATTCATTCGACCCACTGCAGCACGTATTCTCAATGCGGGGAAGTCAAAGCACATGCAATATCTACCAACAGGGTCTGCTCGACTAACAGATAGCCTGCATTGCATTCATGTCTGGTTTTATCGCTCTGTAAAGATTTGTTGTCCAATTCAAACATTTGCTTGTGCTTTCTGCGGCTTTTATTTGTGTCCAGGGGGGGAAAAACTATGCACGGAAGTTTGCATTATTTGGAAATGTAATTGAGTTCAATATCGTTTAATAATATAAGAAGAACTTATTTAAAGTAATGTTGTTAAAAAACATTTATTCGGGCTTTCCATTGTATCCACAGAATAAGAACTGTTTTTTGCACAAAATTTGCATTCATTTTGAGTTTTTAGTGGTACTCCAAAAATAATATGCTGTTGGCTTCGAAGCTTGCCTCTCGCAATTGCCCACAACAATTCTAACTGGATCAGTTCGAGTCTTGATGAATTTCAAGGTTGTTATTTATGGCCTGATATAAGCATGAGATGAGCACAGCTTGTGTAATCCCAAATATCGACTGTGCGCATATTTCAACGATGCCTTAAGATCAGCTAGAAGATACCCTCTGCCAAAGGCTTTATATATGCATACATCTATAGAAGCATAGGTTTATCACACCCGATTCGAATCTGCTGCATGGTATCCAAGGAAAACAGAGGAGCAAAATCACAAAAATATCTTCGGCATTTCTTACGCATGCTCGTAAATAAAAATGAAAAACAAAAAAAAAAAAACAACCACTTGAGCCGGTTGGGTGCTCCAAGTACCAATGAGTAGAACGCGAGCAGAGATCAAACAAGATCAAGACAAAGCCAAACACAGCCAGACAGAGACAGCAGCACATTCAGGGGGGGAAAGAGGCAGGGACAGGGACAGGGACAGAGACAGACACAGACACAAAGATACTTGAGATACTTGAAAGTGTTGCGCAATTTATTGTGCGTGCGCACTACGAACTTCCAGATTGATTTTCAAACATATATATATATATATACACACACAGATACACACACACACACACACACAGGCATGTGAATTTATATTTGTTTGTTTGTTTATACATAAAGTACGCACTTACTAGAAATAATCACGAAGTTTTAACCGACTCCAATTCCAATTTCAATTCCCATTCCAATTTTGAACTCCAGTCACGAGCCTCGATTCATGGCCTTAAGTAAATAATGGATTCCCACAGATCCAGCTGAGCTGTACAAAGTTTATGTGATTAGAGTTGACTGCTGCGACTAATTATACCCTGTAAGTGAACGAAATCAGACTTTATCTCATTTCTTTTGCAACTTTCAAGTTATTTGCTTAATACTATTAAAAGTCTTAAGTGAGTTTTCTCCTTTTGGGAATCGACATCTTTTTATTATATTTAATATATTTATATTTTGCACTCAATTCAGGGACAGATTCAGTCAAACAGCGAAGCTTCTCTCGAAACTCTTCACTTTATTTTTAAACAATAAGAATTAAATTGAAGCTATTCACACGCCTTGTGTGGTAGACCCCTTTGAGAAATATGGGAAA
This sequence comes from Drosophila picticornis, assembly GCA_035043845.1. NCBI lineage: Eukaryota > Metazoa > Arthropoda > Insecta > Diptera > Drosophilidae > Drosophila > Drosophila picticornis. The sequence goes on along the minus strand of JAWNMR010000492.1, from coordinate 18,361,757 downwards.
TGATTGAAAACAATCGATGAGATACCACTCAGATAGCGGTTCAAGATTGGAGTTTATCTCGGCTCCATATGGAGTCGATGTTCCGCTTGAGGGTTTTTGCAAAATGCAAGCTCGGATGGCATATGAATATTATCGCGTTGTTTGCATTATACGATCAATTATACGGCCATATGTGTACGTATGTCTATATCTACGTACGTATACGGGTTGTACGGGACACGTGTGTGTCTGTGTGTGTGTGTGTGTGTGTGTGTTGACTCTCTATTGAGGTCGATTGTTCATTTATCGTCAATGTCAGTCATCAGTTGTGCTGTTTGTTTGCCATGTGCTTTGTTGCTTTCACATAGAATTCCCTTGCGTGTTTTTTTTCTTTTCTTTTCTTTTCTTTTCTTTTTTTTTTTGTGTTTTGTTTACGTTCATTTGCGTAGCAGGCCGTTTATTACAACAGGAGCCAATTGCCTGCTGCCCCAAGCTGGCTGGGCAAGCTGCCGATTTGCTTCTTCAAAAATGTAGATGTTGCGATATCCAAACAGCTGGAGTCTCATTTATATATATATATGTATATATCTTCTTCTTTTTGGGCCCTTACAATGCACGATAAATACACAACTAGAAGCATGTTTATACAAATACACACACGCCACACAATAGATCAAGTTTGTCTAGACTCCATAGATACTTTGCTCGCTCCACGCTTTTTTTTTGGCAGGAATTTTGGGTCGAACACACTGCATTAGCCTCACTGCAATCGTCTGCCACAGATACATATCTGTACATTGTGTGTCTGTGTGTGTGTGTGTGTATCCTATCTGCAAGATGTCGCATAAATCTTCCCCGGCCATTGACTTAATGGCGCCATCCTATGTGCCAAAATGGAGATCTGTCATCTTGCCTAAAGTGCGAACATTGCAGTTGTTTCGCTGGTAAAAAGCAAACGTGCAGCATAAAAAATGCACAGATTTAAACAATATTATAGCAGTCCTGTAAGCCTAGTCCAGCTTCGACAGGAAACTTTGGCCGAACGATTAAAACCTAAATGTTAATCATAGAAAATAATCGATACAAAAAAAATGGAGAAGCTATAAATTGTTGGGCGAATTGTCGCAGACGTTTTTAGCCAGTCCTTGTGAAATGGTCACCAGCAATCTACACTTCAAGTTTCTTCGAAGTTGTACACACATTGCAGTCTATCGACGTGTTATCGATTTGGCTGCGTCTCAGTGGGATTGGCCTGTTCCAAATCTGAAGCAAGTGGAGAACTTTGTATAACACATCCACTCGCGCAAAAAGTCTCAGTCATAAAGCATATTATTGCCCCAAAGTTGGTGTAATGAATTTGAAAAACAAATTAAACTATTCGAAATTCTGAAAATTCAGATTTTATCGATTTTATTTTTTTTTTGGGTTTTACGCATTTAATTTAGAGTTGGTTACATGGTATTACCAGGTCTAACACTCTCACATGTTTTTATTGAAGTTTATATCGGGGGGTTTTTTTTCGGGGGATGTTAGGCAATAGACGTCGAGCAGGGGTGGATTCCGTGTGGTAAGGGTGGTGAATGTTGACCTCCCGATGGAACCCGTGCCATTTATACCAACTAAAGCGACAACATTTACTGAAGGGTGGCACTTTAATGTGATTTCACAAGGATTTCTCGATTCGATTTCCAAATACATACACAAACAAACATAAATATATATATATATATATATATATATATATATATATATATATATATGAATAGAACATGTTGACAGGAATAATTCTAACAACAAGCTGTTTCCATACTTGGCAACTTGATTTGAAACAAGTCTCTTTTGGAATTGAAATGATATTTCAAAACTGTGCAACCAAACATGGAAATTCATTATTTTTACGAGTCTCGTTTGACATTCGTAAAGGTCTCAAGAGCAAACCTTTTCTATTCAAATGTATCTGTACATCAATTAGCATAATGGCGAAAGTGTTATCATTAATGCATTTTCATGCGAGTTTTAGCGGCTGCCAATTTGCAATCGAGTGGCGATTTCATGAGGCAGACACCAAAAGTTGCAGCTACTCGCATACTCGCATCAAGGTGCACCACATAATTAGTCGTAAGCAAAGCACTAAACTCGGTCAGACATGCATAAATACATATATATATATATGGATATGTAAATGAATACAAGTCTGTAAATGCAATTTGCATGTCAGCCCATATATACATATACACATACGTCTATTGAGCTGTATATATATAGTGGTATATATTATATAATGCTGTCGCACCCCCTTCAGACAGCCACCACCCTCCCACAATGAGGGCAATCTTCGCTTGAACTATTGTCAACCGTTGAGTCAAATATAGGTGAAATATATTGATTTCATTGGTAACTGGGCGAACATACATACATACATATATATATATGTGTGTGTACATCCAGCTATGTATGTGCAGCTGTTTGCCACATACGGACACATATCGAAATTCTGCATTCGCTTTTAACCATATGCGCATTTCAATACCGCACAAAAGATACCCGCAAAAGATTAGCTATCAAGCGACCCAAATAGGCCACATATTGCACACACTCCGGCAGCGATGGAAAAGCAGACTTCGAGCATAAATCAATAAATGAGTGAATGCTTGCAGTGGGAAGAGGGCAAAGATTATTTCATCAATATTGGCACTGTTCAATTTGTACTTAATTTTGTTCATTTATTTAATTAATTTATTTCGAATATTCCATTTTGAGCAGCTACAAATTAACAGCAAATACAAATGCAAATTTCTTTGGTTTATCGAAGCTCAATTAAAGATGTGCTTTATTTTCAAATTGGTTTTTCTTTTTTCCAGAAGAAGAAGCAGAAGCAGACGTAAAGCGTAGGTGAACGCTTGAGGCGCGACGTGCAAAAGGAACATAATTTGCAAGTATGATGAATGATGAATGATATATGATATCCGATATATAGAAAATATTGAATATGAAAGATGATAAATGATATATGGCAACATTGTTCTTAATCGATTGTCGTTGAAGATTTCCTCGTGCGGTTCGATTCCAACAATCTCAATGGTGGGCGGATATACCAGAAGGACTTCCAGCTCTCTTCCACTCCAATTCCCTTTGTACTCCCCCCTATCCCCCCTTGCCGAGTGCTATAGAAAAACATGTCTGAGACGATTGCCAGCGAACGGAACTGCATCGCAACAATTGGCACTGTAAACGATACCGCTGACCCTATCCAAGATATTGTGGATTCCAGCATTCTGGATGCGAAGTGTGCCAAACGCAAACTATTCACCAATTACACCGTAGACGATGAGACGCTAAAAATAGTTGAGCCAAACGATAGTCTAGATAACACAACCAATACCATTTCCAGCAAGATCAACGAGGAGGAGGACCACAAGGAGGCTGGGAATCGAGTGAAAAAGTGCGTCACATTCAATCCGGATGATGAGAAAATACGCAAGTTTACCACCGGTGAGCCGATCGTTGATCAACAGAACCCCTTCAAGAGCACTCATCTGGCTGGCAGGGATCAGAAAAAGAAACCGCCGCCGGTGCCAACCAAACGCTCCACGTTAAGCGTACGGAAAACTGTGACGCAACAGTTGCGCGAACGTGAACGCGAACGGGAAAAGGAAAAGGAGCGCCAGATCGAGGAGAAGCATCAGAGAGAAAAGGAGCGGGAACAGCAGCGGAACGAATCGAATGCGCGCAAAAAGAATAGCAATAAACTGAGTCCGGGTGCCGATGAGTTCGTAACAACCGAGGAGGTCCTCAAGCAATCCAAATATGTTAAAACGTACATCAAGAATCCGGATGAATACTTTGTATACGATCCCACGGTGCTGGCACGCCTTAAGTTCGAGGAGTTGCGCGATATTGCCAAGCACGCCAAAATACCCAAGCGAAAGCAAACGTTGGCCGCCCAATCGCCACATCGATTGAGGGACGATAAGGTTAAGCAAGCTAAGCAACCAGAGGCTATCAGCAACAACAGCAACAACAGCAACAGCAGCAACAAACCCAAAACACCCACATTTAAGAAGTGCTCAAAACCAAATTATCCCGAATTGGCCAATTTAAAGATTCGAACGGGCAGCGAATCAAACGGCGTCTACTTCAATCCCGCCGAGGTCACCAAAAATGCCAAAAAGTTTGACGAGCGCGTCAAAAAGCTGCAAATTAGCTCCGACGACGACATCGACGACATTGACGGCCCGCTCACAAAGAGCGACTCCAGCGACGAACTAAACCAATCCAATCAGCCAGCGGCTGATCCAATCACCGACGAAAGTGCTGCGAGCATGTCGGGCCACGGCACCAAAGTGGCCACGTTCACCAACACCATCAGCTCCGAGGAGTTCCAGGCGTATCTCAAGCGCAAGGGCCTCACGCTGATGCCCAAGCGTGATGTTCATGCCATGCCCACGCCCACTCCCACGGCAACGCCCACTTCGACGCCAACAGCGACGCCAACACGTCCGAGCAGCACATTGCAAACGGCCGAGGAGCGACGCCAACAGGTTGCCGAATCCTTGGCCACACTGCGCAAGAGCAATACCAAAAAGATATCGGTGCTGCAGCGTCTCTCGAACAGTTTGTTTGCGACGCGCCGAAGGACCACGCCCAAGGACGCTGTGCCGCTGCCACGTAACGTGTACGGCGGCGACAGCGACGACTATCGCAAATATAATACGGCCAACGAGATGCGACGCATACTGCTCGATGGCCAAGCGAATGGACTCAATGCTAAAATGAACGGAGTACAGCCGCAGGCACAGGCCCAGCAACAGCCACAGCAACAGCCACAACCACGTCTGATTGCCAGATCGAACGATCTGCGAGAGAATGCGCCGCCGATGCAGCGCAGCATCGAGCGGCAGAGCCTCATACCCAGGCGCGTCTCGCCTGAGGGCAATGTGGGCGGCCGGTTTAATAGATCTGTGTCCATGGATCGCAATCAAATCAGGTCGCACAGCCAGCGGAATCAGCCGAACCAGCTGCGCGATCAATATCCCAATGCCACATCGACGCCAGTACGCAATGCTCACGAGAAGCAGCAACAGCAGCAGCAGCAGCAAGCGGATGCCGCCATCAGTCATCAGAATGAGTGGGAGCAGCTGCGCACCATTAAGGAAGTGACCGACAGACAGCTGTACCACAAAGTGTTGCAGCAACAACAGCAGCAGCAGCGGCCACATCCGCCACAGAGCGAGGAGAACATCTACGAGCATCTGCAGTCGCAACAGCAATTGATGCAGCCGTATTTTGTGCGCGGTTCGCAGCAGCGCAACACCTTCTCCGGGATCAGTGCACGCAATCGCCAGATAATGATACTCGATGGCAATCCAATGCCGCTGGCCAGTCATCAACAGCAGCAGCAGCAGCAGCAACAGTTGGCGCAGCCGCAGCTACAGCTGCAATCGCCGCCGCCGGCACGCTGCCAGAGCGTTCTCGATGAGATGATCACGCCCAGCAATCGCTCGATGCGACGGGGCTATGAAAGCGAGAACGAGACGCCAGTGATACTGCGGCGCAAGGAGTCGAAGGAGACGGCACGTCGCATTGGTGGTCTGCTGACCCGCGACGAGATACTGGAGCGGGTGAAAGAGTTTTGCCGCAAATCAATCAATCGCACGCCGCTGCCCGCTGCCGCCAGCAAGATGCAGCCCATCTACGAGCAGCGCAACAACAACCACAGCAACAACAACGGCATCAACGGCAACAACAGCAGCAGCGGCGACAACTGCGCTGATATATCGCCAGTATCGTATGCCTCCGTTGAGGCGCACAAGCGTCAGGGGCCACCACAGGTGGTGCGAGCCCGGCCGCAGGTGCCACAGCGTGTGCAGAGCTTGCCGCGCGGCGTCATCTTTCCACGAGGCGAACCGATCTCGTCGTCGCCCATCTATGCGCACGTGAACAAGCGCAACAGTCTGTTGTCCAACGACTCGACGGAGAAGTATTTGTCCAGCCAGCAGCTGCAGCAGCTCCCACAAGTGGTGGCACAGCGCCCACTGCTAACGCTGACGCCAACCGAATACGTGCTCATCCAGACGGAGGATGGCCTGCAGGCGGCCAAGCTAATTGACCATCATCACTACAACAACAACAACAATAACAATAACAACAACAACAACAGCAGCAGTAGCAACAGTCTCTATGTGCACCAGCAGCAGCAGCAGCAGCAGCCACAATATATTCAGGGCTATGTGCGCATTGAGGAGCTGCACAATGGCCGATCCACGCCTCTAATCCTCGATTGTGGCGGGCAGAGAACGAGTCAGGTTTACTGGACTGGGCCAGAGCAGCAGTGCCTGCAGCAGCCGTCCCATCCCAATCAGATGTCAGTGCAGAAGAGTTCGCATCGCAACTTGGAGCGCATGTATCCATTGCCAGCGCCCAGATACCACATGCCCACCAGCTATGTGATTGCGAATCCAATTGGGATGCCGCCAGGCAGAAGCGTTGCACCGGACGGCAACAGGCGGCGGATTGGGAGCGCAGCACTCGATTGGGAGTGCAGCTCCGAGGCGGGCGAGATACGTCGCATCATGGAGAAATCATTATAAGGTATTTATCATTAAAAGCGGGTTTCTCAATTCGAATGCTCATCGAAGCGTTATATTCGTCAAATTTTCACTTTTAAACTTGCGCCAGCAAATGATGTGTGGTATTTTACTTTTATCGATACGCCTCCATTGTGATCTAGTATTTTTTAAGTATAAAAAGTGTGCCCAAATGGACTTGCATCGATTTTATCGGTATCGATATCCAAGAGAAGACTGAATATGTTCGTATCGATGTGTGTGTAGTCGCACACACATAAAGGTTGAAGTTTCGTGTTAAATTGCGACGTTTGCGTGTTTCTGCGCCAGTTTTTATCTACAATTGTCGCAGTTCAACAATTATTTGACAACGATTCACACACGATTATCAAGATAGAGAAAAAGAAATCTGAATAGTAACAGTAAATATTTATATCTAACTTAACACAAACCGTGTGTGTGTGTGTGTTTTTTGTTTTTGAACTAGGTTGATAAGTGTGGGTCAACAACAACGGATAAGTTTATATATATATATATATAGATATATGTATATACAACAAATTTGTTCAATTTTTCAGCTTGAAATGAACTGACACACGGAAATATATCGAATATATTCCCGGGCAGCGTCTGCACATATGCACATTGGTCGACATACACACATACAAATTGTTGCATGCATGTACACACATATGTATGTACATATGTGCATGCGTTGCGTATGCGTATGTGTGTGAAAGTGTACAATATAAAATACACTTCAAATGCATAAATTATCGATTACAAAAAGCCCATGGGGTGGGGGGTGGCTTAAAGAAGAGGGAGGGAGATAGAGAGAGAGAGGAGGAGAAGGAGAAATGCTAATTTGGCAACACTCTCGAGCAAGAAAACATGACCATCCAAGGCCAGGAGAGCATAACCGATTTATAATACACTGTGCCGAGATACAAATGATCTGATCGCCCTTTCGTTTTAGTACTTTTCATTAATATATATACTCTCATACATGTACATACATACATGTAAATAGATTCGGGCGATTTTATTTTTGTTTCCGTTTCTGTTGCGCTGTGCTAGATACGAATTACGATGATAAAACATATGTTGCGTTGCATGCATTTGCAGAGAAGGAGGCCAACAGCGCAGCCCAGCCCAGCCCAGACAGACGGACGGAGGCGCGCCATGGATGCGGAGCATGAGCAGCAGAGCAGTGCCACTGCTGGGGGAAACAAAGGCAAGGCGGAGGAGTCGCTTGGCATCAGCACATCCTCGTCGTGGACAATATTAACAGACAGAGTCGAGATACTTGACAACGACACAGACAACGAGCAGAGGAAAGGACAACGACAGCTGGAGAGGGGCGACCATCAGCAGAGTGATAGCAACGAGCATACAAACGAACGGTAAGCGTAACACAATTGACTCAGATCGAGATATACATATATATATATATATATATAATACATATGCAGGCTCGTCGAGGATTTGGATGGGCAGACCGAGGACGTCTCCGATGGCATATCGATAATCAGCGACTGCGAAAGCACCGGCCGCATATCCCCGCATCCCTTTCTGCGCGAACTGAATATGAAATTTGAATCGGGCGACGAGCTGCCTCCTTCCAGCCGTAATCTACCCGAGCACAGCGGTGCTCGACAGGTGCGCGAGCGACGCATCACTGCATCTGAGCTGGATAGCGCCGCTCAGCCACAAACGGCGCTGAGTCACAAATCGCACCCAGACAGCGAGCTTACCAATCCCAAAACACTCGTCGGCTATCGTCGGCTGCCCAAACTGGTTGAGAACGGATTGACAGCCGTATTCTATGTGGGTGCCACGCTGGCCATACTGGCGTTTGTTGGCCGTCTCCGCAATCCCGAGTGGAAGGTGCTTGGCGGCGACGGTGGCGGTGGTGGCGACAACGCGCTTGAGCAGCGCCTGGTCGAGCTAGAACTGCAGAATAATTTGATGCGTGCCGAAATCGACATCATGTCCAAGCAGCTGCTCTATCTCAACACTCGGACTCCGGCACAGTCGCAGTCACCCTCAAAATCGGACTCGCAATCGAAATATCAGCGACGCAAGGCGGTAAAATTTGGGGCCTGGCCAGGCAATGGCAACAGTATGGATGCTGTGGACATAACAAAGGACGATCTGAAGCGACCGTACAAGTGTCCAGATGGCAATTATGTGGAAATCGCCGCCATGTGCATCGAAAAGGAACCGCATGCCGAATCTCTTGCAGACGAGATTGGTAATGTGGTCAATGATGTGCTGCAGCAATCTCAAGCTTTTCACAACTTTGAAAAGGTCACCGAGCGGCTAGACACAATCGCCGGCATAGCCGGCGACACACCCAATACTTTTCAAGAGCTTGGCGGCGAAGAGGTGCGAACACCACCACCACCACCACCGCCATCGGACCCAAACCACTACATGCCAGATGCATCCAAGGAGCGGTACAAAAAGAAACACACACACAAGCTGAAGAAGGAGGAGGAGCAGCAGCAGTGGCAGTCCAAAGAGTACCTGCACCAAAAGAGGAACGAATACGATTCGAAGGAGCGCTACAAGACCAAAAGGCATTTTCAAAAGCAGCACGGAAAGCATCATCACCAGCAGGGCGATGATAGCGGCAGCGGCGAGTGGCAAGAACGGATGATGCAACATCGTGAGCACTCACGCAAACAGCACGAGCAGAGACGCAACAATAATTGGTATATTGTGAGGGCCGACAGTCGTGAACAGAAACGATCCGGCGAAGTCCGTCGCTGAAGGCGTGCATAATCCTAACGATGTGGGGGGTGGGGGGAGGGGGTGACAGGCTATTGGAACAGGAATTGAAAGTTGACTGGTTATTTTGGTTATTGGGCTCCTCGTGCGCACACACAATAATCCCAAAACAATATTATTAAGCTCTTGGATTCTTGTGTATTTGTTGGTACTAATACTAAATTAATATATATATATATATATATATGTATGTCACTATGATATGTATATGTAAATGTGCGTGCATAAGTGTAAATATGTGTGCGTGTTTGTGTTTTATCAAAAAGGATAAAAATGCTATTTTATTCAAGTACATTTATAACTACGAAATAAAAGAAAGCTAAGATGTTCGAAAAGCGAGTGTATTCGGGTAACTCCTTGAAATCCTTAGATTTATGCTTTCCTAAATATGAAAGAGAGAGAGGGAGACTATTCCTTTATGGGATATGTCGATCTCTCCTGCAGACTTCTATAGCTTTCGCTAAATAAAATATAAATATTTGTGATATATACACCTATTTCATTTTTTTTTTTTAGACCTTAACCATAAATTATTGTAGCCATAGATATTCCTTGCAAGCCAATTCATATAAATATTTTTGTATGCATGTAATTCCTTATATATACATATATATATATCTATACACATATATGTACCTAGCTATATATTACGATAGATAAATAAATAAACCTTCCCAAAACGCAATCAATTGAATTTTTCGCTTCAAATTTGTAGCTAATCCAATAATATTCAAGGGTCGGGGGAAAAAAGTCCCGGCACTTGTTGATTGATTCAAACTTCAAAACAAAAAGTATTGAATACTTTGGAAATTCCTGAAAATTGGCAAAAAGTTTTTTCTTGTTGTCCATTCTATTGAATTCACATTTTTTCTTTGAAGTGCTATTGAAAATTTGGAAAAATCTAGCCTCAGGAAAATAACCACGCAATTCACGGATAATTTACAAAATTTAAGAAATTTAAATCAAAACTCAAATGCTCCAAAAAACCTGAAAAGTTTTGTAGTATTTGAAACAATTTGCTTATCGTTCAATCAGTTTGAGAAATGATTTGTAAAAATCTATATACAAATTTATTAGCGAAAGTTGCCAAATTTGAGCAGGGGAAAATATTATTGATGTCGCTGTGTCCTACGCCTTTATTACTATCGCTAGGAGCTTTTGCGTATACGCGAATGGAAGCTTAGCTGTGTGTGTACAATGAAAGCACACGGTATTTCGATGGTAAACATATATATGTAGGTATGGATGTATGTGTGTACTGAGCTGTCAGAGCTGTCAAGAGAATGAGAGCTCAAAGCACGAGAAAGCAAGAGAAAGATAAAATACGACAGCTATGAAAACAAAAAAAAGGGGGAAAAAGCTCTTCCGCTACTTCGTGAATACAACGAGAACTTCGGGTACACATCGGAACGAATGCAATTATGGCCGTGTATGTCTGTAAGTGTATTGGTTGTTCTTGTTGCTGTTGTTGATGTTGTTGTTGTTGGCGCTGACTGAATTTTGCGTTCGCGCGTCAATCCAGTTTCATTTCAGTTACTACAACGATTTCAAGACCTACGGACGTTTTGTACGGCGTGGTGGCGCGCGCTGCAATTAAGTAACGGGACAGAGCGTTATAAAAATAAATAAATACATCAAATACAACAAATACAAAATACAAACAAAATAAACAAGCATAGAGAACAGCAGAAATATCACGACCGTATTACACAACTTGCCCATCAACCAAACAACGACGACTTCCACGTCAATCAGCAGAATTCAACTTTTGGTACTTTCTTAATCAATTTGAGATACTTAAATATAAAATTTAAGGCTACACCTACAAACGTACAGGTGTACAGGGTGTATGTATGTGTACATTTAAATGTTTAATTTCTATCTTTTTTCTATTCTTTTCTATATTTTATTTTATTTTTTATCTTGAATTTGCGCTGTAAATGCATATATGCATAATACATAATATGTACACAAATACATACACACACGCACACATATATAAATATATATATATATATATATTTATGTGTATATATATAAATATATATATATTAACATATATAAAGAAATATATATATTTATATATATATATATATACATATATAAATATATATATATAAATAAATAAATATATATATATATATATACATACATATGTATGCATGTGTGTGTATTTACCATGTATGATAACTAAAAAAAACTACAATAACAAAGCGCATTGAGATAGATAGATATAAAAAGAGTACCCGAATTGCGAGCCGAATGTTCCTGTCCCAGAGGCAATTAGTTGCCGATTCGACTCCATTTCGTTTTCGTTGTCGCCGTCGCTTAGTAGGCCAGTGGAGCTTGTGCTCGTGCTTCGCCCAGCTGTTAGACTCCCTCTCCCACACAGACACACACGCACACACACACCTCTCAGACGTCATATTCCAAAACGTCCAGGTCAGAATTGCTGCGCTGCGGACACGTTCCATCAGACAGCTTTCTGTTTTTATCGGAGTTCATGTTATGTATGTATTAGTTTCCCCTGCGCAGTTGCTTTTTGTCATCGGAACACATACATACATGTACCAGTGTACCAGTGAATACACATACAGACATATGTGTGTGTGAATGTGTGCTTATTTAAATTTTAAAATCAACTCAACAGAACTAGTGCGTCCTCTAACTCTCGCTCTCCCTCTCCCTCTCTCTCTCTCTCTCTCTCTCTCTCTCTCTCTCTCTCTGTCATGCTCTCCCGCTCACTTCTGACCTGCTCTCATTTCTCGCACCACTTTGTCGTCATAGTCGGCGCTCAGCTGATAGCTGCGACGACGAATCATGAAGAGCAGTCGTAAATAGATACGATATGCATACAATCATACATACGTATGTTTTGCGCCTGCAAACTATTTGCAAACATACTAACATACAATAATATGTGTGCAAGGGCGTACGTAGCTTTTCTCAAAGAAATACAAATGAGAGGGGGCAATGGACACTGTTGTTTTCAATGTTAGCGACATAATAATTAATATCACATTTTTTTTAAATACTTATCTGAAATGTAGTCTCATAATTCCGGTGCCCAACCACCGTGTGCTTCTCTGTATGTATGTGTGTGTTACATTCGATTTTGATAAACTAATTATGCAGTGTATGTATATACATATGCATGTATATACGTATGTTCATTAATACATAGACTATTTATTATAGTCATTTAGCATTTGGCGCTCATAATCGTGAGACGAGTGCTTGTTGCAAAACTTGTGCAAATGTTGAATTTAGTGCATACATACATACATACACCGATATATGTAAATACAAAAGTATATGTACATATTTGTCGTTGCAATTTTCGTGTGCGCACAGATTAAAAATCATGTGCTTTTGTTTTGCTGTCACTTGTACTGAGTTCGCATATATGTACATACATACATATATATATATATATGTATATATACCGTTTCTGATTCGTCGTCAATAGTCTAACGTGATAGTTGCATAAATTAGACCAAATTAGCAGCATTAAACAATTGTTATTGTGATTCCGTTGAATAACATCAGCTGTTTTTGTCAACAGACACACATACACACATACATATGTACATATGTACGAGTGATGAGCATAAGAAGCTCAGCTTTTGATACTCTACTTTTTCAGCAGTTTGAATTTGAAGAGTGGATTACTGGTAACTCTATTCAGCTAGCGATTTTATTAATTTAATTTTTTTTTTTTTTTTTGTCAATGCTGCGAAATGAGTGTGATCAAAGAAATAATAATAATTTATTTGCGACAAATCGACAAAGATTTGTATACAGATGTACAGATGTAAACACATGCAAGCGCCGTTGTCAGCTGTTTTGTGTTGTGTTGCCAAATTGTCTTCAAACACATTTCAACTTGCCTGCTGATGGCTGCTTGGAGGGGCTTCCACAATCGCAAATATCTGATAGGCGTAAGGAGTGAGAGTGTGGGTGTCTCTTTCTGCCTCTCTCTCTCGCTCTCTCTTTCTTTCTCTGTGCATGTGTATGTGTGTGGTCTTCGCAGAGGGAGAGAGAGAGAGAGAGAGAGCTCAGCAGCAGTGGACTAGTCGTGAAAACTGTTGCCCACGACAGACATATCGAGTGAGAAACAATTCTGTGTCTATGATATTGTAATATTCAGTACATGTGTATACACTGCGCTGCATTTATGTGTGTGTTTGTTTACGTAAGTGTGTGTTCCTGCTCGTGTCGCACAGTTTTGAAAGATGTGCTAAACAACTAAAACAAAAAAAAAACAAGAATACAAAAAAAACAAAAAAAAAAACCCTTAAGAGGATTATGCAATGCATAGAAAAAAAGCTTGTGCTTTTTTTTCTTTGTTTGGTTTTTTTTAAGTGATATAAATATATATTTATATATATGTATTGCATGTGTACAATGCCCAATGATAAACAACACAAAAATAAAGAAGAAAAACCAAATATTTCTGGGCGTCACAAGCAAAATTACGAAGTTCAAGTGCAAAAACTGTTCACACATATGTACATCAGTATGTAGAAAAGTATGTACAGCCAGTTGTTATTTAGTACACATCTAATTTTATGTAATCGAAATGCCAGCTCGATTGTGAGAGCTGTTAACGCTTCTCCGATGGACTCACATCCCCATCTGCCCAGCAGCTGGGTTTAGCCAAAAAAGGAGTTCGATTCCACTTTAAACTGCAACAAATAACAGACACACACACACACACACACACACAAAGAGAGAGAGAGAGAGAGAGAGAGAGAGAGAGTGATGTAAGATCAAGAATTTATCAATTTACCATATAAATAAAGAACTTTTCTCTTAGCACCGAAAACAAAAATCGTCTTCAGACACGCATTGATCAAACAATTAAAAAAATTATAGTTTTCCTAAAAAAAACACTGTTCAAAAATGACACGATGCATAGTTAAATAAATACATCATTCTATATATATATAAACATTTATATTTGTGTCTTATGTGCAGTTATTTAGTTATGTGAATTGTTTACGTTGCTTCCATAAATAAGATTCGCTTTATCGTTTTCTTTTGGACACCCAGCCATAAGCCATAAGCATTTGACATTTTGTTCCACATACAATAAAGGAGCTCTTCACCAACATCCATCCGCCCATCCACCCCACTCAGCCATCGGCATGATGAGAATGAACATCGTTCCAGCCGACGACATTAAACAACATGTGAAAGTAAACATAACTGGACCTCTCTCTCTCTTTCGCTCTCTTTCGTTCGCTCTCTCATTCTCTCTGTGTGTGTCTCTCTCTCCTTCGTTCTCTTGTAACGGCTGTCGTCGTCGTCGTCGTCGTCTTCCTCGGCTGCTTTGCAAAACAATAAAAATCAATAAAATCTGGGCCGTTTTAAAGGTTGATTTAAATGTATGAGTACGCCACTTTGACCCAGCTCTGCACACACACTCTCACACAAGCACACACTCTCACACACATGCATGCACATATACATATATACATTTTGTGTAACTATTCGCATATAAATAAACAATAATGAGCGTCCGGTTGCTGCCTACCCGGAGGCGTTTCGTTTATTACGAATATCTCTGTGACTCTCTGACTGTCTGACAGTCTGACTGCTGGCCGTCTGTCTGTCTGTCTGTCTGTGCATTGCAGTCCGTTAAGATGTGTCTGGCTCTTATGCATGCACACATGTCTGTGGCTCTGTGAATGAAAGTAAAAATTGAGATATTTCAAGTTCACACACACAATTACACATGTGGGCATACAAATAGATACACAAAATGCAATCAGAGGGGATGTTCAAATGTTTGTTATGGAGGCAGAGCTAATTGCAACGCATTTGTGATTAACATAAAACAAGTCAATTTGGACATCTTTTTGTGCCCACCATTTTATTTAAACTTATGAGCGCTTTTGGAACAACTAAACTTCTACATAAATGCACATATTATATGTTTATATATAGAAAACAAACAAACCCCAGCTGTTGTTTCAGTTGTATATGTATATTTATATATATATATATGTGTAATGTAAATCTTTAAAATTAGATCTTTGGCAAATAATCTTTTTGACGGGTATTTTTGGTTTAAAATCACTTATAATGAACTTTGAAAGATTATCTTAAGCCTATCGCTGAATTGTTTTGTAATCGCTGAAAACCCTAAATAAAGATGAGCTTCATTTTGACTTTATGTATATGATTGTCTATAAATAAATGTTTTGTGATTAGTTAGATTTGCTTTGGCCAATTTAAGGATACAACACAAGCGACAAGCATATACAAAAGAAAGCTTCTGCATATATGTACATATATACATACATACATACATTTGTACATACATCCATTTGTATTATTCTGATGGCGGATCTAGTAATTATTGGGGCAAATGATACATTCCTGCAGGCTTGCGCATCAAAATCTGCGGCCTTCAACAATACGCGCTCAAAGCTCACTGGTGAAGGGCACACGCACACACACACACACACACACACACACACACACGCACAAGCAATGCATAGAAATGCACATACAGCTGCGGTCAAAATATTAGTAGTGCTGATTCTCAAAGCATTTTATAATAATATGACTTATTTTGGGGTGATCAAATCGAGACCTTTTCAAAATCTTCAATATGAATATTTTAAATATCTATTTTAAAATACTACTACTTTCCCATTTTGTTGATCAATTTTATAGCTTTGCCAACTTTTAATATTTACTTACCTTCAGTATTGATTGCTTGTGTTTAAATAAAATTTTCATAATTTTGAACGATATTTGAAATATTTATTTTGTGAAATATTTTCCAAAGCACTCCTATTATTTTGACCGCAGCTGTATGTATTATACAAGCAAGTGCTTCTAAATTTGATGACAGCTGCTGTGCAGCGTGATAAGGTTATGTATGCATGAATGTATGTATGTAGGTATGTATGTACGTATGTATGTATGTATGTATAATATGCAAGTTTAAATGTCATTGCGCATACGCAGCAGCAACGGCAGCAGCAGGAGCAGCTTTGCTTGCGAAAAGCTTGTCTCTCTCTCTCTCTTTCTCTTCCTCTTTCTCTGCTCCAGTTACGGTTGCAGCTGTACTCTCGCTCTCAGCTGGCCTAGCTTTCACTGTGCTCTTTGGAGGTAGGTTGGGTGGGTAGGTGCTCTTTGGCGGCCATGGTTAACCTATATATTTACGAGTAGCATTAAGGTGCATCGTGAGCACTTGTCTGCGGTAATAGGAGCAACTGCCACTGAATGACGCACACACAGCACATCGCACACACACACACACACACACACATACATGCATAGATGCAAGAGCAAGTAGAGGACATTTTAGATTGGCTAAGAATACATTTATTGCTCCTCAATAAATAATATGCTGAATGCATATTCGAATATTCGAGTGTATATAATATATACACATACACATGAACACAGTGTGTGTTATACACACACTTCCCACACATATAATTTGGAATGATACCGTTCAAAGTTTGGCATAGCTCAAATGTCAGCTAAATGTCTTGTCGGGTCTCGACGATGCGGCATATTATTGGTATATCTTCGGGCTGGGTGCTATTCGCACTGTTTGGATTCAATGTGCTTTGCACATAATCCTTCTTGAACTTCTCCCAGCGACGTGTTTTAAGAAAATCGCCAAATAACTCTTCTCGCGAGGGTATGCTGCCCTCCAAGTAAAATCGGCGACGCTGCCAGACATGGCCCGGATTCTGTTCCTCCTCAAATAGCCAGTAGCGCGGCAAGAGGAGGCACTGAACAACAGTTCGAGCCATTATCACGCGATGAGCCATTTTCTCGCCCAACCCGAAAATACCGCCGTATGTCAAGGAACCAACGTCTATGAAATGCGTCTCTGTTAACTAATAAAAAACAATACAAATAAAAGTCTTGTATGAAATCGTGTTCGTTCACATCGGGTTAAACTTACACTTATTGGATCGATTAATTCAGCATTATGTGATTCACTAGAGTCAGTGCTTTTGATTTGAACTGAATCCGATCCCAGATCATTTTGCACATCAACCATTTCGATGCGAACGGATTGCTTGGCTGACTTGGAGCTTGACCGTTCCAAAGAAACCGAATATGCTTCAACGCTAGTAAAAGAACTTCTTGCTGATGATGATTTCAACATTGGATCTTCATCGAATGCATAATCTTCTTCGAGTAACTCAAAATAATCATCTTCCGTAGATTTCCCATCCTCCAACTGAATTGGATAATATGTCGATCGTCGTTTAGGAACAATTAAAGTTTTACGCTTGAAAATGGATTGTAATTTTCTTTTTGATTTCCCAATTATGGGATCCGTACGACCCAGAAGTCCACAAGCTATTTCTATTTCTCGAAATCCCATTTTACGACGCTTTAGACACATTTAATTTGGAAGTGAAATGATGAGAAATGCCTAATGTAATATAAAAATATAATTTTCATACCGCTTTTTTCATTTGCAAAGCTTCCTCATCTTCCACATCGGACGACGAGGCCAATAGTTCGTTTAGATTATAGACCGAGTCCGATAGCATCTTCTCTTTTTGCAGACCATGGTCAATAAATGAGTTACCCATTGATTTGATTGATTTCGAGGTGTTCTCAAAGAGAGTTTGGTTGGCGTTTTCCACCTTGACCAGTTCGAAAATGCTTTTGCCATCATTCTTGGTCACCTGCAGGGAATATCAAAGATTGAACACAATTTATATTAATTACTAATTGGCAGCAATGCACTAATTAATATAAACAGGGCAATGGACTAGACCAGATACACTCACAGTCATTTTGAGGCACTGTAGAATAACACACTCGCCGCTCAGAATGAAGTGGACACAACTAACGGCTCCCCTATCTTCAGCGTATATAGACTGCAGCGGATCGTATTGGGTTAACACACAATAGCTGCAGGCCCGCACAATCTGAAACGGAATGTGAATGACCGATATATATATATATATATATTCTGGGAATCTGTTTAACCTGTTTCTCAGTAAGAAAGTCGAAATAACTTGACGACTTCAAAGCCAGTTTTTTTTCGAGCCACTGCTTTTTCATGAAAGGATGCAAAATCCTTTTAAAATCATCATCGTTTATTGACAATACTTCACAAGGCGCTGCAAACTCAATTGTTATTGATGTTTATTTTTTGTTGTATTTCAGTTTGTTGTTTTCCATATACTTAGTGCCACAAAGGTGTTGAGTCTGGTGCAGTTTTCAAGTAGTTCTACTTCACCTATCCAGTCGCCTGACCCAATAATGGCCTCCGACACCATTGATACTTTCCTTGTATTCTAAAAGAAAAGCAAAAAAATAGCTGACGTTGTGACGAATCCAGCTGTTAAATACATTATTCTAGTTTTATGGCCAAATTGCTCTTAAAAAGCTTTGCACACCCAAATGTAAGCAGGTGTGGAAGGAATAAGAAAATAACATTCTCTTGATCTTTTTGCGGAATACGAGAATTTATATTTCAAATTAGAAATCTGTAGCTGCTGAGCGGATTTCGTTTTCTATGCTGATCATGAATATATATGCTTTTTACATCTGCTGAGATCTAAGCTTAATTATATACATCAATTTTGGTCCAAAGTTGACAAAATATTATATTTATCATATTTCTTGTGCAACAAACTTTAGATGAGTATCGTCTGTGGTCTTGTATAGATGTAATATATCGGCAGATATATAATATGTTGCGGCTGATCAAGAATATATAAACTTTTTGTAGTTTTCGTTATATAAGAATAATTTTGGAAAATAGTCTTTAACCCATTACCAGCAACCTTGGGTGACAATCAACTTGTGTGTTTTTTGTAACAGTTTGCGGTTGCTCAACTCACCTTGTCGTAGACGGATTTCTTCATTTCGATCTCGCCGGATACCACGAAGTAAATAAAGAACGGAATGTCGCCTTCCTTGATAAGTACGCGTTCGCCGCCAATTGTTGAAAACTTTAAAACTGATATTAATCGGGCACGAAGTTTCTGCATGGCAACTTATTAGGTCCATTCTTTGCTCTCGGTCAATGGAATGAATTAACACTCACCGGCGGTATATTACTGAAACATGGCAGACCCGATATGATCATGCACAGCTTCTTGCGCTCGTCGATGCTGCGATTTTCTTGAGGTGTGCGAAGCAGCGCCTTTTCCTATAACCAGCAATCCAAAATGAAAATAAATACAAATATCAAACTTGAGATCTTCTACTTCAAATTAAAAATATCTCTAGATCTAAACCGACAGCTAAATCGACTTGGTTGATGGTGCTGACAAAGCTAATAGAAAATGCTTCGATGCTTGCCATACTTTTGCACAGCTTTATTCGAAATTTATTTGTCCATTTTCACTGTCACTCTAAGGATACGTTATTTACCGCAACAGTTAGTAGGCCAATTTTCCGCTTCTGTCTAATCAGGAATGCAACATTCTTCTTCGCATTCATGACGATTCCCTGCTCCTCGGGTTCGTCCAGCCACTGCTGGTTCAGCATGACGGCCCGAACCAGGCGCTTGAACCGCAGTCGGCAGTTGCGCTTACGAATGGATTTTGCATCTGTCTCGCGAAATCGCTTAGCCATTATTTTTTAATTAATTTTTTTTGTTTTATTTTTATTTGTTTTATATTTTGGTTTTGGTTTGTGGATGTATAATTATAAGGAGCTAAACATGTGATTGCTTTGATTTATAAAGTTTTCTACATAAAACCACTGTTGGACTTAATCAGTATTTGTTATGACAAAATAGAGATCGGCAGAGGAGCTCTGCTAGCGTATATAGAATATCAAGTAGTAATACTCTTTCATCCAGCTAACATCATCAGAAAATAATCAGGGTTCGTGGGGAAGACTATGTTATTAATTTTCTGCTCAAATTCTCAACAAATTGCTTAAGATCTGGTTAAATGGTGATTGGTTATCTGAGATCGGGTCACATCGTATTCAGTTAGTAATTGTTTTTCTTTTCTTTTCTTTCTTCTTTTTGCATATTTTATATAGTTATTCTAATACAAATATATCAATATACACAAATGCATCAATACTGATATCACATTCCGATTGTTTTGCAGGTACATACACACATTTATATATCTTTCGATCGCTGCATCCCAATTGCGATTGAGAATACAAAGCATTTGAGAACCATCTTTTTGTAAAGACCAGTTGTGAAGCTACAAAATCGAATACAGAACATACAAAATAGACAACCGATCCAAACACACTAAACGCTCACATAGAAATGTATATAGTAATTACAAGTATATAAACCGTCAGGCAAATATGCATCTATGCAGCAAACAGATGCCTACATATATAAATATATATTCATGTGTATAGGAGGATGATCTAGACAGCTACGCTTATAACGTCAACACACACATTTCTCATTCTTTATAAGCAAACTCAATACAACGTGTAATACACACAACATAAACTAAAACCCAAAACAAAAAAACAAAAACAAAAACAAAAAAAGCAATAAATACACACAAGAGGCCAAAGATTTAGATAAACTATTCCAAATTACTTTCATAGTGCGGATGATAAGTCACAGTGAAACGTTCTTCAAACCACAAACCGCTGCAGCTTAAGACAAATCAGAGTCAATCAAGAATCGGAACAGGAATCGGAATCGGAGTCGGAATAGGAGTAGGAGTAGGAGTCGGAGTCGGAAAAGGCACTGAGATCGAGAGTGCCAGGTATACAGGTAGATCTATAGAGGATAGAGGCCTGCTATCAAAATGCATATTGAAATACAAGTGGCGTTGAACTTTGTCATTTCGTATCTATACAACAAATTGCCACGTCGACGAGTCAATATCTTTGGGGAAGAATTGGAAAAGGCGTTGCGTGACAAGTTCCAAGGACACTGGTATCCGGAGAAACCCTTCAAGGTACTTGCAAATACATCTATACAAATCTATGACAATATATGTGCATATTACTTTAAAGGGCTCGGCATATCGTTGTCTCAAGACCGGTGATCCTATTGACTCGGTGCTAGGACGTGCAGCTCGTGAAAGCGGTGTACCAATAACTGATATCCTTGAGAATCTACCCAATGAGCTGTCCGTCTGGGTGGACCCCGGCGAGGTGTCGTACCGCATCGGCGAGAAAGGGGCAGTTAAGGTAAGCCCGCAGATGTGTATATATATATATATATATATATGTGTATGTATGTGTATATATATACGATATGATATATGATTTATATAGAAGCTATATTAATCGCAGATACTCTACACGGAGAACAATGAGAATCACGAGGATAGCCACTCGGCGGATCGAGAGGTTACGAAGACGTTCAACCCGGAGGCACAATGCTTTCGTCCCATCGACGTGGTCAACACGACCATGAACAACTTGAGCTTAAGTCCGAAGGCATTGCCACTACCGTTGCCATTGCCGCCGTCGGGCTCCTCACCACACTCGGTCGCTTCTAGCTCCCCGCCATGCAAGGGCAGCCCGAACCCCAATGGCTGCGTCTCCAGCGGTGCCAGTCTCTCTGGCAGCAACACTGTGACTGCCACCGCTACTGCCGCCGCCTTTGTGCAGCGTGCCGCTCAGGCTCCGCTAACATTTACAACGGCCACCTTTGCCCAGACAAAGTTCGGCAGCACCAAACTCAAGACTAGTTCCAAGCGTACCAACAGGTGAGCATCCCCATACCCATCCAGTCCAGCATAAATGATAAGTGATAAAAGATGTGCCTAACTCTTGCCACTCTTGCCTCTTCCAGCAGCTCGTATCGCATGTCGCCCACTGAATTCTCAAACTATATCAAGCAACGTGCCATGCAACAGCAGCTGCACCATGGCCACAGCGTTGGTGGCTCATCGGCGGCGGCCTTTGGAGCATTGGATGCCGTATCCCCGGCACGCTCGCTCTCACCCAATCCGCTGGCATTGGGCAACACTAAGACCGCCCCGACTGCTGAACCCTTCTATTACGCCAATATACCAATGGGCCTGTATCCCCAGTACAACGGGCAGCGCACTCTCTTCGAGCCACACTACAACACGGATGCGGCCAACATCAGCGTCTGTTTCGGCAGTGCGCCAACAGCTGTCTCCACTAGCAGCACCAGCTACAGTACTTATCTGGATCCGTGCTACTTTTCGAACGGTCCTGTGAATGCTAATGCAAATGCAAATGCCACTAAAGCTGGAGCTGGAACTGGAGCTGGAGCTGGAGCTGTTGGCGATCATCAGCAGTTGGAGCATGCCAACAGCAGCGAGACCTGCTTTGTATTGGACAAAGATCAGAGCAGCATTGCTGGCGCCGCAGTTGAGGAGGTGGGTAACGCAGCTGCTGGCGCAGCCACTGGTGAATCATCAATCGATAGCAGTCCCATTACCACGCCCACTGATGGCATTATGCCAAGTCTAAACACTGTCAATACATCGGTTGCAACAGCAGTTTCTGCCACCAGTTCTGCCACCGCCATCGCCACCGCCAACGCTACAGTTTCCGGATCAGCTGCTGCATCCGGATCTGTCAATCAAGACTCCTCCGCTTCTGCTGCTAGCAACAGCAAGTTACTCGATGGCCTCAGCTCGTTCTACGGCACCGGATCCTCCTACCAGCAACTGTTAGTCGCCAACTAGACCCTCCCTGGAAACCCAGTTAAGATCATTGATAATCAAATCGCAAAGAGACAAATTAAACAAAAAACCAAATCAAATAAACGAAAAGACGTCTGCGGTGGTAACATTTAAGAAGCAAGCGGCCAAGCTATCTTAATTTAGATTAATGCATGTTATATGGTCTTTAAAAGTGACCCGAAATCACCCCAGAACATATTCTACAGTCAGAACGTTGTATTATTATTAAAACCAGAGCAGAAGGCAGCAGTAGAAAATGACGAAAACCAGAGAACCAGAAAACCAATGCAAGGAATGCATAGTAGAATGTTCAACTGTAACCATTTTACATAGGGTAAATCGCGTACTTGTGTATAACTAGGACAAACCAATGAGCCCAACCACAATCTGAAACAAGTTAAGCTGTTAATGTTGCAGTCGGATCAATCCGACTGCCGATTCTGACGGCGACTCTGATCGATTCTCCAACTTACCAATAAAGAAAAGGGGGGGAAAACAGCGTTGTATGAAACTTTTCTGTTCTGTTCTTTTTTTTTCATCCGATTGCGTTTAAACGTTATCGTCAAAGATCTGTTTTTGATTATCACAGCTTTCACATCCAGTCAGTTTCAAACTCATTCTGCGGATCCTTGCGAAGCCAGAAAGTGGCTACATCAATAGCCAAATGCGTACATACATAAATACATACATACATACATACATACATAAATACATACATACAATACTAACAAGATACGAAGGAAAAACACTCAAAACGAAATCCTTTTTAGAATTTCTAAATTAATTGTTTTTAAATTGTTATAAATACATACATATGAAAGAAGAAGAAGAAAAAGAAAAGAAAAGAAAAGAATACTATTAAATCCAAAGTTGGGCATCCCTGACATAAAGTTTTTAATTAGTTGTAACTTAAGAGATAAGTTATTTTTTGTATAGAGACAAACAATGATGAACTAAAAAAGAGAAATGAACACGAGAAACGTGTTACAAAACATAGGAACGATATTTGCATACCCTTCGAACGAGCCAGATTTGCTTGATTACAGTGAAACAGGATATCTCAGATAGATATAAAGCTGGAAATCAGTTGCTGCCCAAATTGAAATTGAAATAAGCCTCAATCAATGATTGGATAATAATTGCTGTACAGCACATGCATAAATCAAAATACTACTTTAATTGCCACAAACTATATATATATATATATATATATATATATATATATATATATATATATGTATGTATATATATTTTGAGTTGTCTAATTGCCAAAGGTCCGTTCAAGAACATTAATTTATCATAATTCACTAGCTTTATTTATTTGTTTTATTTTATTTGTTTGTTGTTTTTTTTTTCTTTTTTCTTAGGGTATGCAAATTCGGCGCGCCGAAAAAGTTGTTTCAATTTTTTGTGTGCGATATGTGTGTGTATTACTATTTGACTTTTTTTGTATATGCATGTATATCTATTTTTATATGAACATTTGTAATTTTTATAAAATCAAGTAAAGTAAAAACAATTTTATACTTTTTATACGGGCTTACGTGGAATACCTTGTGCTATATAAATGTTTACTTTCATTTAAAAAAAGATAATATAAACAACAAATCAAATAAGCATTTTTATTTATAGCTTATACATTCATGCATGCATATACATAAATATATACATATATACACATGTAAGTATATCTATTCTAGTTAATATGTAATTTCGATTCGGAAGCCTCTTAATTCAATAATACGCAATTCCAAAAGAATCGAAAAACAAAACAAAACCAAAAACAAAACCAAAAAAAGAACAAGAAACAAGAAGCAAGAAACAAGAAACAAGAAGCAAGAAATATACTCGAACATTAACATACCAAATTATAACTACGGTCCGCAATTCCTTCTATATACTAAATACTAAAAACATAGCGAAAATAGGAAAATGTTATGTATTAGTGATTGATATATATGCGTGTGTGTGTGTGTATGTATATATATATATATATATATACATATATGTCTATATGTTGTGCGTAATGAGTGCGTGTTGTCTTTTAAGTTTGTTATGCAAAATCCTATGATTGATTTCAATGATTATTTATATGTATTCGAATATGTACCTACACATGACAAACATGAGTGCGTGTATCTAAACTTACCACTGAAATGGAAATTTAATGAAACATTTAAGTACCTTAACCAAGCTTCAAACTAACACTACTGTGATCAAATGCATGTGAGATGATGGTTTTCGTGCACAGAACTGGAATGGTGATTGAATTGATAGGACGCAATACGAAGAGCAATCTCAAAATCAAATCAATCAAATCAATCAAATCTCGCATTCCGATCGCTGGAGAATTCAAATTGTAAATATCATTTGACCCATCATTTTGATCATGGTAGTACAAAAGTACCTATAAATATACAAAATATTCATTCACAATATGACACGGAAAACTACAAACCAAAAACACAAGAAAACAACAAAAAAAAAAAAAACAAAAGAAAAAAGAAAAACAAAAGAGGAAATCTTTTTTATAAAAACTAGTAAATAATGAATTACATTACAAGCGAATAAAGCACATTAATTTTTTTACTTTATATAATATATATGAATATACATATATATATATATATATATAAAATATATGGCATATACATTATATGCAAATGTATGTCTCCATTTATCAATGTATGTATGTATATATATATATATAGTAATCAGACACGTTTAGTTTCTTGTTAATTGTGAATCAGCATTGAATGTCAGATTTATAAAACTACATATGTATGTACAACCAAGCAACTATCTTATTGCAACCAGTTCCAATTCTGTATTCCGTAACAGATACGCCTAAATGAACGGGGAAGCTTATATAGTATGTACCGCGGTGTACTTTTATATGTATATACATATATATATATAACAATGAGAGAGACAGACAATGAGAGAGAGATGGAGTTGGAGAGAGAAAGATAGAGAGAGAGACGAAGATGAAGATGGAAAGAGAGAGAGGGGAGAAGTCGCGTTGTTCAGTATATGTATGAATGCATGTAATACTAATTATTAGGAAATATATAGAGAAAAAATTAACCGTTTGCTTGAAAGGCATTCTCTTATTGTGATACCAATGTTAGACAGTCAGGCGGACAATGCGACTCTGTACACTACAGTTACACACACATATATATATATATATATATATATATATATAGATATATATATGATTTTGGAGTAAAAAATTAGATGGTAAACGCGAAATGATAAATAGATGCATATGTACATAAGTAGCTCTGTACGCCCCACAATAAGTTGTTGCCCACGACTGTGCAGAGTACATCCATATGTATGTGTGTGTGTGCATGTATGTTATTCCCACAGAAACTAGTAGTTACCCACAAAAATATAAATGAATAATAACCAAGAGTCCTTGGTTAGTGCCGCCTACCTACGAACAAAAACAATAACATTTCAAATAATAATATAATAATAATAATAGAACGATGTACATATAAAAAAAAACAAAAACAAAAAACAGAAAAAAAAACCAAAAAAAAACTATTTTATATACGATGCATAAATCCAAACGATCTTGTAAATAGTTAGGCGCAGTATTTCGAAGTTTTTAGAAGACACCAATACACCTACAAACATGTACATGTATATTACATATGCACATACATATGATGAAATTGCTCATTTGTAGTTAAGCTACCATTTAGGTAAATGTATGTTAAGTTAATATGCAAAAATATGCATTATTCGTATTTATTTTATTATATTGACAACACACAATACACAATAAATTTTAACACAAGAACACTTTAAGTACTGACACACATATGACGTACATCTGTACATCAATAGTGCATAGAAGAAAACAAGAAAACAATGTAATTACATACATACATGTATGTATGTGTACCCAGCTATAGATTAACAAAATTTTATAAAAACAAGCCTAAATATTTATTATGAAATGATTGTTTATGTGTTTTCCAACTGCATCCAATCTTGTGCAGTAAAAAAAAATATTTTTCAAAACAAAAACGCTTTTATACCTAGATATCTGTTTATATGTGTGTGTATATAAATATGTGTATGTACATACATGTCTGTATGTACGTCTCTTATCAGCAATCAAACCAATGCGTTTTAAGTGCATACAGTGGCGTTCACGAAAATAGGTGCGACTTTGTGTCCATTTCCAGCAAGCTGCTGAATCAAATGATTTGTTCAAATATGGCACATATAAATTGTAAAACAATAATTGTTCATTTTCGACCATAAATACGATTTCTTTTTTTGTGCTTAAATATTTATTTTATTATTCATTCAACCAAGCTAATTTAATAGTTTCATGCTACGTTTTGGTATTAAATTTCCAACAACAAACTGCAGGCAACATTTCTTTTAGCCCAGTTGATACAGTTGAGAGACAGTTAGGACACAACGGCCCCGCCTTCTTTTCGTGAACGACACCAAATGTATAAATCGTTATTACCAATTAAGTAGATGACAATTCCTGTACGATGATAAATTTTATATATTTAAAACAAAACAAAAAACAACCACAAAGATTCTATTTAATTGTTAAATGTTTTCAGACATCTTAATGTGCATTACAACTATACTATAAGTACGTATGTATGTATGTATGTATGTATGTGTGTATCTGTGTGTTCAAGCATGCATAATACATACGTATATATTTTAGAACATTTAGAACAGCATGCATAGTCTTCATATGTATGTATTCATGTACATCGTGTCATGAGCGGTCTGTATGATAATCAGGTTGAAGACTATTCTATTTTCAATTTCCCACTTGGGTTCTCACTTTAATTAGCTTGCTTGAGTGCATACATGTACATACATACATACATCCAAATATACATATATATATATATATATACATATATGTATCGGTAGTACATTATGTGACCCATTCATACTTTATTTTGTATATATGTACGTATGCGAACGCAGATTAAGATACGACTACTCAGATACATAGATGCATACATACATACATTTACATATGTACATACTTATTGATGTTTGCATTCGATTATGTTTCGTATGATTTAGCCCAAGCTTGCTCGAGAACATTCGCATCTGTGTGTATGAAAATTTAAAATTTATAAATGCATATCAATAAATACAATAAAAGCGTACATACATTCAATTTGAAGCGCTACTGATTTTCATATTTACATATGTATGTATAGATGTTGATATATATACCTAGTATACAGAAATTTCATTAACTAAAACAAACAACAACAAAAACAAGCGAAACCAGAACGTGTGTACATAAAAATAGTTTATACTGTAAATGCAAAATATGTATAGATAATTACATCTATATATCTATATTATATATATGTATATGTATATGTATAGATATACATATATAGATATGCATACATACATATGCGCAAGTGTTATGTATAGAAATGTAATAACTTCCATATTGAATATTTTTCATATTACCTTTAATAGAATAAAGATTATCGTATTATTCAAAAATTAACCATCTGTTGACATCTCTGACTTAACTGCAAGCACAAGCGGAGCGGGGGGCCAATAATCCAATAATTCACGCCGACCAGCAACCATTAGCCTTAATCCTTAACCCTTCAGTCCCCTTTCAAGCATAGATTTTCCTGATCAGCATCAGCCGAATCGAATTAGCCAATCTTTCTGATTGTCCTTAAGAATTTTGGAATTTGGAATATATTTTTCATTATAAGGCGCGTAATTCAAGTGAATCTGATTTGAACGATCCACTGTTATCGAATATCGATAAGGATCGATTCCAAAAGCAATTTTAAAGTATATAACTTTTCAATTTGAAGGAATGAATATTGATCGGTTGTTAAAATTGTATTATGATCAATTAAGAAACACGGAACAAAACGAATATTCACATTCAATTCCGTATCTTCGACAATTGGAATAATCGAGGTTATATTTGTTTTACAATATTTAATTATAAATTAAGGTATTCGTGTATTTTCACATATTCGTTTTGCCCTAACTTCTGCCCGTAATTGTGGTACTCCAAAAATGGAGCTACCTTTATCAGTTTTCAAGTTTGGGGACATCTTCCAGCTTAAAGCATACCTTGAGTTTGTGGTGAGCCTCTTTGCTAAATAATATACTGATGATAATATAATACATGATGACCCTATAATTACCGAAAATAACATAATAGTTTGAGATGAAGTTGCGAAATTTGCATTTGAAAGTGAAAGTATTTATAAATGATGTCCTTCGACATTTTCGCCAATTCCTCGTAAAATTACTAAATTCAAATAAACATTTTTACAGCCAATTTACCAGACACCTTTCCCTTTCTTAGGAAACACTCTTCAAGAAGCGTTCTATTTCTTGATGATATGCTGAGTGCAGATCCAGAAGGTGATCCATCAATAGCATATAGGCAGATCATCCTATGCCAGAGCTGGTTCCATTCCTGTTGTCACTTTACATATATTCATATGTATAGGAGGATGATCTACACAGCTACGCTTATAACGTCAACCAAGGCGAGAACACTTTGTCAAACAAAGACACACACACACATTTCTCATTCTTTATAAGCATACTCAACGTGTAACACACACAACATAAACTAAAACCCAAAACAAAAAAAGCAATAAATACACAAAAGAGGCCAAAGATTTAGATAAACTATTCCAAATTACTTTCATAGTGCGGATGATAAGTCACAGTGAAACGTTCTTCAAACCACAAGCTGCAGCTTAAAACAAATCAGAGTCAATCAAGAATCGGAACAGGAATCGGAATCGGAGTCGGAATAGGAGTAGGAGTAGGAGTCGGAGTCGGAAAAGGCACTGAGATCGAGAGTGCCAGGTATACAGGTAGATCTATAGAGGATAGAGGCCTGCTATCAAAATGCATATTGAAATACAAGTGGCGTTGAACTTTGTCATTTCGTATCTATACAACAAATTGCCACGTCGACGAGTCAATATCTTTGGGGAAGAATTGGAAAAGGCGTTGCGTGACAAGTTCCAAGGACACTGGTATCCGGAGAAACCCTTCAAGGTACTTAAGGCTCTTCTAAATACATCCATACAAATATATAACAATATATGTGCATATTACTTTAAAGGGCTCGGCATATCGTTGTCTCAAGACCGGTGATCCTATTGACTCGGTGCTAGGACGTGCAGCTCGTGAAAGCGGTGTACCAATAACTGATATCCTTGAGAATCTACCCAATGAGCTATCCGTCTGGGTGGACCCCGGCGAGGTGTCGTACCGCATCGGCGAGAAAGGGGCAGTTAAGGTAAGCCCGCAGATGTGTATATATATATATATATATATATGTGTATGTATGTGTATATATATACGATATGATATATGATTTATATAGAAGCTATATTAATCGCAGATACTCTACACGGAGAACAATGAGAATCACGAGGATAGCCACTCGGCGGATCGAGAGGTTACGAAGACGTTCAACCCGGAGGCACAATGCTTTCGTCCCATCGACGTGGTCAACACGACCATGAACAACTTGAGCTTAAGTCCGAAGGCATTGCCACTACCGTTGCCATTGCCGCCGTCGGGCTCCTCACCACACTCGGTCGCTTCTAGCTCCCCGCCATGCAAGGGCAGCCCGAACCCCAATGGCTGCGTCTCCAGCGGTGCCAGTCTCTCTGGCAGCAACACTGTGACTGCCACCGCTACTGCCGCCGCCTTTGTGCAGCGTGCCGCTCAGGCTCCGCTAACATTTACAACGGCCACCTTTGCCCAGACAAAGTTCGGCAGCACCAAACTCAAGACTAGTTCCAAGCGTACCAACAGGTGAGCATCCCCATCCAGTCCACCATAAATCATAAGTGATAAAAGATGTGCTTAACTCTTGCCACTCTTGCCTCTTTCAGCAGCTCGTATCGCATGTCGCCCACTGAATTCTCAAACTATATCAAGCAACGTGCCATGCAACAGCAGCTGCACCATGGCCACAGCGTTGGTGGCTCATCGGCGGCGGCCTTTGGAGCATTGGACGCCGTATCCCCGGCACGCTCGCTCTCACCCAATCCGCTGGCATTGGGCAACACTAAGACCGCCCCGACTGCTGAACCCTTCTATTACGCCAATATACCAATGGGCCTGTATCCCCAGTACAACGGGCAGCGCACTCTCTTCGAGCCACACTACAACACGGATGCGGCCAACATCAGCGTCTGTTTCGGCAGTGCGCCAACAGCTGTCTCCACTAGCAGCACTGGCTACAGTACTTATCTGGATCCGTGCTACTTTTCCAACGGTCCTGTGAATGCTAATGCAAATGCAAATGCTACTAAAGCTGGAGCTGGAACTGGAGCTGGAACTGGAGCTGGAGCTGTTGGCGATCAGCAGCAGTTGGAGCATGCCAACAGCAGCGAGACCTGCTTTGTATTGGACACAGATCAGAGCAACATTGCTGGCGCTGCAGTCGAGGAGGTGGGTAACGCAGCTGCTGTCGAATCATCGATCGAATCATCAATCGACAGCAGCCCCATTACCACGCCAACTGACGACATTATAGCCATACCAAACACAGTCAATACATCCGGGTCAGCTGCTGCGTCCGGATCTGTCAGCCAAGATTCCTCCGCTGCTGTTGTTTCCAACAGCTCGTTTAAATAAATTTCAAACACAACGATTGGATAATAAATTATAATTTAATAGCATACTTTTGAGTCGACCACAAACCATATTTTGTCTTTTGAATTGTCTGATTGGCAAAGGTCCGATCAAGAAGAGAAAAAGAAAAAAAACCCCGAAGGAGGCTGAACATTAATTTATCACTAAGCATGGGCTTTATTTATATATGTGTGTTTATTACTTTTTGACAATTTTTGTATATATATATATAAATATATCTATTTTTATATGAAGTTTTGTAATTTTTATGAAATCAAAATAAAAAACCATTTTATACTTACGAGAAATAACTTGTGCTTCATTCAAAGTTGATATATTTATGTACATATAAAAATGTATATTTATATATAAAAATAAGCATTTTATTTATAGCTTATACCACTAAGCAGATAATACATTAAGTCTGCTTAGTGCCCATCCTAATATGCCCCAATCTTTCGTGATACATATCGGAATATCCTGTGGGCGCTGCTAAGTTGTATTACTTCTTTGGCTGTGACGTGTATCCATTTCCCACGTTTCGCAATTGCAATTTCTACAAATGTCATCAAATGAATCATGAATCTAAGACATAGCCTCATTTTCTGTTTCTGGCTGAGTAGTTGTTAATTGAAATTTGCTCGGACGCAAAGACAAGAAATTAATCATTTAAATACTCAAAAATAATGTCATTCCCTTTTGCCCTTTTCCAATCTCTGCTATTATTTCTGGTTCTCCTTTTTTTTTACCAATAACGTATTCAAAAAAATGAGATGATTGAGCTTTGGTTTCCACGTCGTAACCATAAACCCACGATTCGTCACCAGTTATGACCCTCTGGAGCAAATTTGGGTCGTCGCGGACAGAGTCCAACATCTCATTAGCAATGTTCATGCGATGCTGTTTTTGGTCGCAATTGAGCAATTTTGGTACGAATTTCGCGGCGACCCGTCTCATGCCCAAATCATTGATAAAAATCGAATGGCATGAGCCAATCGATATGTCTAGCTCCTCAGCAACTTCTCTAACGGTGATTCGACGATTGGCCAATACCATTTTCTCCACTTCATTAATTTTTTCGTCTGTTATTGAAGTGCTCGGGCGTCCGGCACGCTCTTCGTCGTTCACATCTTCTCGGCCTTCTGAAAACATTTTGTACCACCGATAAACGTTGTTCGGTCCAAGGTAGCTTCTCTGTATGCCACAATCAACATTCGGAATGCATCCGCGCACTTAATTTGGTTTTTCACACAAAATTTGATACAGGTTTTTTGATCCATTTTTTTGAATAGGTAAAAATCGAAGACGATCCAAAATACGTGCAAGCAAAGCAGCTGTCAACAATTAAGTGAACATTCAAAATGGCCGAGCTTGTCGGCATAAGTGAGAGACATGAGTACCAACATAACGCTACAAAAAAATCGAAATTCGAATATACGTATCCCGCGAAAATTCAAAATTCGCGATACTTTTTGAACACACCTCGTATATCATTTTATGTCTGATGTTTGATCTTATCCTGTGTACACACACACACACACACACACACACAAATAGATAGTCTCTCTGTCTCTCTCTTTTTGATTATACTCGCAGCTTCTTCCTTTGCTCTGTGCCTTGTGCAACTTGGCCGCTTAATTTGAATTTGCAACGGCTGCATTATGTCTAAACCAGTTGATGAAAAAGTGCGTGTAGCGACTGGGATTCCCCCAGTTCAGAGCATTTGCTGCACGACGCTGAAGCAATGGAAATGTTGATTTGTAAAAGTGCAAAATAAGTTGCTGTGAAAAAATATAAATGTTATGTATAAAAACATTTTACGATATTTATTATTAAATCATATTAATAATGGTACCATTTTATTTACGCGAAGACGCTGCAGGTACATTAATTGGCTAACGCTTACTCATCTTGCTCAGATAGATACAGTATTGACAAATATGTGATTATTACTTTTGAAAATATACTAAAAAACTAATTTGTATCTCTTTTTAAAAAAACGTTCCGTTTAAAAATTTCAAAATGTAAAGTGGACAGAAAATAGTTGCACTGTGTTATTTATCTTAATAAAAATCATTTGGTTTTATAATTTTATATTCATTGTAACTTTTTAGAGATGAAATATATAATACATTATTCTAACGTAAATTGTGTTATGACAGCTTGTTGACAGGTAACACCAGTAAAAGAAAGCAAAATGTTCCGACATTTATACCGATATGGAGTAATTCGATTCCGTAAACACCTGGTACGAGTTTTCTGTAAATAATCAAAAACGAAATTGAAACTTCAGTTCACATAGATGGTTTATATAAAACTAGATATTACCCGGATTGATTGGCCCAAGTTCTTAATGAAATATGCCGATTGGTGCAATGTGTTTCATGCAGATGCAGTTTTGGCTAGCAACCAAACTGATCAGGATCTTGGGAAAAAATCGACGAACATTTTAATAATTGAAAGATACTATCGACATTAATTCCGTCGACATTGCTCGCAGACTATCTTAGCACCATTATCATTCTTTTTGGCAACGGATATCCACAGATCCACACAGAATAACTGCTCTGCGGGTAGGCAACGGACCACACACGTCGAAATCACCCTAGCCAAGATGTAATAAGAGCAATGGCAGAAGTCAACGGGTGATTCAATGAGTGCTAGTGATAATGACAAGGAGATAAACTGCTCCTGGATGACTACACTTTCTAACGAATTGTTTTTTGACACGCTGAGTGGTCTTGCAATTGTTATTGGGCTCTTTTTATCGACTCCATGGAGTAGTTTAAAAAAACGGAGGATACCTGGACAAAACTACAAAATCCACCCCAACTATATGACTTATTTCCTCTTAAACATACATCAGTCAGCAATTAGGGCGTTGTGTGAGCTCCATCTCAAATATTTATGTAAAACCTTACCTTAGGTGAACAAATAACATTAAAGAAATAATAAAATTCGACTAGTTCGGATTTGTAATTGAATTAAATTTTTGTAAGCATACCTGTTGAATACGTGGTCGACTTTGGTAGGTTCACTACATCACGGCGAAAAGTCGAAAGATTTTGTGTGAACCTAATAGTGCAAAGAAAATATAGAAAAACAAAATTAATGAAAGTTTGCTCACTTTTCAGTGCAATGGAAATTTCAAATGGTTTCGTTTATTTACGCAGCTCCAGCTTAAGGTGTTCTTAAATAACTCATATGGTTTTTCAAAATCTTTGGTTTTTTCATTCTTCTTCGTATTGATTTCTTTGAATACTGCCCCACCTGCGTAGCAAAGACAGTGCGATTTAATTTTGGTGTTTACATGAATAGAATAAGACCGTGTGCTAAACTGGCTCTTTACGAAACTACATTACAAACGGCATGCACATTTTCGTAAAAATGCGATTTTCCTGAGCGGCGGTCAAGTTCAAACCCATTTACCCATTTTTAGCTTTAATAGCCGATAACAAGTACACCGTATTTAATTCTAGAATACATGTAATTAAAATAAGTTCAAGTATCAATAAGACACGTGAATTCTTTTGATTCCTTTGCAAACCTATAACTTTTAAATAATAGTTGAAGTTGAAATTAACATTCTGAGATAGCCAATACAATAAGTCACTGGTACACTGACGAACAGACGGACAAATTGGCTATATGAAATTCGGCTCGTGATACTGATCAAGAATATATTTTTATATTAAAAAGGGGTCAAATTTAATACTCTCTGCAATTGTATAAAAATTATGGTATTAGATTGATTTGTGTAAGCAATTTGTAGTGTGCAAGACGTATTTAAAATATAAAAAGTCATATGTACAATACTTTATCCTTACTTTTCCTTATTTTTACTGGATACATTCCGTTCTATACCAAGCATCAGATCTTCGAACCACTGAGCCATTGTCTGCTGTTTTTCAACTGGTTGTCCACGAATAATGCTTTCTTTCAGTGATCTATACGTAAACAATTGTACACATGAGCTTATATATTTTAAAACATTGAATATCATCATACCGATAATAGTCTTCATAGAGAAGTATAAGTACCAACAACGGACGGGACATGGACCATTGGTTCCGACAGTCCTCAGCAAGTACATTATTTAACAAAGAGGACATCATGTTCTGTAGCAGTTCGGAATTCAATTCCACTACCTATAAACATAAAAGATATTAGACGATTTCGGAATAAATATATATATATATATATATATATATATATATATATATATATATAAATATATATATTGAGAATTCTGGATTTTTTTGTATGCAGACTTGAAACTTAGGAATACTATTTAAAGACAAACCTTCAGAAATTGTGAATTCTCCCGTGTCAAACTTCTCAGCTTCTTATTAGGGAATGTTGAAACTGTTACGTAGAAAGAGACTTATAAAAAAAATACTAAAAGATAACATGTGTTCACGTATACCTTTTAATTGAAGCTGCTTAAAGATGTATGAGACAATACTGTCCAATATCGTGCAACAGCTAATGTAAATTGCCGAATCTGTAATTTAAATAAGTTAAGCTCGGCATATATTTGATGAATCAATTATAAATACCTAGTGCGGCAAGGCCCTTTGTCAGACTTTCCAATATGTAGACAAATGCTCGTGGCTCTAAAGCGACAAGGTATGTAACATGATCTTGAGATAGACAGTTTAATAAATTGTAATAAGCCGAGGCCAATTTTGGGTATTCCTGTTTATTTTTTATGTTTAAAAGATTAATTTCTGTTTTTGTTTTTTGTTTATTTTTTTACTTGTCAAACTTACCAATAAATCACTTTGTCGTATGGAAAGAATAAGTTTGGCCATGATATCAAGAACGTTGTGTAATGTATCATCACCGTATAGTTTGAAGACCCCACAGTTGACATAGTTTCCACCAAGTGCATTTTTCAATATCAAAAAGCATATGGATATTCCCTTTAATTTCATTGGGTATAGTTGATCATCAGATACCTCCAGATGCAGGATACGATTGCCATAAATGCAAATCAGTTTTGATGCCTCGCGAAACAACAAAATACCCATTGGACTAGACACGTTGCCAGCTAAACGCTGTGTACGGCAATGCACCAACTCAGCAAACAACTTTAGCACGGGCGTAGTAATGGCAGGTTCGTGAGCCCACAGTTCTACCGCTCGAAGCAGTATGGGTAAATAATCAGTGTAGTAACTGTAATCAATAAAAAACAATGATGAGCTGAGTTGTATAACTAAACAATACGTGAAAAGTCCACTTTCATACGTACAGCCATTCGAAAAGCATAGTATACTGAATACGAGCGTTAAGGGGCAATGCTAGTCCACGCAAGTCTCGAGCTAAGCCAATAATCGTTTTCTTCACTTCGTCATTAGGAAAACACTTTGTGTCCATTAGCACATTGCCAAGTGATTCAAACTGATCTATGGAATAACCAAAATTTAAATACAACTTAGATACATTTTTTGCTTTTTGTTTTGTAAGCTGACTTACTTGTTAGTGGTGTCAAAAAGTTGTAGAAACGCTCTTCATCCTCTCCCAAATCAAACATTAATAAGCGACTAAGCGATGTGTAGAACATGGTGCGACAACGCATTTCGTTTAGAGATGAGCTTGTGCCAAGAAAAGGAAAATGTTCGCTTGTGTGATGTGTTAACATGAACTGAACTTCCTCTAAGCGTGCCAATTTTCGCACTGAATTGAAGTGGACAGAGAGGTCGGATAGTAACATTAAAGTTTTTGTAATTATTTGCTCAGAACGGCCCCAGAACTTAAGGTTGGTTATGCTGCAAATATAAGAAGACGTTACTTAGTCGAAACCATACAATTTATGACAATACTTACATTTTCCGATTGATGAAACTTAGCAGCATTTGCTCATCGTTTAGACCAAAAACTTCACTGAGGCGCTTATAGACAGTAGCCTTTTGTGCCTGGTCACTGCTGTGCATCTTTCGAACCTGATCTAAAAAGCTCAAAATGGCCAATTCCAGCTTCTCACAACCGGTCTGAGGTAGTCGTGAATCGGTTAAACTCATCAGTTGCAGTACACGAATTACAAGTTCTGCATCCATATTGTCATGTTCGTCGCTGGTTGTTACAGAAAGTCGACCCACAATCGCCGATCCAATCATGTAAACCAGCCAAGTCAATTGCAGCTCATGAACCGTTACATCTATGGGGTTTGCGTTGAGTGTCTGTACGAGGTTTTCGTATTCACGCGCCTTTTGATCAAAGTGCTGCACCAGAAGGTTGCAAGTTTTATTGTACTCGCAACGCTCGATGACAGATAGCTGTTCAAGTTGCTGCTGAACCATACAGAGATCATCTAATGGATCCTCCATATTATCACGAACAATTAAAGGCACTGCATCCAAGCGGGATTCGATATACGCCTTTATCACTTCAGGTGTATATGTGCCAAGTAAATGCGGATCCGGCGATTTAACATATGGTACTGAAGCAACCATACGCTGCCAAAGGGTAAGTAAATAATGCACACTATTTGGAGCAAAGAGCCACATCTGCAAAAGTATCACTTTCATTTTTTTTTGTTTTTAATTAATACTTAAGCCACATCATACTCACATGTAACGATTGCACAGTAAACTTTGCTATTAGTTCAATGGCTTCAGGGTAACAGGGAACGGCTATGAGTTCGCCCAGTTGATAATTGGACTTCAGGCGCGCTAGCAAACGACAGAACTCATGGTAATTATCTGGATCGCTAAGACCCTAAGTCAAATAAAATTTGTATTATGTCAGTGGTGTTCAAATGCAGCAGTTACTTACATGCAAGTTGGTGAGTATATTTTTCACACCTTCCACTAAGTTGGTCAGGAACTTTGTTCGTTCAGAGTTACTGAACAATGATCGACGTACAGATGTCATTTGTACTAAGCACGACAATGAGTAACTCGCCAGTCCATTCGGTAGAATTTGATATAAATCGAAAAATAATTTCAATGTGTTTGAGTCAAGAAATGCAGGACGCCAAGCTGTTGGTATCTGTTTGTAATGTAAATGGAGTTGTTATCGTTTCTTAATTTGATACTTGAATAAGTCTAGCGTACCTGAACATTATTCATATCATCGGCCGACTCATCTGTTGAGCTGCCAATGAAGTCAAAGCTTAGACAGTTCTTCGTTAGCCGCAAAACTTGGGATATTAACCTGTCTCAGAAACACAAAATATATTCAATTTACAAAAATTATCAACTTACTATGTGGTGTAGATTAAACTTCAAATGAAACACGATTGACTTGCACATTCAGCCCCAAACTCTTAAAATAAGCAATTAATTCGCAAATGACCCATTAAGTAAACCATAGCCATGCTTTGAATGGGGTACGAATTGGTAGTCAAACCGACTAAAAACATACAAAATCGGTGACAACGAACGCAACGCGTCGAACATTTTGCAGGCATCGTGGTCGAGCAGCGAACGCAGGTAATTTTGCGGCTTGCTTTTGCGGCAACATGTTCTCTAGTAGAATGAAGACCCGAGTGGTAAGAAGAAGTACCCTGGAACCGAGTCGGTCTGTCCTAAGTTGGTGTGGACTATTTATATATATAATAATATAAAATAGTATTATAAATATAAATATTAAATGACGCAAGGAAGCACTCCGTTCAGCTGAGCCGAATCTTATCCAGAACGACACCCACACTTGATTATCAATAAACAAATTACGGTTCTTTGACACTTTAGTGAAGACTCCCTAACTCTCCTCCTTGACACTCAACACCGGAATGCTTCGAGCTATCTACAAACCATCAGAATAATGATTTCGAAGAGGTCACCTCCCTCAAATCTAACCTCTGTACACTTATCATAAAATGGGCAATAAACTGTTTCAAGCGTTTTAAGTCAGTCCAAACCGACTACAAAATCTTCAAAGAGGTTCTAAAGACTTGCCCAATTACATACTTATTGCGCTAAAGATTCCCCTAAGTTGTGCATAAGCAAGGATTTAAAACTAGGATGCGTTAATAAAG
Source organism: Drosophila picticornis (assembly GCA_035043845.1). Classification (NCBI taxonomy): domain Eukaryota; kingdom Metazoa; phylum Arthropoda; class Insecta; order Diptera; family Drosophilidae; genus Drosophila; species Drosophila picticornis. The sequence goes on along the minus strand of JAWNMR010000492.1, from coordinate 18,322,164 downwards.
ACCAACTCACGCTTGCTGTGACTCGTCCAGAAAGTTCAAGTTCTTGCTATTGTCGCGCGCATTTATCAGAAGAGAGCAGGATAGTAAAAAAGTATCATACAGCTGCTGGTCTCGGTAAGATGTAGCTATTTTTCGGTTTTTTGAAAACGATAAATGTGCATCTAATTCCACGATTGAATTCATTTCTGATACCAACTGTGAGAGGATTTGTACGCCAATAGTGCAATGCTCAACGGATCCCTAAGAAGAAAATATTGATAAATATTATTTATTCAGCATTTTGAATAAGCACTTGCAATGCTTACCTGTAAAAATTTTTTGACATCCTCAAGTAAGTTCTGAAAGACAAGTTCGCCCTTGTATGAATCAAACCAACCGTATTTTGTGATCTTAGCAAGAAGCGTAACAAGTGCCTGCACTACAAAATGCTGCAAATTAAGCCTGGTTGCCAAGTAATTAAGAGCATAGCTGCGAATATCAATGCGCTGCCCAAGAGTTATGCCCTGTATCAGTTTTGTGAGGGTAGATGCGGCAAGTAGCTGGGCGTAGCTGGAATCAGCTCGGTCCAGCAGTAGCTGACACTTGGGTAGGGCGTCCTGGCTATTGACAAATGTGATAAGTCTCTTTTCAGCATCCGCACGGACGCTGGCATCTGTTGCTTCATACAACTGCTTGCACAGTATTTCCAGTTGTTGAATTTCCTATATAAAACCGCATAGAAATGTGTAAAAATGCATACAAATCATTGTACGTGGAAATACATTTTCATACACATGCAAAATTACAAATAAACAAAAATACATTTGCAGGTATGGACATATGCATGTTTGCAAATATTGTGAAATAGATTTGCCCGTTATTATGTTAAAAGCAATATGGGATACTTGAAAAATAGTCAAAGCAATAGTATGCGAGTATTTACCATAGCGCTTTATTAGCCCTATCGTTTGATTTCCGGTACAAAATAAATTTCTTTATTTGGTATTTGTTGCACACTAGCGCCCGAGCTCAAAGAGCCGAGTATTTAGCGAGCTGCGGCAAGTGTAATGTAATAAATACAAATACCGAAATCAGTAGAAATATATATGCAATCGAAAACTACACTAAGCCATAACAAAGCTATTTAGACTGAGATGTTGATTTATGTTATCGGCATATCGTTATCGTATCGTACCGATTTAATTCAAACTGACAATAGCCGATCTCCCTCTTTTAATTGCTTTCACGGATGCGACAATTTACCAATTATTAACCAAAGTAGATGAATTTGCTGTTTGTTTTATTCTATTCTGTATTGCAAATAACATATTCAGCCATTAAAACATACTTGCTTATGCATACATTTTTATACACAACATATATTCGCTTTTGTACACGCAATATATTCTTTAGCTCAGTGCGATAACCGCGACTGCCGGGTAGCACTGAGGAACGATTGTAATGTATGGAACACTTCTGAAGACATTTCTATTTTATGTTATGTGAATTCAAACAGTGACAATATCATCACGACGTTCCCTTTAGTTTTATTCTGCCGAAAATACAGCGTATTTTTTTTTCATTACCAGATGTTCCGAAATAATTTAATTTCAATAAATTTATGTTATTTCTGTCCACCCCTAAAAGTTTGACTTCTAGTGAAAAACTGTACACATGATTCGAAGACAATTGGTGTAAAAATATTATAGCTAATCGCACAGAGTCACATCTCGCGGAACTCATTCCAAAGATGTGAAACGCTGTTCATATCGGCAACATTTCCATCAGTATCGGTTGGAGCTGTGAGTTGGCAAGATCTAAAAGCGATGCAAAGTAAATGTGCAGCTGTTGGCTACTGTGTGCATAGAGCAAAAAACAATTCTCACAGCCAGACGAATTGTGGAAGGTCCATTTGACTATTTAGCTACTTCTCAATTCAAATAAATAATAATTAATCTATTTAGGAAATTCTTTTTTGGGTTTTATTTAACATTAAACGAATACATTCTACATAACAACTTATGCACCTTGGTGGCTCAAACATTCTTTTCTAGTTAAAATATATAAAATTAAATAAAATAGTCTTCAAAAATTTATATATATATATATTTTATCCTGATTGTCGGTCATTTTCTAATTTCAATTCTTTGCACAGGGTTTGTAAACGTTAACGTTACAACAAAATGATTTACAAACATCTCCTACTGATGCACCGGAACCGCAAACCCGGAGCATTATTAAAACTAATGATTGATGCTTGAAGTCATTTTGTGTGAATCCAGCATTATATGTTGATGGTGACCGTAGTAAAACAAAAACAGCTAAAAGAATTGGTCACGATTGTTAAATGGTGTAACACGAATCCAAGTGAAACACACGGAATTTTTCAATGATGTGAAACGCTGTTGGTAGAAGCAATTTCAGAAGCAGCCACATATGCAAGTTACCTTTGTTTCAAAACCTGATTCGGAATTTTTTATTCCGTCTGGAGTTAAATATTGAAATTTTGTTATTATGTTGTTATTATTTGCCATTTTAAAATTGCAGATCGAGTACTGCACTTGATTTTTTTGCATTTGCTTGTCGATGTCATATATTTTTATGGTGTTGCGGAACATTTGTACAATTTTTGGTGCAGCAAAATATTATGAAGCATTTTCAAACTTGATATTTGATGCAAAACATCGCTCTGTGTGAATGGAATGTTATGGAATGTTTTGGAAACGTGTATGCAAACGATATGGAAACGTGCTGAACCAAATTGCTACCACCTCTCGTTGTGCACATAGCAATAACCGATATAATCTCATTTTTGAAGTCGAAGTGTTGTTCTTAGATATACGTTATGTGTACCCGCCGGGTATCCGAAGTTCATTTTTTGTAAAGGGTGTTTTACATTAGCCTACCATTTATAATAGTGTGGCGGTTAAGCAACAAATAAGTTTATTAAGTAGTATCAATGTGTGTTACTCCAGGCTTGTATTCAAACTAAAAAATATGCATGTAAATATATATGTATGGCTCTTTTTGTATGTGCATTCATAAATGTATGTATGTACATACATTAGACGTGCCTGTTCATACGTACATATGAGGCACACATACGTTAGAATATCGGAAAGGAAAAATAACCGACAAAAGCCAGTAAAAATTGACAATAAATATATGCACATATTTATGGTATATAAATACATGGAAATTACATATGCACATATACTTGTGTTATATGTACACATATTAATAAATTTGAAATATAATAAATCATAACACGTGTGCACACATAACTTCTGGAAGGCAACCTAAAAATGCGCAGAGCATTATATTCATTATTTTATTTAATGCTGATCGGGTGTGTTTCCCTTACAGTCCCTTTCGCCAAAATAATTATTTAAATGTTTGTGTGTGCATGCATGTTTTGATCTGCAGGTGCGTGCGCGATCTGGAATAAATGTAAAAAAGTTACCTACATACATTTGTGTGCCGAAAACATGTCGCAACATGTCGCATTTCAAATACAAAATAAGTAGCAGAAGTTCTGTATTTTACAAATAATAAAAATTCCGTTCTAAATGCATTGTTAAGGCATTACAATACAAGAAAGAACGGCTATTCCAAGCACGCCAAAGATAACATTCGCATTTATACCGGTGTCAAACTGCCGACATCTAAATTTTAGTTTTGTTTCAAAATAAATTTAATATTCCATAGTCGATATTATACATTGGTGTAGACGACGGCTATTAAGTAATGCTGATGAAGAAAATATAAAAAAAAATGTATTCCAACTCCATGTAAACCGACTCTTTTTTTTGTATACTCAGACACCTAAGGTGGAAGGTAGCATATTGGTTTTGAGAAATACCCGACCGCATGGACACCATTGAAATTAGAGATTTCAATAGGCCACGTCTACTGGGCGTTTAGAAATCAAATACCAGTTATAAATATAATGTCAGCTGATATTTCCGTCGTCAGGTTTACACTTTTTACTGGCAAACTTTAAAGGTAGAAATGTTGAGTCACGTCCCAGACACAAATCTCTCATGTTCATTTTTGCTTTGTTTTTCAATTTCTAAATTTGTTTTCAGTTAAACCAGCCAAGACCTTTTGCAAATATGTATACATTATATGTATGAAAAAAGTCTCAAGCATTTCTTTCTCCGACGAACAAAGTGGCTGCGTGGATGAAATATGGATTTACTGTGTACAGAGAGCATAGTTACGCATCCCAAACAGTTAAATAGGTATAAAAAGAAAACGCCGATTACAAAGCCGTACTACATAGAAAGCACCTTACCCTGCTCGCCACCACCCTCGTCGACGGCAGCAAATATTAAAGGCGGCAGCCATGATATAATATGCTCTGTGCCTATTGTTTGCAATATGAGTAAGGTGATGTATGTATTTGCCTCAGTTGCATCGCCGGTTTGTGCAACAAAATCGACAAAACATCTACAACAGAGCCAGTCAGTCAATTATCAATCACCACAACCGCACTGTAGACGCACCATCAACTTGGCTCCTTGCGCACCAGCAGCGACAAATCCAACAGAAGGGGCAACCATAGCCGATAAACATGTTGAGTATGGAAATGCACATATGGTCGTCACAGATCCCATTTTCAAATCGGATCGCTGTTTAGAAAATGCGTTAAAATCGGAAGAAAAGCATCAGCACATTATCGAAACATATTTCAAAACTGTGCAGAAGGATATTACCCCGCCAATGCGCAAAATTGTTGCGGAATGGATGATGGAGGTGAGTTAAAAACATATACACATTATAATATTATCGCCCAAAATCCAAAACACAACTACCTCGACATTTACTATGGACGAGAAATTAATCACAAGGAAGACCCCATATTTCGGCTCATTTAGAGCACCTTATTCAAATAAAATGTTGGTTGTCCGAAACTGCCATAGTGGATATTATGGAAAACTGTCCGTCAAATTAACAACGTAAACATTTCGCATTTTGGGCTTTGAAAGCGATTTCTGTGTGTATTCTTTCGGTAAGCCCGGATCTACGGCGTTCTTTTTGGAATTTTACATTTCTGAAATGGTTTTTGATTGGCAATAATTACATATTGTTCTATTATCTGTTTCGTTTAAGGTGTGTGCGGAAGAGAAATGCCAAGAGGAAGTCGTTTTGTTAGCACTAAACTACATGGATCGGTTCCTGTCAACGAAATCTGTGCGAAAAACTCAGCTACAAATATTAGCTGCCGCCTGCTTATTACTTGCTTCCAAGCTACGTGAGCCCAGCTGTCGCGCGCTTTCGGCAGAGCTCCTGGTCTTCTACACGGATAACAGCATTTATAAAGATGATTTAATAGTAAGTAATTTCAGAATTAAGAAAAATAATAATAATAATTAATTAGTTAAGTTGGATACATACTTGGTTTATTTTATTTTTATTCGTTTTAATGTTGATCTTTATATACCTTTTTTTTTTTAATTATTTATAGTATTTCGTTTCCTTTTTATTAAAACCCATTATTATTTATCGACACACACGCGCCTATTATTAAAGCACTTTTCGAATGTATATTTTTTAGTTTCGGGCCCAGTGATTACATTCAATTTGTAGTGGCAACAATTAATCAAATTTTAAGAGGTCTCCACTTTTAGATTTGCATTTATTGTACATTTTAAGATTTCAATATATGTGTTTACACCATCTTCTTACTTTCAGAAATGGGAGCTATATGTGTTGAGCCGTCTAGGATGGGATCTTTCATCGGTGACGCCCTTAGATTTCCTGGAGCTTTTGATTATACGTCTGCCCATTAGCAGCAAACTCTTTTCTGAATTGAACATTGATAAATTGCGCCAGCATGCTCAAGCATTTATATTCTTAGCAGCAAAAGGTAAGGATAAATACGCATAATACGTCTATGGCAAATGAATCCTAACTGCTCAGAACAGCCTGATACTCTTTCAACGTAGTTTGTCACCCTAATCACGAAAATAAACCGTAAAAAGTCTAAGTTTTAGTTTTTGTTTTGTATTTAAATGTATTGTTATTTATTAATTTAACATCGCAAACTTAACTTTTTCCTGGTTATCCGATGGTAGTTTGATAAATAACTTTTAAGATAAGTTAAGGATTAGAGTCTTCAAAGAGACGAACAAAATTTTAAGATTAGTCACCTGTTGCGATTTTATAAAACAGTCCGATTTTGTCGGGGGCTGAACATCATTTTAGATGTGTTATGGGCTCGAGCACATTACAACGGATATTGTGCATTTGTGGTTTGTCTTTGAGAAGATATTGTTATTTGGTCGGATAAAACCATAAATAGGTATTATATATTCGTGATCAGCATCAGAAGCCAAAGTATACGAAGTAGTCCCTCAGACTCGACGATAGGAACGACGGGTCGGTTATTAATATTCATATTTATGTTAAGATGTCGTCAGGTTTTCTCCGGTCTGTCAGGGTATGTAATCTTGAGTGTGCCTATGATAGCCGTTCTTTCTTGTTATTTGTTTAAAATTGTAAATTGGTTTAGTTGCTCATCTTCATTATCACAAATCTTATAGTTGAAGCTTAAGTATAAAGTATCTTTCATAATCATATTTGTATATATATATGTATTGTAGGTATATCTTTAATAACCAATTCTTAAACATACTTTGCAGAACATAGGTTTTCCAAGTATACATCGAGCACTATTGCGGCATCGAGCATTGCCGCATCAATAGGTGGACTTAATTGGCAGTTGTGGACCGGACATAATATACACTTTCTTTTGAGCCTTCTTACGGATTTAACAAGTGTCGGCCAGGTTTGGTTAACGTTTAGCGAGACAGCTATTCAATGTATTAATTCACCCCATTTCTTTAACGATAGGATCAACTCCAGCAGTGCATGATATTAATGGAAGCTATATTTGAAGAGCACAGTCGCAAGCTACAACCGAGAGAGAAACCGGAATTATTAAATGGATATTATAATGATCGATACTAGCATGAACTAGCATGTATCACCAACGTCATCAAACGCCTATTGTGTCCGCTGTGCCCAACCTCTCTCAGACGTGCATAATGCAGGAACAATCGCAAAACGAGTGACATGAAGTAAAATCTTAAATTATGGCAACATCTGGAAAATGCGCAACACCCAATATTTAAGATTTGTTTTTACATACTCTGGCCTGTCATGGAATTCCTCCGACTGGACCAGCTTCAACTCGCAACTGCTTATAAGCTCTTAAGATAAAGAACACCGCCAAAATATACTAAATACACTAGTATGGCAATAGAATGTCTTATTACGCTATTGTTTTAGTCGCATTTTAACCGAACTCATCTGTTATTCTCTGAGTTTGCTTAATTTTATATTATTAGTTTAACGAAACGCCGCATATTTTTTATTCACATTACGTATTTTAGCATTATTTTTATTTTGTACATACATATGTAAACATAAATCAGCGAAAAAATTGTATGTTATGAAATACACAGGAAAGTTTGGGTCAAAAAATGGGAATTAAACAGAAAGCAGTAGGAGCTTATCAATGCTCTGTTTTCAGTGTAATTACAGCTGAAACTGATACGAAGGAGCTTTCTTAATTGTGGCGTTAACCTTTATGAACAGAGCATAAAAAGGGTAAAACCAGAAAAAAGAGACTGATTGTAAAGCGAAAGAAATCACTTATATATCTACTCTACAATATATTGAATGCAGTAAAATATGATTATCAGCTTACATATGTATATATATATAGCCAGTAAGTTTATAGTACCTTAATAAATATATCTACCACACGTAACATTGCCGAACTATTTTTAAAGCTATTTTAATTTTGTGGAAGCATGCAAAAATAGATGTGGCTTCTTGAAAGCCTTGAACAGAGGAATCGCGAGCAGCAAGTAAGAATGGTCTACCCAAAAGAGCTCGACTGAAAGTTTCGCACGCCCAAATGTAAGCCGTTATGCAAGTGCTTCAATTTTTGCTGGTCGGTGAAGGTATTTATCCGATCTTGATGATCAAAAATATGCCACCACCAGTAAGGCTACACCTTTAAATTGTGGCATGTGCTTGTATGGGAAATCGATTTGTGTCTGTACTCGCGAATCGGGGCACTTTGTCGATCAAACTCAATTCCAAAATCTGTAGTTCTAATGGTCAGTATGCGTGCATTGAATGGGACCCTTCCAATAAAAGCATGTCCCTTTGGATCATACTAACTGGGGACATAGTTAAGACAAATTTGGGTGTATGTTTTGCTATACATTTTAATGAATAGTCGAAAATTTATATATATTTACGCATTTCTAGATAAGATTACATTTTAAATCTCTAAAACAAATTTTAATACAATTTTGAGTATATATAACATTATTTTATGCAGTCAAACAACTTGATATCTATATGCATATGGGGAAGCTAGAGAAATTAGAGATGTTGGAGGAGCTCGACCATACATTGACTTACATCATTTACTAACATCAACGTGTAGTCGAACTTCTCTAACTCAAGCTTCCCTCGTCGAATTTTCACTTACACAAAATTAAGTTGCAATCAAACTTATTTTAAATAACTTTGTCTTTGTAACTTACATAACTTAAAATATTCCATAGGTCGAACAGAAGTTTGATTCATTCAATGACCAACAACTGAATCCAACAAATGTGCTGCCTGCAGGAAAAGGGCAGCCACATCCGCATTTTACCATGACACTTTAAAAATGGAGAGACAACTTTGCTGGGACAAAGGACAGACAGTCGGAAATGTCGTTGGGCGGTCATGTCTTTACTTGCATACATTTTGTGGCAAGAGTACAGTAAAAATATGTATACCGTCGTAGCTGCATATATCTAACAAAAAATTTAAATTTTCTTTAATTCAAAGTCCCTATCTAAAGGACACTGAATTGTCAAATAGTAATCCGATTCGAATTCTTCGATAGAGAAATAACTAATATTAAATTTAAAGATTTAGTTTAGTTGTTTTATTATAATTTGCATATTTGTATTTTTATTCGAAAAAAAACTGCTGCTTAGAATGCGGTACCTGAAAGCCGATATATTTGCTATATTAATTGCGCTAATATCAAACATGTTGTTTTAAGGGGTTAATTAAACTAGCATAAGCAAATTAGATTTTTTCCCTATTCTTAGCATAACTCCAGAAAAATTTATATTTTACCGCCTATATTTAGTTGTATTTGCTACACCCTGAAACCATTAAAATGAAAAAAATGGTAAAAATAATTATTTTCTTAAATCAAAAGTTTGTCAACAGACAGCCGCTTAAAGTTTCATATCACCGACTGTTTTTTTTTAGATAGATATAGAGTCGAAGTATCTAAAGAATTGTGTGACATCATTATTTAGAAAAGTTTGAAAAATTTGAATTAAAGTAAAACAAAACTAAAAACTAATATTGCTGACTGCAAAATGTTGTTGTCAAGTTGTTACATTTTATTTAATTAACGATATACATGTACAACTAAAAGATAAGGTAGTTACAAAATACAGCATGTTGTAGAACAGCAACGCCCCGATCCACTTTTACTCTTCTGCCGTTGATCTGTAAAAGAAAACATAAAAAATAATAATGATTATCATAACTTAACTTTTACTTGATTTAATTATTTCTCTATATTTATGTAGCATATAAATGGGTGTGCCCTGAAAGTTTATATGCCGATTTTTTAAGTCTACGGTCCAAATTTTGTGACTTTAGTCTTAAGGATGATGTAAATATCTGTCTACCTTGCAGCTTTATTTCCAGCTGATTTCCCAATTTATGTTTCACAATTTCCGTATCAATACGTACCCCTCCAGTGTGGATTCTGAGGAAATATTAGAGAGTAGCCTGGCATACCAAGTGAGCATTATGAAGAGTCCAATGGTTATCCTAACACAATAGCTTAATACATAGTAATACAAAAATAAAAAAGTTAGCAGCGATCAATTTGAATCCTTTCTTTGCTTTCATGTGTAACCGGTTTTTGAACAAGATCGTTGGATATGTATTTTTTCACCTAGTGCTTTATTACGTACAAACTAGATTTAGATATTCAAAGCGGATCTACTTAACGTACCACATGAACCAACTTACTTAGGAGCAGCCATATATTTCTAAATATGTATTTTGTCTTACCTTGCGAATTGGGCTCTGGTAAATTATCACGCGGTACTAAGTGCATAACAGTCGTTTTGCCTAGTGGAAGTCCCAATGCACCCAACGTTACATTGCAATGTAAAAAACGGCCTTGATAAATTAACCGTAAGATTTCTGATTTAGAAACAGCTTCTTGCGCCCAATCTAAAAAAAGAAAAGAATAAAATGAAATTTAAATGGTTTTTTTTTTTGTTTGCAATAGGGATATGAATGGATTTCAACCTAAAACGTAATTATTGGAACCCTGATATAGCCATCATATCCGATAGTCAAGCAGAAATTAATGCCTGTGGAGGACGAAGATAACGTCAAGAGTAGTGCGTGGGGAACGATCCAAGGTCGACCAACTCGGAGCAGACAATAGGGTTACCCTAAGATGGGTTCCGGGCCACAAGGATATAGCGGGGAATGAAGAGGCTAATGAGAAACGAAAATGGGGCAGAGAGTGTCCTAACTGGACCAGAACCGTTTCGTGGCATAGGAAGACACACACTATGACTGAAACTTAGAAACTAAGAAAGACAGGGACGACAACGGAGCTGGGCTGAGGCACCAACAGAAATGTCTTTTTTTGTGGCCACAATCATAAGCGTTTTAAGCAGGTAATAACCATGCGAAAGAATAGGCTTAGGATACTCACCGGTCTATTGATATGACATTGTAGACTAAGAAGTCACCTATCTAAACTGGGTATTTTTAGTAACGAACTCTGCCGGTTTTGCGAAAGCGAGGAAGAGTCCTAAAAAAAACACATCTCAGCAGGGAGAAGTTGTAGTATCCGGGAGCCTGTCATTTGAACAGCCTGTTTAACCACGGAAGCGGAAAAAGCTTGTAATTTGTTTTGTTGGTTTGGTTTGGTTTGGTTTTGCTTGGGTAGTAAACTTGACAATCATTGTTCACACAACAACTGAATTTTTGAATAGTAGTAGAATATAGGTATATATATAGTGATAAAATAAGACCACCCTTTGCAATAGAATTAAAAGAACTTTAGTTTTACTTACCTGCAGGCCAATTTTCGAAAACGGTTTGAGCAATATCACCGGCAGAATCTGATGGACTAAATATAAATTCTTTTGTTTTACCGCTTACTAGAATCAATCGCAAGTTGATCTGAAAAAAAAAACAAAATATTTACAGTTTGTGAATTTGTTTCTAGAAAATCGATAATCGCAAATAACGATAATCACAAATTTTAAGGATAAAGTAATAAATATGGTTTTATTGCTATCGGAAAACGATAATTATTGATGATCGAAACAGGTGCAGTTGTCGATAAAACGAAGCAAACTTGTTCTGCGTACGGTACACGAAAAATTATATTCCAAATTTGTCTCTAGCGTTATAAGCGACAGGCTGACGGGCATGGATATATCGACTGCTGTTGATCCTGATCAAGAATATATATACTTTATGGAGTCATTTGCACAAAACCATTATACCCTTTTTACCAATTTTCAATGGGTTCAGTTCAGACTATACAAATTCTTATTTAGGTTTAGGTATAGGTTTAAAAACGTATCAAAGTCGTGGATTTGATTCGAGACCTTGGACTCTTAAACCCAAGATTTAACTGAAAACAATTAGCAAAAAATAAAAAAAAATAAGACCGGCATATATTTGATCTTAATATTTATTTTATTTTATGTCTTCAAGTAAGTTTGTCGATTTACTAGCTGTAAGTTTTAGAATAACTTATTTTTTAATGACTAACTAATATTTTGTACGTGTGGCGATTAAACAAATATTTTCCATTTCAAAATAATTTCTGTGACAATAACAAATTTCCGGGTGCGTGCTTACTCTTCAATCGTTGGTTGCTCCAGGAATGTTTGCTCTTTATCATTTCAAGGATTGAGTTAAATAAATATTTGTTGATGATTTAAAGAAATATGATCGAGTATGAACAATATCGTTTTCAAATTCCATATAAAGTAATTTAGCGAACGGCAGCTGTTTGTTCGCACCAGTTTGCTTCTAGTTCGTGCTTGTGCGAAGGAAAAGATCAAAGCAATCATAATTGGAATGCATAAGCTGGTTATGAACAAAGCAAATTAACTCGCGTTGATTTAATCATTTTGTAAGATGTATTTGGAGCATGGAAAATTAAAATGGAATGGTGTTTCAGAAAGAAAATAAATGAAACGAAAGCATTTCAGTGAATTCAACTAGTTTAATGTTTTTTTTTTTATCTTAAAATAATAACAAAATTAACAATAAAAAATATTTGTAATTCATTTAATATTTATAAATCTTATTACATTTTTAAAATCAACCCCAAATCTCCGCTCACAGATCCTTCTGGATTATTACGTAAATTACTATTGGTCGTAGCTGTAAGCAATCACCTTTCATTTTTTAATAAACGAAGCATCTTCTTTTACAAAGAGGAAATATCATGTCCAAAATACAATATAATAATTTGTTAGCATGCAAATCAGAAGACTCAGGCTAAAGTTAGCGAATAGTCAGTCAATATCTTAAGCACATTTCTTTGTTAAAAATCCATATTCAGTTGGACAGTGATAATCTCTTTATTGATTTTAAAGACTTAACTGAGATATCGAATAAAATTAAATGGGCCAAGGACATCACCACAGGGTTAAGGAAACACTTCTCGGCACGCTTATTTGTGAGGCAAATTATTGATCATTTAACATAAAACAATTTGAAACTAATATGTTGAAATGCAAATGAGTAGCATCCCAGCATATCAGGTCACAGATTTCGCACCTTCAAGTTGGCCAAATGGCCAAAATGAACAATCAATAATCAATGTTCCAAAGATGCTGTTAGATAATAGATACAACTTACTTTGTCAGATGGAATAGTCCGTGTCATCTTCAGTGTAATTAATGGAGTTCCGTTCCCTTTAGTGGTTGTACTGCACGAAGATGTTGGTTCCTCCAACGAAGAAGGAACCGAAGTTGATGGGGCAGACGAAATCGAAGTATGTACATGCTGTCGTTGCGCCAACTCATTAGAGTTAGAACAGCGGTAATTGGATGCCTGCTTTTGCAACACATAATGACGTTGCTGTTGGTGGACGGCCGCTCTAACAGGTGGAGCCTTACTGCATGTTGTCAAGCATGAGGGAGGATTTAGCATCGAGTGCGGTGCAGTAAGAGAAGTGCTCGTTTCAGAGGCATCAACACCCAACGAGTCCAACGAACCATCCGATAATTTGTTGAGTTTTGTAAACGTCAGCTGATACTGATGGAGGCCTATACTGTTGCTGGGAACTATGGCTGTGGTAGTTGAAATTATCATATTCTGTTTATGGTAGTCCTGTTTCGAAGGTTCCGTTGCAGGCGTTCCATTAGACGATGAAGGTGTAGATAACATGGCGCATTTAACATAGACTTTGATAACAACTTGTTTTTTTCCCCTTTTTTTTTGCACACCACCAACGCACGGTCAGAAATCAACCACTTAGTGAGTGATTAAGTGCACAGCTGTATTGTGAACTATTTTGCTTTCATCCGAGATGTTTCAAACTCATTGTGAACGATCTGTGTAACAATTAATGGACTATGCTCAAACGGTATTTGCTAAAATTTAAAAGAACATAAATTAGATAAAAATCATTTTATTGTTGCATTTCGAAATGGGAATTGTACCTGTCTGACGTCCTTATAGTTTGCCCCACTTGACCAGCAAATGCGACTTGGTGAAAGTAATTTTGCAACGCAACATTTTTGGAGCACAGACAACAAATGCTAAGGATTGGCAGCGACGCCACTTAATTGTTCTAATTTGAATTTTGCTCGTTCATATTATTGTGCACATCGTATAAATATATATGCGTGTATATGTTTACGGAACTTGCTCCCATACATAATAATTATGTATGTAAATAGATACACACTTGTATATAAATGAATGCACGCGCACGCGCATCCATGTCACGAAAATATTATGTTCACAGAAAAAACTACAATATGTAACAATTATTCCATTACATGTACCAAGTTTTATTTATTATTATTTACTTCTTTTGTCACTTTTATGAGCATCTCTTTACTCCATGATCCATGTCATTTCAAGCAAAACTTTTTGCTCAGCAAAAAAAAAGGCTTTTTCACAACAGAGTTATTTAAGCAATGTAAATAGTCCTCTATGTACATACATACATAAGTATGTGTATATGTCACTAATAAATACAACCTTAAGTGTGACCAAAGTCGCGAAACATTGAAATCCACAGATTTCACCTGCATTTATATATCGATATGGCACTTGGCTCAGATGGAAAACAAAATTATCGCTAACGGAAAACTTTCAATCTGAAATAAGAAAATTTTAATTTGTTCATGTTTTCGGTAAAACTGAAAACCACATTGTTAACTCGCTGTCCACACAGGTAGATTTTGTGAACAGCTGTTCGCTGTCAAAAGAACAAAATGTATACATTCCGATAGTGGTTATCGGCAATCGTCCACTTCCAAATCGAAATGCATTAGGTACAGTGCGTAAAGAAAGTGTGTGGACACATCATTTGTAAATTCAATGCTTTGGTATTTATCTTCGTTTTCAAATCGATAAGCAATTTCAACAACTTTTTTTTTAAGGATGGAAGTTAATTTCGCCAAGAAAGGCAGCATCTATTGTATTTTTGAAGGTAATTTTGTGGATCTTGAAATGTAATTTTTTTAAGATTTAATCGATCTGACTATTAAGCTTAATAAAAAAAATCTTGTGTATCAAGTCTCAAAAATTTATAATCTCTAAAATCCGAGAGTTTTTTTTTTTGCATTTATTAGTATTTGTTACTAAATTGAGCGAAAATGTAATTCAAAAACTGAAAATTTTGGGGAAAATGTGGATTCAAAGAAGTAAGAAAGAAAAGAGAATTGCCAGAGCTGACGGGAAAATAGCTAAACTGACAACACAGTTAGCAAAACATTAATTTATCGATTCATCGTTTTAGTCATATTTATTTATTTAAGACCTATAATACCCAAAAGTTTATTGAGAACCATGTTTACAATAATATTAGAAAATGTTTAAACAAGCATTCAAGCGATATAAAAAAAAAACAGAATCACCTGATCTCCAAGATGTAATTGACCTTGACCAATATGAAGCAACAAATTTCGACAGTGGTTGTCATAACGTAAGTAGAGATCCACATGTATAAGCAGTCAGCAGGCCCATAACAACATGTGTACATATTAAAATACATACTTATGTTTATACAAATATATGTATGTATATGCATGCATATGCACGTATGTATGTGTGTTTTGTATGCGATTGTCTCCAGCTAGAATTGGTGCAGCCGGCAATAGTCCCTGATATACAGATAAGTCCCAGTCTGCGAGTGCCGGTTGGGTTGCAGTCGCCACATGTTTGGCGGTGCTATACGCTTGCAAATCATCCTGGTCTTTTGGTTATACGCAATCCATTTACACCTGCGGCCCAACGCTATTGGATAGCTCGAAGTCTTCGCGACTACCCGCAAGCGCCCAACTATGTTAACTTGGATGCGAAACATTTTTCCGTAAATGCAGTATCGAATTGGTGGGGAGAGTTACATCAGCGCGGTCACAAAACTGTTGATCAGCGTCTCAAGACTGCGATGCGTTGGACCACATTGGGATATCATCACAACTGGGACACCAAGGTATACGATGAGGCTAAGCACACAGCGTTCCCAAGTGACTTGAGTAGTCTGTGCCAATATTTTTCTCTTGTGCTTGGATACCAACATTTTATCCCACAAGCTGCTATTGTTAATTACTATCCGATTGGCACTACCTTATCTGGTCACACGGATCATTCGGAGTTGAACCTTGCAGCACCACTTTTTTCATTTAGGTACATATCTCGACGGTATTATATACATATCCATATATAGATGTATACAAAAAATGCTCACCTATATTCTTAATGCAGTTTCGGACAAACTGCTATTTTTCTTATAGGTGGCTTGACACTAGAAGAGCAGCCCACAGCTTTCTATCTACGGAGTGGAGATGTTTTAATAATGTCAGAGAAATCTCGACTTTGTTATCATGCAGTCCCACGAGTTATGAAAACACACAAAAAGCCATGGAATGGAAACTCCAAAGAGATGCATGAAGACCCCTTTAACACTTTAATGGATTCAGAACTATACGATCAAGTTAAGGACGAGGATTTTTGGATGCCATTTGAAGGTTATATTAACGATTCACGCATTAATATTAATGTGCGTCAAGTTCTGCCTTCGAATGTTTCCCACATACATGTCTAAATATTTGCAAGAATTTGACTGGTTGTTATCGGTTTGGCAAATTTAACAAGTAAGATCGGAGCATATGTACCCTTGTAGAACGGAGGTAATGTGCAGACACTTAAATTGTATTCCGGTATTATTAATATTATGTTTTTGTACATTTTTAAAGCATTTTGTTGATATATTCTGTTTCTCGGCTGGGTATTAATTGAGTATAATACAATTGTACAAAGTGTAATTATTGTATAAGAAATTAGTGACTTTTGTGTATACGCCTGCCTCCATCCCACTGGAAGCTTATGATGATGAGTGATCCGATGATGATGAGTTCGGTCAGGTCAATATTTGGTAAAATACATGTTTTTTAATGCGAAAAAAACAAATCTCCGTCTGTAGTGCAACTTCTCTCTGTCTGTTGTCCCAACCTCTTGAGGATATTCCAGCAATCTATCCGTTCTGCCATAATGTTTTTATTCAAACAACTAATTTTAGAGGCGTATTGAGCCAACTACCAGCTAAGAATTAGGATGTCAGTGAAATGTCAGTTGGAATGTGAAACCCGCTTGTAAAAGGGAGGAAAGGTAAGTTGTCGATCATACTTTCATATGTCTGGGCTTAATACCCTGCACACAAGCCTTTAATCCAAAATATGTGTTTAGAAGTTAAGACGCCCGACAATGTTTCGGTCGATAGCCACAGACTTTTAACGCCAGAACTGCAAGCTCAAGCGAATATGTTGGGCACAATGGTAGCAGCTGGCGTCACCAAAAATGCTGATTCGACGATCCACAAGAAGAACGGAGCTTCGAGAGATAGTTCTAAATAGTTTAAGTTAAGTTAAATTCATAGTCATATGAATAAATTAAATAATATCAACAAATAATAATTGCAGGAACACACTCTTGATAAGAATAAATAAATACCAATAATAAATATAGAGAAGGTGAATGCGTCTTAATTCATATACAGAAAGGGTTTGCGCTTCCTGCTTTCAGTTATGGCTAATACAAAAAAAAGAATTTCAGACAGACAGACATCGCACAACACTGTACCGATTAACATAGCACCTGTCTTAACAGGAATAAAATGACTTTAGATGCTCTTTTCAAATTTTAACCTAATCATTTAACTAGCAGATTAGTTTTAAGTCTAGTTTCAATACCGAAGGTATCCAGATGCGGATATATGCTGATCTTTGAAGGAGGTTAAGTTTGGTGGCTCCATCTTTAAAATTGTGGGAGAGTGGGCAAGAGTGGGTGTGGTCCACTCGATACTTACCAGTCAAATACCTACCAAATTTGATGACGCTAACTCAAAAACTGCAGAAGATATAGCTTTTTGTATTCTCTGCTCATGCTTTGCTCAATAATTGTTCTGTGATTTTTCAATCCTCGACATTTTTGATAGTTAGCCTAACTGGGGAACCCGTTTTGCTTAAAAATGATCTTTTAACAGAGTGAAAAAAATCCTTCTCTTCAGGACAACAGTTAAGAAGTGTAATAATTAATCTATCGCTTTAATGACTTTTGCTACATATCTTTGAAGGAGCGCCCATTGTCTTTGGCTTTACAAATGAAATACATATTGTTTGTTTTTATTTTAGCTTGGTAAAAAATCGTTAGTATTTGTTTGTGTATGTATATTTAAAATATCAGGTCTATGGTCTATGCTATAGCTAAAAAAAAAATATAGTTGGTAAGTACACATAATCAGACGGACATTGCACAACACAAATTAGGTCCTTTGCCTTAGAGATCAGTATTATAAAATTAAATAAGGAAAATAGAGTTATTTCGGGGAAGCAAAAATAAAAACCCTAACAGGCTTGGAGCGGCTTTGGAAAAAATAAAAATACATTTTTTCAGTTATTAGCAATGTTTCTATTATCATTTTCTTCAAAACTATATACATTATCGCCATAAATGAAATTACATCTGAAACACATATAATGCACGACTGGAATGGTATGGTATGATTCCACAAGTTGCTGAATGATAGCATACAACAATTGTATTTATGATTTAATAGCTTTTTGTTTATTTCTAATTATATATACGTATATTGTATGTATGTCTGCATGTGTATGTATGTACATCTGAGTATAATTATGTCCTCGAATTAATTGTGTGTCAATTTAAATTTCACATTATACAAATAATACAAATGCTTTTAAGTTTATACTTGTATTTGCAAACTTAAATATCTAATTTAAACTAATAGGTATTCGGTGATTTTATAAGATTAAAATCTTATTTATGAATTTACGAGTATGTTTCATGTGGCGTCTGATTCTGTGGGTAGACGTAAATGGGAAGCAAACTTGTTACAAAAGGGTTTGGCTCGCAAAAACAAAAAAAAAAAAAAAAAAAAACAAAGGCGCATTGGAATTATACGTTCCAACCATTTCGCACTTTTTTATTGATTAGGTAAAAATGTTACCCCACCTTTTTAACTATGACATTTTATCCTGTCACATTAAAATTAAAATAATAAATATTTACTTATATTTTGTATATTACATAAGCGTTGCGCTTACTAACTTGGTTTGTTTTCGGGCTAAGGTTGTGATGAATAGAGGTAGGGCAAAAGAGTAAAGTACATAAAATTGGGATGAAGTAATTGAAATTTTAAAAATTTCTATAATTTAAAACAACTATTTATAGTTTCCTAGTAAATTATCATCGACTTAGCGTTACTGGCGGCGCTGGTGGTATACCTATGACGTTTCCAGGCACAGTGGTGGTATGGCTAGCACCCATACCAGACGCATTAGCCACTATGCCCATGGTATGTTCAGGTTCTTTTTTGGATGTTACCGGATGACTCAGGGGATCTCCTGTCATCATGTGCTGTACTGCCATGTTCATCGTAGGCGGCGCCGGTCCCTTCACAATTCCGATTGAAGCCAATTGTGTTTGAGAGTTTTGTGAAGACGGTGGTGCATTTGATTGTGCAATTACGCCTACAACTGGTGGTGGCTGCATTCGGAGATGTGTGGGAGGTGGACCCAAAGGGCCAACCGACGGTGGCGGTATGGGACTTGGTTCCTTGCCTCTCAGATGAGCCGCTGATTGCGCCGCATACATGCTTAAGGCTTTTTGCCGCTCTTCGGCTTCATGCCGTAAGGCAGCCTCCATTATGGGGTTATATCGCAAAATGGGTGCATATGGATCACGATACGGATCAATACCCCACGCTGGAGGGCCTGGTGGAGCAAAGTGTGTTAATGGACCACTGACACCCAATGTTGGTGGCATCATGTTGCGGGAAAGATGTGATGCTGGTGGCGGTAAGCCGTGTCGTCCTGTCACCATGAAATTTGCATGATGATGTGCAGCAACGGCTACATTCGCTTGAACGGCCACTAATGAAGAGGGATGATATCGTGGATCTCCAACTCCAGCTGCCGTCGATGCACGCATGAGCATCACATCTTGCTCCTCTTTTGTGCGGGGATGTTCTTCTTTGATGCGTATCTCTGGGTTATGTTCGCTGATGCTACGATGAGGTGAGCGATCCCGTTGAGTAGCTGAGGATGCTACAGCTGCTGCCTGCTTATTGCTTTCATTGATCCGCTGTTGCTGCAGCATGCGTTCACGTTCCATTTCACGTCGCTCTAGTTCGCGTCGCTCCCGTTCCCTTCGCTCCCGTTCACGTTCTCGTTCTCTTTCACGCTCCTGCTGCTCGCGTTTTAGTTTCTCTTCTTTCTCCTTGCGCTCGCGCTCTTCGCGTTCTCGTCTCTGCCGGTCGCGTTCCCTCTGTTCACGTTCCCGTAACTCACGCTCTCGTTCCCGCTCCTCTGCCTCGCGACGTGCATTCTCAAGCGCGGGGTCGGACTTGATGGGCCAACCAGCTGGACCGCCGGCAGAAACAGGATGATATGGCATAGAGCGTGCCATAGAACTAGTTCTGGAAAATAATAATTTATGAATGAAAATTTATGAATAATGCAAATGGCATACTGAAATTTAATTTGGAAACAAATTGTAAATTTATGTTTAACCACTAATCGATAATGGTCTCGAATACGGACGGACGAATAGACATATGCACGGACTGAATTGAAAATTACGTCTTCTGCCTGTTACATACAGTTAATCATTAAGACCCATTAAAATAGATTAATCTACGTCCTTCTAAAGGTATATATATTTTTGATCAATATCAGCAGCACAGTCGTGATCTGCGCGTGGTAGTTTCTAACTTGTTTAGTCGTATATATCCTTTATGGGATCGGAGATGCATCCTTCTGCCTCTCACATGCATTTGCGTTAAACTATTTTTCCCTTTTGACCTAGTTTAAATGCGTTCAGTGAATAAACATAATTGTTAACACTGAAGCAACTTGCCATATTTTGATGGACAAAGAGAGTTGTATGACACCATTTATGACTTATGCAATTATTGGTATAGAGATTTACTTACCTCCATGCATCCAAATGTCCACCTAATGACATATCGCGTCCAAAATGCGTCAGACCAGCAAATCCAAATGATCCTACGTACCGCCCAAATGGGGAAACCGCTGTGCCTGTCCAATTACAATGACAGCCAATAAATAGGTTGATGACCGGCTGGTTTTTTAATGTGAAACTTACCGATATGACTAGGTGGTGCCCCAATAAAACTAGTAGCTAATGGCGAAGCTTCAAATGGCGATCTGGCGTACGTCGTACCTGGCGTCAGTTCACCTGACCGATGCATTATGTGTGGTGATGTTGAGCTTAAGGTTAACGCCGGGGAAGGCTTCATACCAAGTGCTGTTGCAGATCCGCTTGCAGCCACAACAGTGCTACTTGCCGCTGAAGCAGCGATGTTGTTCGTCGGTATGCCGATGCCTCCGCCGACTACATTGCTTATGCTAACTGCGTTGCCAGATACAACAGTGGTCCCCGGATTGACATTGCCACCGGTGCTGCTTAGACTAGAGCCAACAACTTGTTTTTCAGAATTTTGCTTGTTTTGGTGATAGTAAATTTCCCACGCAATGCGCACATGCATGGCATTCCAACGGCCAGTTTTCTGATTAACGAAAAAGATAAAAGGGAAGCGAAAAGGGTGTTTGTAAGTCACATTCATTTCCTATGTAATCAACTAAGCGCTGCGAAGACAAGACAAACTTAGAGATCGGCAATGAACCGTGTTCCGAAAGGTTAACAAGCAACATCATATTTGCCAAAAAAAATATCTAAAGGTGAACATCGCTGCTCGCTTTATTACATAAAAGCTTCATTACCAGAATGCCGAAATGCTGCTTAGTCTGTGAAAATCTATAAAGCTGTGTTCTTCAAATCGCATTATGGCAGGGAGAAGTTAATTTTACCCTATTGTTATTGAGTTAATTAATCACCACCTGATAAAGTAGTAAAGCGTATTGTTGTAGTTTTTCGAATTATTAAGGATTCTATGTGCAAATTCACGAGGATTTTGATGCTTATCGTGTACTATAAGGTTTCGGATATGCTTTCTTCTGTCTTTTACAGACTATTGTGCAGCTTCATTTTATTTTTTTACTATAATATTTTAAGGTATAGCAAGCTTAAGCACTTAACCAAAACATTATTTTCTAGTGCTCTTAAAATGCAATTGAAATATAAAAATGGGTTTAAAACTTTTTGAAGATTTCTTATAAATCGATTGAGTCTGTCTTTTGCACTAAAAAAAAGCTATTGAAACATAAAAACCAATATTTTTCATTGGTCCGTTGTAGAATGTTTTATCACAAACATGTTACGAAAAAGTAGAGAATTTTTTTTTTGTTTTTTTTGTTACAAAGTTCAGAGGTTTGCTCTTACCTTTGGTGCGAATGAAGTCAAGTGGTTTGGTGGCATAAATGGAGTAGGCCCACCCAAACCAGCATGCAAGAGCCCTGCTGGACTATATCCCGAATACCCAGGAGGGAGGCCGATGCCTGCACGATAAAACTGCGGGTCAACGGCGGTAATTTTGGGAATGTCTTTAAATAATGGTGGTGGAAAAATCTGTGCTGAACTTGGCGGCGTAGGCGGTAGTACAGTGGCTGCCCCCGACATTGGTGCTGTCGACAACAGTTGTGGATGCTGATGCAGGTGAGTATGCTGATGTTGATGATGGTGTAACTCTTGTCGCATAAATGTTGACGAGGGCGATGGGGCTGGCTGGGTCAAACCAGAGCGATCCAAAAAGCGACTATCGAGCTCGCGTCGCAATAAGTCTGCCTGATCATCTAAAAAGCAAAAAGCGTATAATAATTAAATATGTTTCCAACATGCAGCAACAGGTTGAATTTGTTCGTACTTTTGCTTGGCTGAAAGAGAGATTCTGCAGAAAATGGATGAGGTGTGGGTGTAACTGCTGTAGACACCGTTGCTACAGAGGATTGTGTATTGCCCACTGTACTGATTGACGATGTAGTCGTTGTCGCTGTTGTCATCGTCGCAATAACGGTCGTTGTGTGGGACGCCATAGGCAAATGAGATAATGAGGTGCTGCTAATAGCTGCGATAGAAATGGGCGCTGCTGAAGATGAATGTGCTGGTGCAAGAGGTGTGGCAAAGAACGGGTGCTGAAAGTTAGTGACGGGAACATGTCCACTGCCAGCAGCGTGAGGTGAAATTGCATTTCCAGCAGCCCGTGTTGGTGTTCCAGTGGCGCCAGAGTTCAGTGGTGAGGGTGTGGGTCGAGCATTGCCACTCGACATTATTGGAACGGAAGATGTACCCGTCATGGATGGGCTGCAAGTAATAAAACACAATGTCATTCTCGAATAAATGGCATTCGAAATAATCATACTTTAACCAGAGTCCTGTTTTTTGGGAATACGATGCTATACTGGGTCCAGCAACTGCAAGAGCTGAATGTGTAGCCGATGACAACGTTGTAGATGAGGAAGCAGAAACGGCACTGTAAGGGGTGCTTGGCACTAAACCGCAAAATGACGGACTTAATGTGATGCCAGGCGGGCCGCCTGACACCGGCCCGATATTGCTTTGACGAACCGCTGTAATGCTGCGAATATAAACAAAGCAGATATGTAATGCACATCACAACTATTAAGTGCCAAAATATGACAGTGGCTCCGGAATTGCGCTTTTTTCTGATACCTATTGACTCAGCCATCGCCAATTGTTTTTCAAAAACCATAATTTGCTTATTTACGCAACCTTGAATCATTCAAATTTTTTCTGTCGTTATTGACGCCATCGTTTGCGAAACTTCGAAAAGTGATTCGTGCATACTTCATCAGTTGCCTGACTGACTGGCTGGTAGCTCTTTCTTTTGCAAACTGTTAATATTAATGCAGGAATTTCATGAATATAAGTTAAGAACGCAGGAAAATTAAACAATAATAAAGAACGGTTATCTCAGGCACGCCGAAGATTACATATACCCCTATAGACCATAGTCAATCGGCTAACTCTACATTTTAATCAGGCCCTTGAAATATAATGTTATTGTACGGTTTAATTTTTTTTTGGGTTGCGATGCTGATCAGGAATATATATATTTTTATATTAGAACCCGGTTTTTTGTGAATTGGGTGGGCATGGCCATAAAATGTTCTAACCAATCTTAGGAAGAAGTACCTAGAAATATACCTATTAAGTTTGGTACCTCTAGCTGTACAATTACGGGGAATAAAAGGTTTCCAGATGTTTGGGGTGGCTATTAGCTATACATTTTTTCCAAGATTAGGAGAACGTTCCTAGCAATCTACCTAAGCCTAAGAACTGTAACTTCCAAATTACAAAAGGCATAGGCAATATTCCCACCATTTGTGCGGGTCGACGAGGGTCGATAAGAACATATTCCCGCTATATGCTTTTAAGCTTAGCACTTTGACGTTTTAAAACCAAGATTATTGTCGAAATAAATTTCCTTTAGATAAATAATAACTGCTAACCAATTTAATTAAAATGGTTCCAGATATTTGAGTTGTTGACCGACATGTCAAAAGGTTACTGCAACGGCGACGATAACCTTGATCTGCGTCTGATGCTTGAAACCTTGACGAACTGAAGTCGCTTGCATGGGCGGCAGTATAGATGAAAAGTGAGAGCTACTTCGCTTATTCACTCTAATGCATGTGATACGTAAATTTAAACCGATACTGTGCAGCTTTTTTTTTATTAAATAAGCACAAAGAAAAGCGAGAATACCGTTAAATATAATTTTTTAATATTGATCGGATAATAAGCACAAAAATTCTATATTAGTGGGCGACTTGTATATTTGTGCTCATTGATTACATTACATTGCGCAAGGACCATGCATATTGGGGTTTCTCCTTCCTTAGCAATCTGTTCTTATGTGTCAAAATAGTTTAATTCATTTGGGTTTGTTTTTCAAGTTGCATTTTGTGTTGGCAAAACAATTATATTTGTTTTTGAACTTATTTTATATGTTTTTAATATATATATGCACAATTATTAAATATATATACCTGTAATTTGCGTCCCGGTCCCTGCTAGGGCTCCCACTTTTGGGTGAAAGTATTTTTTGAATCACAGATGACGATGCTATAGATGCATTTACT
This sequence comes from Drosophila picticornis, assembly GCA_035043845.1. Taxonomy (NCBI): domain Eukaryota; kingdom Metazoa; phylum Arthropoda; class Insecta; order Diptera; family Drosophilidae; genus Drosophila; species Drosophila picticornis. The sequence continues at coordinate 18,297,310 of JAWNMR010000492.1, read as the reverse complement.
GACGGCGATGGCATCGCTGTCGTTAAACTTTGTACAGTAAGGACTGAGGTGTTGCTGTTTCCCAAAGCTGAAGAGGTTCCGCAACGTGATAGCGACTGTTGTTGTGTCGGCGCTAATGGTGCGAATTGTGGATATGAGTTTAGCAATTGAGGAATGTGGGTTGAATACCCGGATTGTGGGAGCATTTGTATTGGTGCAGGTGGTTGCAGTTGTGAAGCAGCATTAGTAGCAACGGAAGTTACGGCAGGTGTTGACAATAGTGCTGTTGTGAAAGCTGGCCCCGTGGTTGATACACCAAATGAACCTGCACTGTTCGCTGGTAAGTGATGCGATTGCGTACAATTTATAAGAGGTACTGTTGTTGTCGTTGTTGTGACCAGCGTCCCTACTGCTTGCGTCGTATTACTGTTCCCGATTACGTAACCAAGTGGCGTAATAGGTCGCATTCCTGTGATACTACTGACGCTGTGCTGATGCGATGTAGATGCGCTTGTAACTGCAGTTTTTAAAGACGATGTTGCCGGTGACTCGCGACTGCTTCGAGCATCCGAGCGCTGAGGGGAAGGCGACGTATTTGGAGTACCAATTGGCAGAACTGTTTGCAGGTATTGTCCATGTGCTATGCTATTATAAGGTGTATATAATGAATAATTGGTATAGGGTGTTCGGTATGGCGTCGCCTGAATTAGCATAGGTAGTCCAGCACCCAAATGAGGCATCGGTGGAGGCACACCATGAAATACCAATGAGGAACCGCCAGCCCCAACTGGTATACTTCCTGAACTAAAAGACGCTTTTGCAATACCGGAGGCAGCAACTGCAACAGAACTAACTGCCGTATTTGGTGGCAATGTCATTGGAAGAGGCAGCACCTTGTTTCCTGAATGTGGAGAAATCCGCGATAGGCCACTTCCAACCGTTGAAGTTACACAACTGACAGATGAGTAACCAGTCAGGAATCCATTGGCAACTGTAGGTACTGAGCAGGTTATGGCCTTCTGTGAATCGACGGGAACAGTTATTGTTCCACCTTCAATGCTTGGTATTGCATTATCATTTGTCTTTAAGTTGGCTGCAAGCAAAACATTGGACGTTCGCTCGCCAAACGACCCGCCATGTAACGATGATATCGAAGTGGGTGTTAGAGGAGTACCCGATATCAAGGGATTTGTGGGCCTAAGCGCAGGTGTTTCCATCTCTTGTGACGTTACAACTTTGGTGCTCAAAACAATTCCTTGAGCATTTGCAGATGAAGTCATTCCCAGTCCGCATTGACCAGCCTCTGATGTTAGATATGACTCGCAACCAGCCGAAATACTTACGCTGGTCACCTGAAAGGCAGTTAAGGCAATTAAGATAAAGAACCACAGATTGATAAGCAAACTTACTTGTGCAGATGATGTTCCAGGATGGGTTAGCATATTATGCAATAAGTTATCTGTTCCAGAATTTGGCTGTTTATCCCCATTGTCTGTTGCAGGACTCGTCGTTAAAAGTGAAGCTGAAATCACGCCGATAGTTTTTTGAGTGCTAACGGAACCGGAAGTTGTCTCGTTGACAATTGTAAGAGACCCATTCGATCCAGCGCAAGATAAGATTTTTGACTTTGGGCCTATCTCAGGCAGTGATAGTACCGTTGAACTTGCCATATCGGTTTGACACACATTTGCAGTCACACATTCTATTCGACTAGTCGGTGGTTGTGAACATTCTGTGGAATTGCGTGTTGTGATTTGCCTAGGTGAATCGCTTGAAACATGGGTTGGCGTTGACGGAAAAACGAAGGCAATCAAGTTTTCCGAATTCTGTATAATTTGAAAATGAATATTAAACATCTTGTTAGAAACTGAATATTGATCATGTATTGTGAAACATATTTTTAATACTAAACAGTCTCAAAATCATTTTGGGATTAGCCTGATGTAAAAAAGAACAACGTTTTTTCATGTTCCGGTCTTTAAGAAATTTGCCCAGTTCGTCAAAAATATGCAAATGCATATAACATATAATAATGATATAATAATGGATCTGCCTTTAAAAATGAGTACATTTTTAGAACAATGGAAAATCTAAATATATCGATATTCGCGAAACAAAGGCAGTTATCGATCAAATTAAATAAACTTGATCTGCTTGGGGTATACAATTACTTATATTTCAAATTTGACTCTTAGTCTCTGAGATCCGCGTGTCCATATAGGCGGACAGACGAACGGATGGAGAGACCAACATGGATCGACTTGGCTGTTGATCCTTATTAAGAATATATACACTTTACGCTTCAGCTCCCCCAATTTCTACCATCTTTTTGCCTTAAAGCAGCCAAAAAATAAATGACATTTTGGCTTTACAAATTTACCACATTGATTGATCTGCGGAAATTGGATCGCGCTAATATGCTTAAATTTGTAAAGTGAAATATCTGTTGATATTAATAACTATCTTTCCTTTTGGACGTTCCAAAATATTGGGAAACATGCAAGTCGTGCGAATTGCACAAAGATATTCTAATGCGATTAATGTTGAACCTCAATTTTTTTCGACATCTTCGTTTTGAAACATTCAATACCTAATAACATTAATGTTCAATATTAAAAACACACTTTTAAAATGAAATGAATAAAATCACGTATAATTATTTTCTATGCTGCAGTATTTGCCACTTTTTTTTTTTCAAAGTAGTATTTTAGGGGAAAAGTTAAAAAAATATGTCAAATATTATAAAAAATTATGAACATTATATTTTAACACAAGCAATTAAAAATTAAATAAAGTAAACGTTGAAAGTCGGGTTAGCCATAAAATTATTAACAAACTAAAACAAATATAAGTATTTAATATATATGAATAAAAAAAATAAGAGGCAGTCATTATAATGGTAAATAGTAAATTGATTTATTGATTAATTTATCAAACTACTCTTACTCAGAGGTGGTGCATTGGGTGCGCCCAGCAATGCCCTATTTTTAGAGAAATGTCAAAGACCTCAACACATTCCTTTTTTTTTATATATGTGTTCCGATCCGAGATTTATTTTACCCAATTCTGATTTCTTCAAACAATTTCCATGTAAAATTTCACAATAATTTGTAGACCTATTTAAGAGCACTATCAAGTTTTTACCGACTATAAACAAATATATTTTTATTTTGAGCATCCTACCATGCACAACAGCGATCCTTAGTTACAGACTACGAGATACCCTAAACTCAGCTCTTAAATATATTATTCTAGTTGTATTGCCAACATAAAAAAAAGGTTGTATTGCCAACATAAAAAAAAGGCAAGTGAGAACTGAGAAACAATCTGATACCAATGTAATTGCAACTGATACCAGGCGACAAAGATCAAGATGGGCGCAATCAAGAATAAGTTTATAGTTATCCTCCCCCATCTCCAAGTTTAGCTCCCAAATTACGGAATATTTAGGCTTTGCAGATTTTTGGAGGCAAGGCGATGGGCGTGGTCGGAAAATTTGTTTTCACTTTTTAAAGGGTGTTCCTAACTTTCAAATTGGTATATATATATTTTCTATTGATATATATGGTTTTATCGAGGCCATCCATTTTTATTATTTATTATATTTTGAATGGGTGGGAGTAATGAGAATTGTGCCTTCAAATTACTTGCATAAAGCTCAATAAGTGGATAAATATTTAGCATTTTTGATGGTGGAACGCCGAAATTGATTTGCCAAGCTGTGCAGGACGTAGACAACAATTGAACAATTAGCTTAAAAATTGTGATATATCCAAAATTGATGACTCTAGCTTTAAAGTTGTGAATTTATCGATTTCGTAGCCTGCCAAAGATCACAGAAAGACTAGTATTTATTTATGCGACTGTAAGTATATCCGCTGAGTTAACCAGCGCAAAGTTCTTTGCCTCTGCATTTTTTATCTCTTACGTGTGCATAAATGAATATTGTTAAGCTTAAATAGAACTTTTGTGTTTACATTGAACAAGCACAAAATAGACTTACAACAACACAAAGCTACTAGTTTGCTTGTAAGACGGTTTTTAAATATTTAAATTTATATGCTACCAGGATTTTGGTCTGAATGACTAGATGATAATTCAGAGACAAAGTTAAATTCAAACAGCAAATGGCACACGTCTCGCAAGTTTTGCACACCCAAATGTGAGCAGGTGTGCAATTACTCTTATGGTCAGCAAAGGCTTGCGACAAACGTTTGCATACACACATTAAAATAAATATGTAGACACAATCGTAGATTAAAATATTTACAGTCGCGTCAATAATAAACAGCCATCTCTTTCTCGCACATGCACGCGCATAATTACGCATACAGAAAATACTTGCGTCTGACAGTCACGAGACCAATATGAAAAAAAGTTTTACACTATAACTCCTTGGTTCCTTCCTCCTTCACCGATCTTGATGAAATTTGTGCAGTTGATCGATAATATCAACTATCATATGAATATTAGAAGCCTCTGCCTTTGAATTATGTCCTTTATTGATGTCGGAAATCGAAATGTAACAATATTCGCGAGACGGTGGCAGTTATTAATAAAATTAAATAAACTTGATCTGATTGAGTTTTATCGACGAACTCCCAAGATCGTGGTCCCTAGATAAAAGCTATTGTGATATGAATACGTTCGACACGACCCGTATTTTGATACTCATCATTAGTGTATATACTTCGAGGGATCAGAGATTTGTTCTTTATTTGTTGCAAATATTTGCACACTTTTAGCTACCTTTTTGCTCCAGTTTTGTAGGTTTAGAGTGGAAAAACCCCAGACCATGTAATGGGTACATCACAATCATTGTCTTACGGACGATTTAAATATAGAAAATCTTTATTTCCAAATAAATTTGTGTTTGTCTTTGATCAATATTATTTTTGTGAATGCTGGCAAAGTATGAACATTTACTTGGACCAAACTGAGACAAACTATATTGCAGGTGATTAAGCAGCTTCAAAGAAAGGTGCCAATGGGCTCTGATTTCTATTGTTAATTATGCCTTGGTCGTAATCTAAATTTTCTGATTATCCTTTAAGCATTTTAAACAGAACTAAGATTTTGGACACAGTTTGTCGGCTTTGCCACGAGCCTTTTCCCATCAGTAATGCAATGAGTGTTTTTTAAAATTGAAATTTGACAGAAATTTAATCTTTCTTAGTTTGAGACTATATTCAATGCACCTGACGGCAGTATTATACGATGTCATTGAATATATATGTATTTTAATAATTTCTTTTGGTTTCAACTCACCTTATTCTCGCCCTTAACTTTATCACACTGAAATAAACACAATATGCATATTAAAATATTTAACAATGTTGGCTTAGAGGAAATACGTACGATATTAGTTTCTATGTTGTTGCTACTGCAATGATTCGAAATCTATACAAAAATAAAGAAAATATAGTTATCCTAGAAAATATTTACACGAGTTATGTGCAAACTTACAGCATCAAAATTTTCATCAAGATCGTTTTCCTTTTTAAGCATAATATTGGCCCCAACAACCTTCGCTGAAACATTTGTAAAGTCTTGGATTTCCATCGTGAGGCCTGCTGCGACAGATGCTGTTGCAACCATATCGCCTTCGCTGCTTTCTAAAGTGTTCAGCTTCTGTTGGTAATCAAGAGAATACATTTATATTATGATCCTTTTCAATTCAGTGGACCACTCACTTTGATTTTTGGACATGAGGACGATGATATCATAATGCTAATATGATTGTTTACTGCGGCGGCATCAGAAGATGTTGTTCCCTTAAGGCTTATATATTCTGCTACCACACAATTTGGTGGGTTAGCACTGTTTGCTGAGTCTTGGGATTTACCACCGATATTGCCATTGCCGTTGCCATTTCCATTTCCATTGGCACTATCCATGTGTGGCGCGATTGCAGCAATGGACAGCGACGTTGACCGCGTAATATCTGTCGCAAGCTTTTCATTGCCATTCTCCAGTAAGCAGCTTCCAGTGGCAGTATTGACAGCTTTTAGGACACTTGCACTGTTGCCGTTGGTGACAGTGGATTCAGTTTGCTTGTGTTGGCTTATGTGGTTCGCATGCTGATTATTACCAATTTGATTTGCATTGTTAATGCTTATGGCAATATTACTAGCGCTGCCACTTAGCTGATCCTGCTGCTGTCGATATTGATCTCCCACCCAAGTCACATCAACTTCCGCATCAGGTGCGCTGCATAGGCTTGGCAATGGCGCAGTATATATTGTGCTACTATTGCTGTTGTTTGCTGTATTATTGTTGTTGTTTATGTTGGTGCTAATGCTGTTAGTTGTAGCTGCAATTGTGCCACCAATGCCGACACCGACGTTGCGATGATGATGATTCATTTCTTTTAAATTGTTGTTGCTCACAATGGACAAACTGGAGAGATTGGTGGCACGCAGTGGGTGGGGTTGTCCTGTATCAATGATCTTTGGCATTTTCATTTCCTCTATGCTATAGGTGCAAGTCAGTTCCTCCAATGCCGAAAGCCGTTTCTCTTTGCGTTTCTGTCCCAGCTTCATAGCAAACTGTTGGAGGGAGAGATATTCATATATATAAATAAATAAAGCAATATCAATTGGATTTGACTTATGCATATATATATTTATACTCACCTCAAGATCTTCGTAGGTTTTGAATTCTAATATGGCGTACCCATCGATAATGTCCTCCTCTAGCACTGGCGATCTTGGCAACTTTCGACGAACTGGAGGTGGTGGCCTCGGCGGAGGCTTATCGCGCGGCAGTAGCAGTGTCGACGACGATGATGTTGAGAGGAGATCTTCATCCAGTGACTCGCCTTCGCTATCACTAGGTGTGGCCATAAGACCAGAGTTACATTCGGGCGAATGTGGCGGATTTAATAGCAACGATGCAATACTATCCGTAGGTGGCAGCAAGTTGTTGCTACCGTTGCTACTGCTTGTAAAGTTCCCATTGGAATTATTGCTATCCTCTCCCATGCTACCAGCACTATTTAAGTGATATAACATCCCATTGCCTGGACCCACGGCATTGCTGTTACCCATTAACGTGGTTGGTGCAGTTACCGCGCCAATGATACCACCACTGCTGCTACCACCACCAGTAGACGCACCCATACCAATGCCAACTCCAACACCCACAACAGATCCGCCGCCAATCAACGTGCCACTCATTGCATTTAAATTGCATCGACTATCGCGCTCTGCCTGCAGGCGCTGGGCTCGCTCACGCCGGCGTTTTTGCTGGCGTTGCTGTTTTGTGTTCAGACTCAGTTGTGATGAGCTACTGGTGTTGTTGCTATTGCTATTGATGTGCCCATTTGTCATTGTTAATAATCCAGTCAGAGCTGGGGAACACGTTGATATTGATACTGATACGGGGGATGTGGTTGAGTGATCTACTGTGGACGCAACGGCGTTTGTTGCTGTTGCTGCCGCTGCCGCTGCTACAATGGACAGTTCCGTATCCGAATCAAAATCACTTGCACATGGAACTGGCGCTTGTGCTGCGGCTGCTGTTGGGTCTGAAGAAGTGTGAAGTGGTGGTGTCGGCGTTGTCCGTATGCCTGTAATCGCAAATGAAGGCGGTGCTGGCAACAAACAGTCCGATAAAGCTACATCTGTTACAGAGTCTGCAACACTCAAATTCGGATTCGGTGTTGGTGGCGGCAGGTTCAAGGCCGCGGCCGCTGTGTTTGCTGCTATCGTTGTTGTCGTTAGTCCTGAAGTTACTGGTGGACCACCACTGGTGAACGCTAAGGCCGTATGATGTGGATTCCTCTCATCTTGTTTTTGATTTTGGTTGGCACTGACAGCAGCCGCGGATACCGGAAGAATGGCTCGGGCTGTAGCCATATTATCGTGTTGCGCCACAAATGCGTGTGAGTCTTGTACAACGCTGCAGCCTACAACAAGTGAACTCAGCTCTGTCGTTGCAGTTGGGCTCGTTATAGTTGTAGTATCCATGTCAATAATGTACCTTCCTTTAGGTTGCTGCTGTTCTCCTTTTTGTGTGTGCCTGTGCCCTTCTACAGTATCAATAATACTTCACTGAAACGATTGCTGCTGCTTCGACTGCAATTGAAGCTGTAATCATCGAAATCCATGAAGGCGTCCATTATATGACCTTAGCAAGAGATCAATGTTTATCTTGCTTTATCAATGATTTACCTTGCTGGTAAAATACACTTAGATTATAGCGTCGACATGGTAGATGAATCATATTAGTCCACTTGATCGAAAAACTATTTCAATACCAGCCAGACGGTTTTTTTTTTGTGTTTTTTTCTTTTTTGAGTGAAATACAAAAATCGATGAAGCGCACGAGTAACTGGTATTTTATTATTATTATTTGTTTAGTTTCAAAATTTATTTAATTGCAGCTCCTAGCTATTGCATAGTTCGAAATTACACATTAACCGGCCCTGCATTTTTCAATAGTCACACAACGACCGGTCGTTAAATTTAATTTCATATTATTTATTTTTATTTAATGCATAAATATGTACAAAAACATTTATGTATATTTACATATATATGTATATATATATGTCTACATATGTAAATATATATATATATGTATATATATATATACCTATATGTGTATATATATTTTTTCAGCACTTTTATGACCACCTTGTATGTACGTTTTGGGTAAATACATACATAGGATAAGCATTCAATTCGCCTTTCTCTATCCAACATGCGACACCATCTTTCACACTTTCCATTACACCGACGGATAAGTAAATACATACATACATATTAATGTACTTAACAAAACAAAAAACACATATTTATTTGCACACACATATGCATATTAACTTTTTAAAACTGAAAATGTTTTCATGTTGATGACTCTATTATATAGATACGTTTATTGTACACATGCATATTTAAATATATATATAAATATTAAATTATATGCATTGTAAATATTTTCACTGCTCGCTCTGTATTTAAGTGCTCTTCGGTACGTATTTAAGTATTCTTATGTACATACATCTATGTAAGCACAAGTGAATTGATATTATTTTTTTCTGTAATTTTTCTCTATGCTCTGTAGTCGGCTACGAGAGCGCTCGCGCGCTACTTGCCTTGTATGTATGTATTTGTAAGATGTTGTATACAATTATTCTAGTAGCAATAGCCATCTCGCTTGCACTTTTTTTTAGTGTAGTCAACATCGTAGCGTTTTCTACGTGTTGTGAACGCAGCAACAGCTACAGCGCCGCAAACATCAGTACACATCACAGACAATTTGTAATAAATTTAAAAACATTTTTTGCATACATTTCTAACTTCATTCACGCGGCAATATATACACGTACGAATCCTGATAAAAGCTTCTGCGATTTAAACTGCATGCATTGTTATTATGTTAACTATTATGTTGCATAAAGAGCATTTATCTATTCTGCAACTTTTTGACTACAAAGTCGAACACGAAAACAGTGAATACAAATCATCGATGTTCGTGTTTATTGAAAAGCGATTAGTTTTCTCCTCCAAATTTATCGTTATCGAATATGAAGAAAAGTAGACTAATATAAAAAATGAAATAGTTAACACGAGACAATTTTGCACTTTCAACTGACACTGTTAATAACTTAATTTTTGAATATAGCCAAAAAATCAATGTTTTTTTTGGAAATACAACTAGCTGAAATTGCCAGTGGTATTTCTATAAATATAATCAAACATTACTGATTTCTGGCACAATTAACAAACAATTTAAATTATTTTACATACATTTTATTTAATATTAATTTTTGTATTTTTAAGATACAATTACATTTATTTGACTTTTAATATGAAACAACAAGAGCATACAAAAGTGCTCCAGTTAGGCATAGTGTTCCATTGTGAACCAGGTACCCTGATAGGCAAATTTGTCCTTCCACTCAGCTGAATTATGCCTCACAGAAACAAAAGATATAATGAAATTATAGGTGAGGGTAAAAATAAATATCATAGGCCAATTAACATTGAAAATGTATATATTGATTGGTATATAAAGCCTTATAAGTGCCTCACACAAAGCGACGACTTTCGGAACGCATGGGAATTTTCAAAAATGTGAAACACTTCACATAGGCAACACCAGTATCAGTATCCAATATTGTGCACATAAGTGAATTCAAATTGAATTTAGAGGAGCTTTTAATGCTCTGCATTCTCCGCACGAACTGTTTGCCAATGGGTCATAGATGTAGGCGGACTAAGTCTATAGCTATTGGCAACTGTTTGCGCGGAGCATCGAACAATTGTTGAACAATAGCCAGACGAGTTGCGGATAATGCATTTGATTGTATTGGCTACTTCTCAAATCAAATAATACATAGAAATTAATTACATTTTATGACATTCAATCAAAGGTTTTATAAATGAACTTAAGTGAATTTATAAAATAGTAATGTGAGAAAAAATAATGTATGTTTAAAAACCTTCTAGTTTAAATTCTTGCTTGTGTCTTTCGAAAACAGGAGTATTGGCATTGCGATTTCTTGTTGCGTAAACTAAAGTTAGTATCAAATGTATATTTTAAAATATAAATCAGGGACAAATATACCTTATGGTCCCCATAACAATTTAATCATTTTTAATCAGGTTATGGTATACAAAGAATGAATCCAGCTCAGCTCTGTTTACCTGTTAAGACCCCAAGTTCAGTATACATTTTCCAAAGTTGCGATAAACTTAAAGAAAAAAAATTGCAAGCTAATTCATTCATTTCTGATGATTCTACGCTAACACAATACCGTAATAGTTGGTCGTGTATGCTTTAAAATGGTGGATAAACTTAAAGAAAAAAAATTGCAAGCTAATTCATTCATTTCTGATGATTATACGCTAACACAATACCGTAATAGTTGGTCGTGTATGCTTTAAATAACTCAACTCCCTTACCAGAAGGAAAATCAGTTTTCCCTTCTAATTGCCTGTCATTGCTAACGCCTTCTGCCAGGCACCATCGAACAGGTTATATTTAAAAATGGCCGACAATCAAGATAAATAAAAAGTATTTTATTTTTATTATTATTGTTATTGATATGCATTTTAAATTAACTCTTGATTTTGAAAAACACAAGCAAGAATTTCAACTAGAATGTTTTCATGTTGCTTTGCTTTAGCTGTTGTTGGAAATATATTTACTCAATTCAAAAAAACCCATGAATGAATGGCTTAAAATATCACTAGTTACTATTTATTTCAATTGTCAAGTAGCCCAATGGTCAAATGTACTTTCCACAACTCGTCTGGCTACGACAATTGTTCGTTGATGTTGCCAGTGTTTCACGTCTTTGAAAATTCCCATCCATTCCGCGAATGTCGCTTCATGTGATTTGCCTATAATTGCACTCACTTTTAAAAATAAATGAATTTCACAGAGTATATATGCACATCACGATTAAACACCTGATATTGCAATATAAAATGATCGGATATCAAAAACTGAAGAACAAGTTTTTATATTCAAGTTTATTATATATAATGAGAGGTATTTCGAGCTATCAATATGAAATGCAATAAGATTCGACTGTGCCCGATTTTGAGAAATATCAGAAACAATTTCAGCTAGAAGAGGAGGTCAAAAAATTTTATTTATGTGGTTTTTGAGATCCAAAGCCATTATCGTAAAACCAACCACAATTAAAATGTTAGTTGTACAGACCTGCTTCAATTTCCGCGAAACTTGTCAGTTTCCGATTCTTACCAAAATCTTCCGTTTCCGTTTTTAGATATTTTAATTAACGCGCAATTCCAATTTCAATTACACCGTTATTGCGACTTTACAAGAAGGTATCTTAGCCGACCGTTGAAATTCTGCTGTGAACAATTTCGCGACCAGTTTTTTACTATCGATAACTTATTCTTATATGCGGAATAAAGTCGGAGAAGACATTACGACAGGTGGTCAGATGTTATGTAAATGCAGGAAAATCATTAAAATAAACACTTAAAATGTCTTTAATGGGATTTTTTTTATTCAATAAAGTTGAATAAATTAAATATGTAAGAGACAGAAGCAAGCAACACCCAATCCGATATTAATAATACGTTTATACAAACATCGATTTCTGCGAGCCACGCAGACACATCGTGTGGGACGATAAGGGATATTTGAAAGAACAAAATGATTTTAAAGCATCCCCTGTTAAAAATTTATAGAATAAAAAATTATCGATAATGCAAAAGTGTTGAAAAAAAAAACAGCTTCGAAAAGCTCGCGAAATATTTTGCGGCGGAATTTTTGTCAAAATAATTAACTTTGAAATTGAATGTATAAATTCTTTCCTGGTGTCGCTCTTTGTGTTATGCCTTTGAGCCTGTTACATTGTTCAAAAACATTCCATGCGTTCCGCTTCGTGTAGAGCCTTTTGCGCACATGGGCTCGATATTTTTGTTATTAATAATCGATATTTGTGATACGTGTAAAACAACAGATACAAAAGTTGAGCATCTCTAGATCGCAGCAAAATTAAATCAGGGAAGGTATTGGAAATAAATTAGTGCAAATTTTGATGGGCAATGCTCAAAGAAGGAATGAAAACGGAAGGGCGCCGAAGAACTTGGATTGTTTTCCTGTGACATCCACATTGAACAAATCGCAAATAACATCATCGAACGAGTTGACGGTATCGCGGCCATCAAGAGAATCACAACAGTCCGTAGAACTCCTTGGATTCGACACTGACAGCACAGAACCCCTGCAGAGAACCACTGGAACTTATCCAAGACCAGTAGCAACCCGGAGCGGGACTAACAAACCCGCATCGGTTACGACAGAAATACCCTTGCGTCAGGTGCGTCAATTCAAAGAGTCAGCACACTAAAAATCGTGTATGTAGTGTGTATGTGTGTACACAACGCATATATATTTATATATAAACAGATATGTGGTTGGGTATTTACATACCTGGTGGTTCCCTTTCAGGCATATACATGTATTTTTATCTTATCTTTACTTCTACGTCATAGTTAAAACGATTTACAGTTTTTGTTTTGCTTTAGAAAAAATTGCGTTCTTAAATAACAAATTTGTTTGTTGGTCTATTAAAGCCTACCAAGGGGCACATTTCCCGCTCATCTTTGTCATATGTGTTTTCACGCCATTTTTGATATTAAGTTAAAATTGTGGATTTACGTAAGTTTTAAATACGAAGATTTGCAGTTACGCTTGGTGGTTATTTCGTAGACGAAACAAGTGCTGTGTAAACCTTATATATATATAGATAAAGATAGAAATAGTTGCTATATTGACTCACCACGCTTCTGGCGAAGCATACTAAGCCCTGCAAAAGACGACTCATAATATAAACAAAGAGAAAAATTATGACAATTTTATATGAACACTAGCTATCAATACTGAATATAAGTAAACTTTAAAAGAAATCACAAGTAAATGTAGAACTCCTTGGGTTTATGTTACTTGTTACAGAAACTTACACACTTGCGTACATACGACAGCTTTGTTGATTGCCGGAGTCGTTGCAGTTATTGATAACGTTTCCTGAGTGGAATTAACTGAGCTTGTTATTTTCTTGTTATTAAAACTAACAAAGCAATTGGTGTAACGCGATGCTGGTTATAAAAAGAAAAGAAGATTCATGGATTAGTTTTTGATGTCTGTCTATTTCTATGCGAAATAGTCGCTTGGTTTAAAAGTTGTCTTGGTTAAACTTGGAATATGCTGTTATTTTTTGCTGCAGTCTGTACATTTTTAGGAATTGTATCAACAACGTACAAGCTGTCGCAAATCTCTGCATGAGATGGCCAAGCAGCATATTATCAGCCTGGTGCCTGGTCACCAAAATATCGAAGGTTGTTGCAAGGCTGATGAGCTATCTAGGAAAGGCACATTATTACCTGTCCTCACGGATAAGAAATAATTTTTCTGCTTCTGGCTACCTGGAAGCTTAAAATCAAAGAAGAAAATATATGCAGGTCTAACGACAGAAGTTGGAATGCAAACCGTGGTGGGATAGCCCACCAAGCGTGGCCAAGCATATCCGCAAAATACAATACGCCCTATAACGATTTCTGGGAAAGAGGATGAGGAAGAATCTTGTGAGCACTTCTGCTTCTGCCCTGCACTTGCCAGAAAACGTTCCGCTACCTTATGCAGCCATTTCCTAAACAATCTGTCAATTATGGCAAATTTAGGACCAGCCACGATTGTAAATTTTATAAATGCAACCGGCTGGTTAAATTTCTAATCACACGAAGACCGGAGAACAACCGAATCCGACACAGTATCACAACGAGCCGAACATGACCTTTGTGTGTCGGCCTTAAAGGCCGATAACCTATCCTAACCTAACCTATCGGCAACAGAGACTCTAATGTAATCGCGAAATCTAAAGAACGTGAATGTAAAAAATGTTGAGCATAGTGGAATCCGGCTAGCAAATCTACGCTGTATATATTTCCTATCTTTGTTTTACACTCTATATGCTAATATAATTAGTCAATCAATTTTGAAATTGTGAATTTAGCAATAGGGCAATAAAATATTTTTACCATATGAAGATAAGAAACTATAAAAAGTACATTGGATTTAATTCAAAACTAATGTGAATGTATCGCGCTTCTTCAACTCCTTTCTTTAGCTGTCCACGTGTACTTTAGATACTCGCAGCAGCGGGCGCCTTAATTGGAGTTCAGTGGTGTGTAATTCTTTTCGGCACCGTCAAAAACCAAAGTCTAAGAGGTGAGAAAGCTTTTTGTAAAATTCAACAACTACTGTAACTTTTACTAAATATTCCTTATTCCGATTTCAATTAAAGTTTCACATCGTCACGGGACTCTCGACGTTACAGAACGCAATGGCATCGTCCAAAAAATAATTCATTATTTAGTTCGCACTTCAAAGACTGCAGTCGCAACGAGCAGTTCTTTGTTGAGTGTCTTGTAGCCAAAGGTGCTTTTGGTGTAGTATTCAAAGTTTTCAATAAGTGCAAGGACAATCCTAGCAATAAAACAAGCTACGCTCTGAAGGTGATTCCAAAGTCGAAGGTATGCAACTTTCTTTCATAGATACTTTCGTATCTTCTGCAGTAACTTGTACGCTTTTATTGTAGGTTATTGCGGATAACAGTGTGCAGCAGATCAAGGACGAGGCAGATATACAAAAGTTGTGCGGTCATCATCCCTTCATAGTTAAGCAAATTGATCTTTGGCAGAATCGTCACAACCTTCATATTTGTATGTATTAATGCGCATTCCATGCTATAACAATCCTTTGTTTTCTTCTCACCAATAGACATTTATTCGACCCAATTTTAATCAGGATCAACAGCCGAGTCCATATAGCAATGTCCGTTCTTCTGTCCGTCTGTATGAACACGCAAATCTCAGAAACTATTAGATACTTTAAATATATAAATATAGTTTGCTTGCCTTAGCTACGCAAATGAGGCGGATGTGGGCGTGGTCTGGAAATGCATATACCGATATTTGTAGGAAATGTCCGGTTTTATCGATATACACTTATAAAAATATCGCTTTTTAGCATTAAAATTGTGAGAAATGTATCGCCTGAGTTCCCAGAGATGAGTTTGGGGTCCATGGTGTTTGTAATGGGCCTAAATCTTTTGGGACGTCACCAGCAATCTACACTCCAAATATTCTGACTCTGGTTTTGAAATTGTTGGATAAATATGGTGTTATTTATGTTAGCGATTTTCTACCTTAGTGAGCATACGTCATATATTATATATAAGCATAAAGTCTTTAACTTTAAGGTAACGAATAATTTCTGTTTGTTCCTCGAGATTTGAGTGTAAGCAATGCTGATAATCTCTTGACTTGAATATTAGCTACCTTATCATATCAGCTTATTATTAAATTCTGATACTCGAATGCAATATAAATATGAGAAATTTAACTTTATTTCACTTCTTTTTAGTGTCCGAGTATGTGCCCAATGGCGAACTATTTCACAAAATTGATCAGTTCTCTCCTGATTTAGTACGATTGTATATCGGGGAAATTGCGCTTGCAATCGGTAAGTAAACAATCATTTCCTTTGCAGTTAAACGAATAATCGATATGTAATCGAAATTTTTTTTTTTTCAGATTTCCTACACAACGCTGGGATAATTTTTCGAGATATCAAGCCGGAGAACATTCTGCTAACGCAAAAATATCACATAAAATTGACCGATTTTGGATTGAGCAAGTGGCTTAAGCTAGGGGCAAGCACACATACCATCTGTGGCACATTCAAATATATGGGTACGACCTAACGCAAACTTTAAACAATAATAAGTAGTAATACAGTTAGCTAAGGAGCGGCGTCAAGCAAAAATATAAGACCCAAATATTGAAGAGTCCAATCAATAACTAAAACAACGAAACTAAAGGCGAACAAAAATATTGTTAAGCTTTAACTGAACTTTGAGTGAAACAGTTTTTGACTTTGAAAAGCAAAGGGGAAGGAAACTGTTATCAGAGAGAAAAGCGTCAGAGGCAGGAGCATTTCGCCGCTAAAAAAAAGGTTGACAGTAAAAGGTCTAGCGTAAATGATACCACACACAAGAAAAACAAAATTGACTAAACAATTAAGTCTTAGAATTAAATTCAAAAATGAACGCACGCTCTCAGATATTTGATCTAACCATGGAGGGTCGGCAGGTGGACGAGGCAGTAGCCAGCATCTTTCACACCGTGCTGTTTCATCGTTGTTTGGGCAAATATATGTATACTGGAGATGCGCAATACTCTATTGGCACTGTGGGATATTCAGATGTTGATTGTGATTTCATTGACTTCACATATGTGTGCTGCACTTCAGATAGCCTTACGCGTAAGGTCAAGCGTGCTATTAATATGTTCAGTGAAAAGTTGCGCTCAAATGAGAGCTGCGGTTCCGGGCAAATAAGTATGGAGTTTTTCCAGAAAAAAAAAAATCGCTGGCCCTTGTTTACACAGGAGTCAATACCGTGGGAAGTATGGACAGTTCATCTGGATTTAATCAAGCACGAGAACGAAGACGAGCGACAGCTTTGCCGCGAGAATGTTTCAGATCTGCTTACTGAAAAGGTTATATACATAACAGAACTAATGAACCGACACGACTATGTGCCGAAGACTCCAAGCCAAAGCGAGCTAGATCTCATTTTCGACACTTCGTTTCCCGATGTGCAGCCGTATTTGTTTAAATTTGATTATTCCACTTCTGGATCGAAGGCACCCTCAATGGGAAATGCAATGAAAAAGATCATCAAAGAGACGCTTGCCATGTGACTGGCTGGGTATGTGAGCAAGCGAACATTCGCCTAGGGTTAGGTTAACTAACCCAATTTTGTTATGCTGAGCTTAATAATATTTTTGTGCAAACTGCTATTTCATTGCTTCCAAACTTATTTTCAAATAAAAGCGTTTAAGTTTATTAGTATTTTGTTTATGGTAATTGGCTCTTACTGTTTACTTTTATGTTATATTCGGCAGAAGGAAAGAGATAACAAGAATATATCGATTTTCAATTTCCTTACTAATCTTTGAGTTCCATTATGATTTACAAAGCCCAATAGTCTTTAGTCCGGCTTAATACAAGTTTTTCAAGCGTTGAACAACAACAATAACAAAAGCACATACTTCGATAATATAAAATACAATAAAATGAATAGTTATTTTTTAAAGATACATTTATATATATATATATATATATATATATATATATATATATCCTTTATTGCCAAAAGGCTTTAGAATTCATTGATTTTTTTGAGGGTAATAATAATCTATTGTAATTATTGCTTAGTCTTAGAAATCTTCACACTCTAATTTTGATGATTTTAATTAAGGCTTTTTGGGAATAAATTTAATATACATACATATTTGTAATGGCGTTGTCACTAAATGCCTACTAGTGGTTTATTAAGTTAATTTTCTTTAGTGGAGTCCCATCAAAATCCCATCAATAATATATTAAACATGAAAGAATAAGTTGTACATGATGCCTATGAAATATGACGAACACAATTTAAGTTAATATAGTATATGTCTATAGTAAACACAATCTATACATTACAAACTAGTAAATTATGTACGTGAATAAGATCAAGTGGAGAAGAGAGAACAAGAGTAGGAATCGTTAAGATGAAAAAGGAAGAAAATGAAAACGTTACGTTTAAAATTATTGTGATTGTTCTTGTAGTTTTGTAGTTTTGACAGCTCTATATGTTATTGGATTTAAGAATGTAATCCATTAAACATATATATGTAATTAAGTGTATGTCAACGTTGTAACTGTAAATTAAATAATAACATGTAAATTCCAATTTGACTATTGTTGCAATGTTTAAATTAAGTGGAAAAAATAAAATTAACCAACAAAATCAACACCTATATTCAAATTGCTTAAGGGATGAATTTTAGTGGTATTTATGTTCTTAGACCTGTCATTTACATATTGCATTCAGATTTAAATTTAATTTTGTCGATTGTATTTATTTGTATTGCACCAAAATTGGTATGAAGTTGTTTTCCGGGTGGGTAAAACCATTTCTCCGCTCCATTTTCATTGCAGCGCCTGAAATTCTGTGCGGTGAACCCTACGGCCATGCAGTGGATTGGTGGGCCTTGGGCGTCATCGTCTGTCAGATGCTAACAAAAAAGGTGAGTGGTAACATGGCAAGTCCCATACATATATCATATCCGATAATTTAGATTCAATATGCAGGAAATTATATTAGCACTAGCTGAAAGGGCATTGTGTGTTTAAAATATTGGCTTTTTAGCCGGTCTTTGAAATGAACTCCCTTATCAATATAGCCTTGTCCGTCTGTCCGTCCGTTCGTCTGTCTGTATGAACACGTGGATTTCCCAAACTAAAAGAGTTAAAGACGATAACTCCCCCGTTTCGATACAAATAACCCAAAAGGCATTCTCATATTGATTATTATTTTATTATATCGATAACTCTCCCTGTTTCGCAAATATCCATATTTTATATAGATATTCGGTAGTTAAAAAAGCATAAAGGTTTTTAATACGCTGATACAGAAGTAAGTGTACAAATTGGGATGCTTCGCCCACTAGGAGGGCTCGGAAACCGTTCAAACCGGTAATCGGTAATTGCAACTCGATCAAGACACATATCTCTTGCAATTTTAAAGCTATAGGCACCAAATTTGGTTGGTTGGTTGTTTGCGATGGCCTTCAAAGATCGGCATTTCATATGAAAAATCATATTTTGAATCGTTCTTGGACATTCTTTATCATTGGTAATGACGCACTGCTCAACCGTAATGGTAAGTTTGGGACTTCTAAAAACCGCTCAGCCCTGTTTTTGTGTTAGAAAATAATCATCTAGAACTAAATAGATGTACCCATCTAATTCTTATGTTGTTATAGTAGCTGTACTTGTAAGTCGCAGAACATTATATATATACGAGGTGTGTTCAAAAAGTATCGCGAATTTTGAATTTTCGCGGGTTACGTATGTTCGAATTTAGATTTTTTTGTAGCGTTATGTTGGTACTCATGTCTCTCACTTATGCCGACCAGCTCGGCCATTTTGAATGTTCACTTAATTGTTGACAGCTGCTTTGCTTGCACGTGTTTTGGATCGTCTTCGATTTTTACCTATTCAAAAAAATGGATCAAAGAACCTGTATCAAATTTTGTGTGAAAAACGAAATTAAGTGCGCGGATGCATTCCGAATGTTGATTGTGGCATACAGAGAAGCTACCTTGGACCGAAGCAACGTTTATCGGTGGTACAAAATGTTCTCAGAAGGCCGAGAAGATGTGAACGACGAAGAGCGTGCCGGACGCCCGAGCACTTCAACAACAGACGAAAAGTTAATGAAGTGGAGAAAATGGTATTGGCCAATCGTCGAATCACCGTTAGAGAAGTTGCTGTGGAGCTAGACATATCGATTGGCTCATGCCATTCGATTTTTATCAATGATTTGGGCATGAGACGGGTCGCCGCGAAATTCGTATCAAAATTGCTCAATTGCGACCAAAAACAGCATCGCATGAACATTGCTAATGAGATGTTGGACTCTGTCCGCGACGACCCAAATTTGCTCCAGAGGGTCATAACTGGTGACGAATCGTGGGTTTATGGTTACGACGTGGAAACCAAAGCTCAATCATCTCATTTTTTTTGAATAGGTAAAAGTCGAAGACGATCCAAAACACGTGCAAGCAAAGCAGCTGTCAACAATTAAGTGAACATTCAAAATGGCCGAGCTTGTCGGCATAAGTGAGAGACATGAGTACCAACATAACGCTACAAAAAAATCGAAATTCGAATATACGTAACCCGCGAAAATTCAAAATTCGCGATACTTTTTGAACACACCTCGTAGTGTCTGCACCGCTACCAGCTTTTCTAGTAGCTTTATGTGGAAATAATAACGCAAAGTTTATTTAGATCGACATTATGTTTATTTGTTTACTTGTATATAAAGCTTGAAAAGACAAATAGACTCTTCAACAATATGGGAAAGAAGTAAATACGATCGATTAATAATAGCGATACTTATTAAACTACAGCAGCCATTTATTTTTGAGAGCAAGAAGCTTAGAGAGAGAGTTAACAATGTTCTGTGATTGGGTACTTTATACTTTGGTTCCTGCTGCTACGAATAGTGTCGTTGTTGCTTAGCTGGGTAATGTTGTTATTGGAATAAAGCATTTACTAGTTTGCACGAATATCCTTGGATTCATAGCTTTCGTCGACTTCTTTAGACTTAGCAGATTCTCCATTTTTAGAAGTATATTAGATGACTGGCTGAGGCAAAGGTGCAATTCCAACAGAGGTTGGGATCTTCAGCTTTTCACCAAAATGGTCCCGTGGGCTATTCTTATAATCATACTCCGAATTAATAGGGTAAAAGTGAGAGTGAGGTACTTCGTCAGCAATACTGATAGTTGTACCGTCTTCAGATAACTGCGCTTCCTCTGAATTGTCAATGATTTTGGTTTGCTCTGGGGCGATCAAGTGAATGTTGTTCGCGGACTTTCCTTCTTTTAGTGTGAAGTCGTTTTTCTCCTCAAAGTCCATGCGTTCCTGGCGTGGTGCAAGCTGCTCTGCTGAAACTTCTTTTGTTTCAATATCATGTGACTCAGGAGAACTTGGATCGAACTGGTCTTCGAAACCTATTGCAGTCAATTTATTTTCGACGACGGTGGCTTGGAGAGGATACGAATTAGGCTTGACAACAATCTGGTTTTGCATTTTGGTACTAGAGACAGGAGCGTCTACTAAGGAAATTCCATTGGAGGCTGCAATGGGCTCAACTTTACCAAGTGAATTTTTTGTATCTTGATTCTCTAGTTTCTTGTCAACTGCGGTCTGGATAGCTGCCCTTGTTGCAGGTATGGCGGGAGCGGTTTCCACATCCGGTGCGCTTAACTTATGCTTGATACTAGCATCACCATTGTTTGGCTTCCGGCTTACTGAATATGGAGCTGTTCGTTCGGTAACAACCTCTGCTTTGACTATAGCCTTGCTCTCAGGTACAAAATGTGTGGGACTGGCTTGAATAGTTTTGACAAACAGTTTTTCATTTTTGATGGCATAGGGCTGTATTGCTACCTCCTCATCCGGCAGCGGGAGCGCCAAAATGCTGGCCATACAAGCTGCTGCCGTCACAAAAATATAACAGTTCATGCTGTAAGAAGACCAAATTCAGTTAATTATTGTGTAGTGTAAAGAGAAAAGAACAGATATATTCGGAGTGCCAAAGATTAAAAGTTCTTCACAACATTTTCGAAAAATTGGTTGTATTTCAAGTTCATTAGGAACACTTCTTCTTAACCAATTAAACAAATCATGCAATTCTATCAAAGAGGTTTGATTCAGAGTCCAATGACTTTACCAATTGTAATTCAAATACATTGTGTATTCATATATAGATTTGCAGATATTTGTATACAATTAAATAGAAATATCCTTAATGTTGTGGCTTTCCTGCACACGCAGATACAAGAGACATTCAATCCGCAACAGAGTTTTTTTTGCTTTTGAACCTCGGGAATGGTTTTTAGTTGTACATAAAATAAAATCCACAATTTGCACCAAATACTCGCCTTGCACTTTTTACAATTGTTTCGTGATGTAAAGTTGATTTACTGTAGCGGGGCTGGTTGAGATTTAAGTTTTTTTTTATTCTTTAATTTATTTTGAAACACATAAGCAAACACTGGTGACCTTGGCCATTAGCATGTTCTGGACGGTCACTTTCAGAAACTGCTTTGCCGGGCTGCTCTTGCGTCAGGTGGGTTTTATACATTCGGTGGGCCCGCAATTCTGACAGCGTCGACGTCGACAGCGCATTCATTGCAACGTGCTGCGACGTTGAAAACATAAATGGGCAGTTAAAAGTAGGCGAATGCAAGATTTCCCGATGATTTGACTCGTAGACAAATAGAGGATTGCTTACAAGCGGAGCCGAAGTGCTCAAATATAAACTAAAAAACAAAACACAAAATTCATCTTTTTACTTCAGACGATCCGATCACCGGAACTGTTGAACAATTCAAATCATAGTATATGTGGTATATATCTATACGTTGCAAATATCGAACATCATGTATTGAACATCTACCGCAAAATGTAGTCGGATATCGAGCGCTGGAAAATCGATCGATATGTGTAAGTCGATAAGGCCCATTTCGCAAAATATTTCAGGTTAACAAATTTGTTAGACCACTTCTGAACCCGGGATTCCCAAAATGTCATTAGTATAGATTTCATATTGTAGGTCGACATGGATCCTTAATTTAGTAGAGAGGCATACATGTCGTACCAAACTTAGCTCTCAACATAATGAATTTAAGTAGAGCACGAGCCTCACAAACTTGTTCAGCTGGAATGCTTAGGAAGTATTTCCCAATTAAAGAACAATAACAATTAGTGCATGGGCGGCAGTAAACAGACTAATTTAAACATTCAAAACTCAACTCAAGCTTAGCATTCTGAGCAATTGCGGCTTACGAAATTTTGTGTTTGTGTACGTATTAAGCAAATTTTATTTATATTTATCTGTCTTCCAATTCTATGCGAACCTGTTTCCGTTTTTGTTTTGTAAATGCATAAGTACCTCTAGTAGGCGAAAAGTTCTTGGACATTAACATGTCAATGAGCAAGTCTTTGTTTGTGAATTTGACGAAACCTGGGCCGTCCTCCCTAGCAATATTCTAGCATATCAGTAAGCGGAAAGATATCTTGCCGAAATGACTGTTATAGAAATGCTTCTACCGTCACCGTTCCATTAAAACTTAGAAAATCTTCAAGCTCGTTTTCTGGTACTTCGCATTGAGTTGTCATTACAGGCTTAGTTGTAATATTCCTGATTAAAGCGAATCCAACCCTAAGCATCCGATCGCACATAAGCACAACGACCAGAAATGTTTGATCGCCTCCATAGGAAACCAGGTTATAGAGGAGCTCAAGCTAGGCGAAACAGTGCAAGGGACCCCTGGATGGAAGTCTCCCACATGAAGAAACCTAAAAGATCAGGAGTTTGCGTTGAGGAATCCAGGGATCAGGATGAGGTTATGCCAAAGGAAGATACGTGCGACACATTGAGAAAGCAATTTGGCTAGGAGTAGGTATCACTGGAGAATATCAACCTGCGTAAGGCAATCCAAGATGGCGCAAGAAAAGCTTTGTCTGTTGTCGTCCTAAAGTGGGATGGGTCAGTTCACGAATCCGTGAGCGCATAAGAGTTTGGCAAGAGTGAACTTGACGGAATCTGTGCTTATGATACGGAAGACCACATGGCTAAGGGCTTCGACATGCAAGGAAAAGAATTACTTTTTACAGCTGTTACGCCCTACCGAGCTGAGATGAGAGGCGGTTCCAACAGATGCTGGAGGAAATATCGAAGGATACTCGCGGCAGATTTCCTATAGTCATAGCTGGGCGAGGAGCTTATTATGCAGAACGACAATGGGAGAGTCTGCGAGAATTTCACATTCAGCGATCACCAAGCGATTCACTTTCAGATCAATGGAATAACACAAATACGGCCGCGACCCTAAACTACCGGTGCCAAATGGAGAGAAAACTGTGTAGATACGTATAAATTGACCGACTCTATAAGACCTAAGTCTGAATTTATTTATTGTAACACTGATATCTGATAGATATTTTTATACATGCGATCAGTGGAAGTTTTCCTTCAAAGATATTTAATGTATTTAACGTTTGAGTGTTCAGATTTGTGTTGCTTAATACAATGAATTAGTCTTTTTATATATTTAAATCAAATGTTAATTTCATTTAAGAAATTGGTTCTTCGGTGACAAACTTTTACATATATTTATAAACATGAGTACTTCTTCTCACAGGACCCCAATATCAGAAGCTATCTGCGTTCTCGCGATGGTAGTAGCCAAAAGGAATGCTTGTCGAATGCACCGTCTATTGCTCAGATTAACGGCTACCTTTTAGATAAGGATAGTAACGACTTTTTGCCAAAGGCTGTCCAAGACCTTCCAAGCGAGGAGCAGGACGTACTGCGTCGACTTCTCGTTGTGGACCCACGTCAACGCATACGAAGTGTAATGGCCTTACAGCGCATTGCGATTTTCAAAGGATACAAATTGGAAACCAAGCGGCTGATGAGTGTACGCAGACGAATAAGCATTTTAGATACCTTTTTCATTATTATTTTCATTTCGTAGATTTCTCCGTTTGACATCATTACCAAGGATGGCATTCACATATATGAAAGCAGCCAGTATGAACAATGTTACAGTGATCTGGCGGACAAGCCGTTTTCAAGCTTCTCATATTTTACTTCGTAAGAATAAAATATAATTTGTGTGAAATTTTATTTAATCTTTGTGGCATTAAACATATCCAATTATGAAATGAAACTAAATCCCAAAAATGGTTTAATTTATATATTGGAAGGAATTAAATGTAATTCAAACTTTTTGATGATTAGGTAAGTTTGAAAAAAATATCAAAGCGAAATATTTTCCCTTTTAGATCTGACCGCTCACAACATAAGAGAAAAAAAATTAAATTATGCAGTAATGGAAAAATGCGCCAATGGAGAAAATGCAGGTCAAATACTGGGCAACCAAAAGTAAATATTTTTATTCCGATAGGTTTGGTCCACATTTGACATTCACTAAGAAAATTCAAACAAGCCGGATTTGGATTGCCGAGCTTTCAGAGGAATACGAAAATTATCCGGTTTGTCTCTTGAGTAGATACTCTTTGTGACTTTATCTTATATATAAATATAATATACAAATAAATATATACATAACTAATTAAGTCAGAAATTCCCTAAAGACAAAAGTGAAAAAAGGGGAGAGAATGCCATCTGTATTGCATTGTTAGACGGCAAATCATACAGAGCAATGTCTTGCCGAATGCTGGACGTAGACTTTTGAAATTTGTGAAACTTGAAACTCATCGAAGCTATAGCTTCCACTCTCGTACTTCGCAGAATCACTAGAGTTTATATATCAACTATGGTACGACTGTGGATATTCCGACTACATTTTTATACTCTGATACCGAACGTATCAACTTGATACTTGGATCATCGATCATTAGACAAAGTGACAAAACTGGAGTCCTACGTCCACTTGGAGGCTAGCAAATCGATAACATCGATAATCGTAAGTCGATAAAGCCACATATCTTGCACAATTTTACAGTTACAGTCACCAAGTTGTTGGTATGTTGCTGGCGATATCCTTTAAAGATCGGCATATTGCACGCCTACATCCGCCGCGTTAGTCACCAAATTTTAAAGGTATATCGATAGTGGCACCCTTCAAAAATTCGTAGCAACAATTTTGAACCACGTCTACTTCCACCCCTAGAAGCGATAAAAGCCAATATCTCTCGCAGCTTAAGATCTAGCAAACTTGGAAGGTAGATTACAAAAATCGTCATCCAATATTTTTTCGGCCACGCTCACTCTCGCACAAAAATTCAGAAAGATGCCTACATCTACCGCAATTTTAAAGCCAGACTTGGAGGATAGATTTGTAAGAACCTCCTTCAAAGTTTTGTATTTCTTGGCTCCATCCACCCTGTTCCGTGGCACCTGTTATCAGATATTATAACTTATTGGTGTCAGAGTATTTTGTTAAGCTTGTTAATAATAAATTTGTCGTATTTCAATAATAGAGTAATCAGTTTCTTCGTCTCATCGCCAGCGGATCGTCGTGAGTTATTTGATAAGGTCAACGCACACAGGCTTACATTGGAATCTTTGGAAAGTTCGCAGGAAATTCCCGTTTGCATGGGACAAGTACAAGTACAAATACATACAAATTTGAAATTAATATAATTTACGGTTATTTAAGAAATTAATGCAAAAAAAATATTAAAAAAAAAAAGTTTACATAAAAAAACACAGAATATATTTAAATATATAATGTCATGACTGCTAGACGATTTTAGCTCTGTGATGTCATTTATAATGCAAATGTCAGCGGCAGTTGCAAAGAGTCGACTGAACTCGTTTTTTTACAGGAACCACATTTGAGTTAATTTGATTGTTTATTAGTTTATAGAACCATGTATATATATTACATACACTGTTTAGACTTAGATACGGGTTCTAGGCGGTATTTTACGGTGTATTACGTGAAACGGACTAAGCTCTCCTAAGTACATTTTATCTTTGTAACACTAGTTTACCCATTTCTTTATCAGGACGACGATCCAAAATGATATTGTCTTGCCCGTGCCTTGTTGTCGTATGTTTATGTCATGCAGGGACCATAAATAATGATTATTATTAACATTTTTTTCAAAACTTTATTTAATTATCCACTTACATTAGCCGCACAAATAATATAATTATACCAGTAGGTGTCTATTTGGATAGTCTTTGCGTATCCACATTGATTTTTGATTTTTTGATTTTCGTGCATGTTCCACATGATTTTTTCAACTCAGGCATAAAGATTATTTTCTGATTGAAGAAATAAAACTCAACTTAAACCCAAATTTAATCATTATACTGTAAACAAATAGGCCAAATTTAACAAATAAACATTGGATGTTTAATTTTATAACAAAAAAATATAATGATTACGATCCCTAATTTTTTGTCGTATCTTGAAAATTGCTCTGATACTAATTTGTTAAGCAACTCTCAAAAGTACATACCCAAACTTCAAAGTTAAAGATTTGTATTACATGCATATATGCATATCGCGTTAACATATTCTTGACATCTGAGTACTCGAGCATACATTTTCATAATACATACAATCGGTCGAAGTTGAATTTTTTTTATTTATTTATTTTTTTTTAGGGAAGCCGTTGCATGTCGAAGATCAGAACATTAAATAGTGTATCCGTTATATGTATATGTCTCCAAGGGCTTATTATCTGAAGATAACTGTTATTTTTAAAATTGTTTTTTTTTTTTTTTATAACTATTAATAATTTTATTGTTTATAATTTTAGAAACATTATTCGTAATTCAATTTTTTTCAAGGCAATAAATAAAATACTTCGATTTACAAGCGTTTTTTCTCAGTAATAATAAGTATTATGTTTTTGCGGCTAAACAAACTTTGTAACTGGTTGTATATATAAGTTGAATATGAGAAGCGATTATAAGTTTATCATATCCATACATTTACACAGAAATTATCATAACCACGTTTGAATTTATGCGAATATACCGAATTATTTAATAATTTGTATACATGCTTAATGTATTGTAATACCAAATACACTAAGTTACTTAAGTAAAATGGAGCTTATTTCTTGTTCTGCTGTTTTCTTAGAAGCTTGCTGGCCAATAATTTAAAAATATTTGGCTTTATTCATAAGTACCCCAACGTAGCGTATGTTTTCACAAAAGTGTCATCGCTGGTGCTGACGTTCCTGTGGACACATAGAATTTAAGCAGTTAGTGAGGCGATTTCATGCAAAATGTATATGATTAACTCACTGGTCTTCCCATGGACATACGGCATTGTGCTCATCCGTAGCTGCTTGCGCCGAGCCACTGGCCTCCTCATTTCCTTTATCTTGATCATCAAGCGAGCTGTTTTTTTTTACATCGGAGTTCCGTTTCTTGCGCCGTCGATGCTGTTCATCAATACTAAGCGCTGGCGTTTGTGTTCTGACGACTGTCGATTCGTCAAAGAGTTCATCGTCCACTGTGTCTATGTCCAATACGGCGAGTGGAGCCATCGAGGGTGCCGGTGTTGGCGCCGGCGGTATATAATCCAGATGTCTATCTGTGTCAGTAATATCGTAATCGTAGACAGCATCCTTACTATCGTCACCAAAATGCATTTCTTCCTGGTATTCATCAGTGGTGGGCGATAGCTCGGCCTCAACACATTCCGGCACATGACTTTCCAATTCATTTTCGGTATTGATTTGAGTTCCTGTCAGTGTCTTGACCTGCGACTCGCCTTGAAGCTGTTCATTTTTTGTGGGATCAACTGCCTTCTGCATTTCAGTGGCTGGCGCATTAACGACCAACTCAAGTTGCATGTCATAGTTGTTGTAGGCGTGAGGCTCGATCAGCTCGATTAATACTTCTTTGACAACAAGCAAGTCAGACTCCAATTGCCGCTCCGCGCAGGGGTTGGCAGTGGGACTTTCATTGGGCAATTGAACTATGGGCGTACTTGTAGCCAATTGTTGTCCAATGACATCTCCTTGTTCAACAAGTGCACCCCCTTTTGTTGGCGACGTGACGTTGGCGATGGGCGGCTTTGTTTCCGTTAGCTCTGGCGAGACTAACAAAAGCATTTCAGATCCAGATACCTCACTACTTTGTTGAGATGGTGACAATTTGATAGGCTCATCTTCAAGCTCGGCTTCCGTATCACTGACAGCGGGCAAATTTTTAGTAATGACGGCGCTGCTGCTGTCACTAGCAGCACAGACAGGTTGCACATCCAATAGTGGGTAGCTGATAACAACGGGTGAATTTGTAATCGATGGGCAATTTTTGCGACCAGTTTGATATTCCCAGGTGCTGCTAAAAAAGAATAACGTAGAATGTTTATAAGAAAATTGCATTTGACTGGCAACAAGTTTAGTATCTCATACATATTGAACACGGCGAAGACAACGTATACCCTTACAGACCTGCTCACATCTGAATTATATTATAAATTTAAAAGGCGCCCGATGCTACTTTTAACAGAGAATGAAAACCTTTGATTTCAAAGTTTGTGATGAAGTGCAAACGAATGTTCAATTCAATAAAGTGTCCCTGGCTGAACTTTCGGTCGGACACACAACTGTCGGCACAGAAGTATGACCAACTCCAAGATTACGGAGAGAATTGATTTTAAAAAATGGTTTCATGTCAAAACCGAAGACAATTCTGCTGTTCTTGCAAGCAGAGGGATCCCGTCTCTATGCGATGACATAGTTTATAGTAGTTATAATCACCACATGACCAATGATCAATGACCAACTCCAGCGGACTGAAATGTAATCTTGCAACGTTGCTCACCACAGAACGTGTCAGGAAATGTTTTTTGCATAGAGTAAACTTACTACCTAACTTGCCTCATACGATTCAAGTTCTTTATCTCCAAGATAAAGATTTTGGTTATGTTTACCATTAGCTCATGCAAGGTTTGTGTGATCCAAACTCATGGGTGAGTTTCCTATTGAGAGAGCCGTCACTTTACCAATACCAGAGTCGATTTTGTTGGATCATGATCATGTGAAAAAATATATTACGCGCGCTTGCCTTATGTTGACAGCTTCATGACTTCAAGTTGCCTTTTCTCGGCTTGTAATTCCACAAGGATGTCTTAAGTAAAGGTTCTCGGACAATGGCAAGACATTTTTTGGACCATCAAGTATATTATCTCGAGAAATCCTTGAATCGTCTCCAACCATAATATACCAGAAGTCGGAAAAAGCTTAAGAACGCTTTCATTCGAATCCAAGGAGCTCTCCATCCTCGTAACATAAATCGAAGCTTGCCTTAATTCTAGGCTAATCCCTCAAATTCCGGAGGATCTTATGGTTTTATTGACCCTCATCTCCAAATAGGTGATATGTTCATAGTTAAAAAATAAAACGCGTGACAATGAGTGGCGCCTTGACCGTGTCCAATTCACTTGCCCAGATGCGGATGATAAAGTCTGAGTGGCTAAGTTGGTTTACCTTGTCGTAGAGTTAAATTTACAAAGAAATGCTCAATTCATTTAAAATTTATTCATTGAAATTTGTACAGATGTTTTTCATTCATCCATTTCAAAGTAGAACATCCCTTCACCAAAATCAATTCCTTCTAAAACTCAAACTAGAACTCGTACCGGTGCCGAGAGTGCAGAGATTTCCTGAGTCGTTGTTTTTTGGTTGTTCCTTTTTTGAAGCTTAAGGTTCGAGGAGTGATAGCAAGAATTGCGATCTTTCACAATGAAATCAATAGTCGAGCCCGAATAATCATATGCACAAAACTTGTTAAAGGACAAAAAATATATTTCCAACTGCGAATTCAAAATAAATGACAGATGTCAGCAGGTTAACAAGTGTATGTAATCTTCGGTGTGCCTAAGATAGCCGTACACCCTTGTTTATGCGTATATACAGATAAGATTTTATATTCTAAACACAACATATACTTATTAAACTATGCGGTGGGATACCTGGGTGTAAATGAAACGGAGGCGCGCCGTTGTTCGGTTTGGCTGGGCATTAAACTCTTCATACCCGCCACTCCGCTGTCTACAGTATGTTGATGCCGCAAGCCTAAGTTGCGTTGCATGCGTTCAGACACATCACAGACTTGTGGACAAGTGCTGTAAAAATCAGTACATTAGATTGTTTGTTAATCCACATTCCCACGAAGAACATTAATCATGACGTTCTTTTTATCAATTTGCTGCTGCTTACTTCGCTTATGCTTTGACACGACATTTCTGGATCATCTGCTATGTAACTAAAATTGGCAAAAGCTGGTTACTGGTGGAGTGAACTGTGAGCACTGAAAAATGTTGCCATTGATCTGCCTTTTAGATTTAATGATAGTGGGTTTTAATAGGTTGTAGATGAGTTCAGAATACTTGAAAAATTTGTAACTCCATATACATCTACCCATCTATCTTGAAGAACAGCTTAAGAACCCGATTTGCACTATGTTGTATAACAGTTTTTATGAATTTGATTGCGGGAATTGTCGTTCTTTATTTCATTATTTCTTTTATTCGATCTTTGAGAGCAGTTACCTGTATCTGGGGATGCTAACCGAAAACTTTGAATGATATGGTAATTTCCAATTCTTATCGGCTGAGGGGTTGGATGAGGTAGTGATCAACGCGGCCCGTCGATATACATGCCGAATTTTGAAGGACATTAGCATCGAGAATATCGATAAGAAATAAAAAATGCACCCTTGCTCAATTTATCCAAAAATGACAAATAAATATGCACGAAACTGTTTTTGCCCAAAGCTGGCCTGCGTGACCTGATACTCTGCATCTATTCCCTACAAACAAAAGATCGATGGGAAAATGTCATGATTTAATTTCTTCATGTAAATGCGAGCATAGTCAACTGATTTTATTTACCTTGTTGGGGGCTGCGGCTCTACCCTGGCTTCGACAGTGCCGGTTGACAAGGGTAAAGGCAGAGCTGGAGTATAATCAGCATTAGTGACTGATGTGGTTTGTGCTGCGTCCGCTGTTCCGATATCATTATCCCAAGGACAAATAGACAGCTTTACCTGTGCTGCAGGCAGTGCATCTGAGCCCGGGTCATCCCATGGACAGATGGCACTGCCTCTGGCAGCTGACAAGCTCTCTATGGTAGTCCCTAATTGGGAAAACTTGATATTCGAAGATTCACTGTGTAAAAAAGACAATTGTTACAATAATAATAAAGGCATATGCAGCATTTTTATTGCTTGACAAAATAATGAAATATTTTATTTTTCGAAATGTACCAAACTTTGAAGTAAGACTACAAGGGGCCTCCTCGTAAGATTGGTAATGTCTTGGCCAAATTTAAAAGGCTCATTAATGATTTTGACTATGGTATCAGAGTATTCTGACTACAACACTCACTTATTTTAATTTTAATAATTAAAGCACGCAAAATTTGCGTAAATGTTAAAATCATTACCGTTTCGAATATCAAGATTGACGAGCAAATCAATCAAAATTGTGTTGAATAAATAGATTCTATTGCTTTGCACTTCGAGGTGTTATCGGTTTCCCATGGCATGGCTCAAACACCTTGAAACAACTTGGCCTGACGATATGTTCAAGTCGCTGGTCAAGTCTTCAATGCGCTTTCTTTAGTTTATGGCCCATATTCGTCATCGCTCCCAACTTGTTAACTTTTATTCCGCCTTGTTTGTTTTTGTGGCATTTGTTTTTCTTCAGGTCTTTAATAATTCACATGTCGTAATTTGTAACTGAGTTCAAACATTAACTGATAATCTCCCACAGCACACAAATTGTGAAACAAAAACAACTTAATAGTGGAGGATACATCATTTTAGCGATTCCGACAGTGACACATAAATTGTAGAAAAATCAATAGGTTTAGCTTACCTGTAGGAAATCTCGCTGAGATTATTTTGGGAGTGAGAGTGCGGGACTTTGGAACTATCCTTAGTGACACCACCAACAGCGAGCTCATGTGCTGACCCAGTGAGACTGCGATCACTTCCGCGCCGTCGCGCTATACTATTCGGTGGTGGTGCTTGGATAATGGATCCTGTGCCGCTAGCTGTGCCGGTGCTACTAGTGCCTCTTGCCGCTTCGCCTAAATTTGGCTGACTAGACAGAGCAGCAGTCATCTTCTTCTTCGCACCGCTCACACCCCCAAAATTAAAGAAGCGTTTCTTGTGCGAAGGCTGGATGCCACTGTCCACAAGACGTTTGTAGAAATCGGAACGTACAAAGCGCGGATAGCAATCTTTTTTCAGTAACAGCATGTATATGTGCTCTGAGGCGGAGTCAAATGTGAAGCGCGTGGGATTTTTAAGACCACGCAGAACGCTTTCCATGGTTTTTCCATCGATGTTAATCTCACACGGCGCTCCAGGCTTAAGGAACTCTCTGAAAGCAAAAATACAGTAAAAATATGTTTAATGTTACCGTAAATCAGCTATTCTCACTCAAATATCTCGTTGACTTTGCGCGCCACTTGCGAGTGCGCTGAGCGTCGGAGACGATTAACTGCAATCCAAAAGCGAATGTTTTCGTGGGAATATTCTTTCTCTAGGAAGTTTGTAAATTCCTGCAGGCCTGTGGGATCCGAGACGAGCTCCTCTATCGAAATGGCCCAGCGTTTAACACGCTTTTCCGTTGGTATATCCACAAAAGTGCTGTTAAGCTGCCAAAAAGCAATATCCTCAGTAACCCAAGGGTTGGAGGGCAGTGCTGGCTGCAGAAAGAAGTCATACTCGTTGAATGTCTCCGAGTAGCAGACTAGAGATTCACAAGCTTGTGACATCTTCATGCGTGTACGATTCAAGGATTTGCTCAGAAATTCCACCTCGCGTTGAATATCATCGACAGTCTTCTTTTTATTTGGCTTTTGGCCCTGGCGATCCCGCGAAGGAACCGGGCACGGCTCGAGGGGTGTAAATTGACCGGGTGGTGGTCGGTGGACTCGCCAATAAGCTCGCTCTTGCGAGTCGCCAACGATCTTCTCACCCTTTTTGCGCTCCTTTGCAAGACGCACCTGTTCCTCGGCCTGCATTGAGATGAAGTCCCACTTCCCTTTTAGGTTCTTATGCAGAGAGGCCAAAGCCTCAGCCTCGTAGTCCTCCAAAGCATGACGCTGCTTATTGCGAAGTGACCGCTTTGCTAAGTATATTGCGTACTCCACATTGTCCGGAGCCTTGTGCTGCCAGGGCCAGTAGTAGGGTGTCTGGAAGCGATAAAGAGACGAATCGTCTTTTACAGTCAAGGTCTTTGAGTCGTTGACGGGAAAAAAGTATCCATGGAGGCATAGCTGATTTGCAATATTCAGTGCTTCTGATTCCTCTATTTGAAGACGATCCATAAGCCACTCAATTAGATCGTACCCTGTTAGATGATAAAAATTTTAGTTTCTGCAGCAATCTTCTCTTTTATTGCTTTCAATTACCCATGAAAGCATAAGGGATGGAGGTAAGGAACATCTTTTGCTGACGCACTGGTACTCCATGCTCTTGGTCCTGCATCTCCCGCACTAGGACTTCCATCTGAAACGAAAATAAATATAGTAATATTACATTTTTAATCATGCTTTATTTAACTGCTTTAGTATTTTTAAACTTCACACAAAGCAATTTACTTAGCCTATAAAATGCACAGACTACATTTAAGAACTTACGATTCCACGTGGATTCGATCGCGAGTTGAGCGACTTCCCACTGAACTACCCGACCTCTAAATAAAACGATAGCTTAAATTCATTACTTGTTTCTGCATATTAGAAAGGATTTTCCTAAAAATTTGTGGATTTCTTTGTTTTAAGAAATGGGTTTCCTAATGAAAATTGAAAAAAAAACAGCCCTTTTTTTTATTGGTGACTTAACAAGCCTTTCTAGATTTTAAGAAATTTTTCCTAATACTCTAAGAAATAGAAACACTTTTCAGCATATGTATATTTCAATCAAGTATTGCAAGCAACTCTAATTTGGACATCTCGAAATTTTAGGAAGATTATAATAATAAACAAATATCTTTCGAAGTCTTAATGCTGGTGTCACAAAGGCACATTGATAATTTGAATGATTTGTGGGTACTGCAAAATACATATTTGCACCAAGCAATCAATAAATTTTATTGTAGATGTATTGATTGCTTAGTTACTAGCAGAAACTACTGTTAGGACATGCTGACTCCGGGCAAATTCCACGGGAATAACACGGTCAGTGACATTTTGGTACGAAATACCCGTTGGGTAATTCCAGCGTCTGCGCGAGGCGCGTACGTATTTCTGGTCACCGGCACTGGCCAGCCGAGTGGCATTCTTTTATTTCAACTTAATTATAATTCTCCTTAAACATTTTACGTTACTTATAGTCTAATCGGTTTCCACACTGGTTTCATTTGTATCCTGCCTTCAAGAAAATTACTTGAATAAAAAAGGCCCATTTAGTTTGAAGTATACCACTATGCACCTACCATCAGATGGTATTACTTATTGATATACGAGTATTTCGCAGTCGGCTATGTCCGACGTGTTTACAATCTGAAACCTAAATGCACAAAACACACAATAACAATAATTTACGAAATACTTTTTAATATTATATACACTTGCCCTTTATAGATAATCTCCAATAAATACCTTTTTTTTGTGCCTTGAAATTTAAAAATTATATGTTTTGGATATTTAGAGACAAAATGTTGCTAAAAATCAGAAAATGTACTCCAAAATGGCTCAGTTGGAAGCTTGCAACCGATGGTTTACAAGATGAAATCGCGGTCAAGTCTTAAGTTTTTTATTTTTGCAATTACATACATTTATTAACTGTAAATAAGACATTTTTGTTAAAAACATAAAAACAATTATCAAAAATAAACCGTGAAATTAAGAACTGAGACACTGGGGTTTTTAATGGCCCAACCAATGTTTTAGAAATTTACTTACTAAAAATGCATATTCTGAAAATCCTACTAAGATTGTCCCTTCCTAAGATTGTAAGCAAAATGTCTGCCGTGGCCATTTCCACTCCCATAAATGGCAGTCGAGGCATGCCCACAGACTGCTGCAACACGCATGCCCTTGCAATGATTACAATGATTGCTTCTCAAAGATGTTATAAACAATGTCCTTCAAACTTTAAAACGAAAATAATGAAACATAATTTTCTTCCAAGAATGCTGCTAATGCGTTCAAGATTTAATTCTTCTGCATTTTGATTTTTTACATTAAGCTCTCTCTGCTTTGCTATGGACTCTAGTAGTAGTAGAAGGTCATCCAATAAGAACTTATATTGCAATTTCAAGTGCACTTCGCCTTAATGGGGAGTCTTACCTTATCAAATGCCATTGGACGGGAGAGCTTGTCAATGGTTTGCTGTGCAGGCTGTTGGATGGTGGCACCAGCAGTTGTGGGCGCACTGGATGCAGAGCCTTGGTGGTGGTGGTGTTGGGAAGCATTTGATCCTACACTCGCAGCCTGATGCTGGTGCAAATGGTGGTGGTGCTGCGGATGATGGTGTCCCATTGAGCTGCCGCTGAAGGCAGTTGCCGCCTGCGTGGCGGCATTTATTGTAGTTGCTGCGGAGGCAAGAGCAGGACTGCTTCCACTATGGCCACCGGCATAGCTAGTTAGTGTTGCAATAGTCCCCAGATTGTTGTTTATTTGTGTAGAGGGAAAAAGCTGAGCTGTCGCCTGCGGCGCAATCAGTGGTTGTAGGCTCAAAGTTGTTGGCTTGACACATTGCGGTATTTGTACCAATTGTTCAGGTGGCAGCGGTTGTGATTGTGCCTGCTGCAGTGTTGCCGATGTTGACGGTGTTGCATTAAGCAGATTGCGCAAAACTAACTGCTGATCTCGATCTGGTGGCAGTCCGCCAGGCGGCTCCATGACGGTGCCGCAAATCTACAGATGATTCGTCGTAGATTTTGCGGTAAAAGCAAACCTCTATCAAATCACGATATAATTGATGTTGTTGCTTCCTGGCCTATAATCAAGCCACTCAACTTTGTGCTGATCAGTTAGATGCTTGGTGCATCTACCCGATAGCCATCACATCCTTGTGCATGTAAATCTTTACTACAAATAGAAGAACGAATATCTTAAATATTATAAATATGAAGTAACAGAAATGTTATGTTCAAAACCCAAAGCGATATCCCAGGCTAGTTTCATAGTTTTTAAATTTGTATGTCGATCTTTGAAGGACATCCACATTGTAAAATTTAACTTGTTTCATGGAGAAAAACATAGTTTGAAAGTTGCAGTTGTAGACGACTCTGATAACCAGTGTTATGCCGATTTATGGAATTGTGGAGGTGGTAATCCACTTTTGAGGGGCTGGGGACAGTGAAGGTGGCCATAATTGGTGCTGATCTCTGACGGACGTCGCCAACAAGAAATTAATCAAATTTGATGACTTTAGCTTTAAAGTTAACAGAGATGTGTGGGTCTCATCGATTTTCTAGCCACCCAGTGGACGCAGCCCCAAAGTAATAACAATGTCAGACGCGGTCACATGAGAGTTTCGAACTCTCGAACATCTCGGGCATTGCACAAAACCGTTATACTCTTATGCCTTCGGTATTAGAGTATATAGTGATTCCACCATATTTATGGATTTGCTTGGATGGCAGTGGGACGTATTTAAAGAGAAGTTGTCTAGAAATCTAACTTCAAATTTAAGCTTTGATTTCCGTCAATTTTTTTGAAACGCATGGAAATAACAGTGTGGGCATGGTATATAAGAATATATATTCTGTACTTTGCATAAAGCGTTTTTTATGCAAGCATGAAACTTCAGATGTGGGCGGTGTTTTAACTATTTAAATCAGCAAGTTTTTCTGTGACCAAGACAAAAGTGCGCATCCGGCTTGCTCGAGTCTCCAACTCGGATTCTTCGATAGTTTTCACTATCAAACTATCGATATTTACTAAAATTACAATGTAGTGTTTACATAAGTGAATAAGGTTTAACAGAGTTATTTAGAGTAGCGATAAATTGACAAATTAACAGCTCATCATTCAATATCAGTGTCAGTTAACTTTGGGAAAATACACGTTTAATGTGTCTGGCTCAATATTGATTATCTCTCTTGCATTGAAATAGGTGTTTTTAACGGTCGCAGGCTACGCTACTGATGTCAGTGTTAGCTGAATAACGGCGCCGTTGTTAGACAGGAAGTTCGTTTCAAACTGTTGGCAAATGAGTTTCCGATTGTGCAGGAGGTTTCCTGCTACCGTTGCCGTTAACGGCTGTGTTGTGCTCGTCTCTCTTGAATTATCTGTTGGTTATTTTGCAAATCACTTGCACAGCTGGACTAAATATATTAATTCCTTGCAATCGCGACTTGTTTGTGTTTATTAACAATAATAATAAATAATTGCAAATTTACTGCGTATATTTACGAATTATTTTTATATTTACAGTTTAATGTTACATATCAAAATAAACTTTGAAATATATCGACCCCCTTGCGCGAGACTATCTTTATCGAAAACATTTTTTATAAGCAACTGTTTTATATAAAAAATTTTTGTATGGCACATAAGTTGATTTCGTCCACAAGAAAAAACGTTTTCGCATAATTGTAGGGATTTCATCTACAACATTTTACCAGGCACTTTGCGCTTTGAAGTCAGAAAGCGCTTTGCATCGAAAAGTGCATTTCTAAAAAATGGCAATACTGAGATTTTATCGATTTAACAGACCATAGTGGGCGTGTCGTGCCAATCGTCGAAAAAAATTTGGTCATTTCTTGTATATTACGTGCTGCGCTTATATATTTTATTCCATCGGTAACTCTGTAAACTTGATAGCATTCGAACATAAGGAATCGTGATCACTTTTCGTACATTATAAGTCTTCATTCAAAACCCTTTCCGAAAGAAGAGTACAATAGCCAACCTGTCACTAACTTTACCTGGAATTAATATTCGAAATTTAAACAAAAAAGTTATCGATCATATGATAAAAATCATTTTATTGAAAGCGGAAAGACTTATTTAGTCTCACACCAAGAATACTCTAGTCAAGAACTGAAGTCACCGGGTGGCAACAAGCGAGTTTATATCATTTGTTTTTCACTGGTTTTATCGATTCACATTGTGTGAGATAAATGGTTTTTATCAATTTCTCCATCAATATACTTGCGGAGGAGCTACCTCATCGGCTAAAAACTTTTGAAACCAGCGTAATTTTTAAGAGACAGGTTTCTTCACAGATCTTCCGAAGATCAGGATGGTCTCTCAAAATGCTATATTTCCGTAACCAGGAAACATTCACGACAGGCGCATGACTGAAAACAACTGCATTTAAAATTATACCATGCAACCTATTTTATCAAGGACCGATCGAAAACAAAACAATTTAAAGAATTCAAGACAAAAACGAAAATAACACACCCTTGTAGACTGAAGTTAATCTGTTAAGATCTAAGAGATGTTTGCTGTTGATGTAAGGCCTCTCCAGTCGACTGCTAACTCTTTTTCCGATTAAAGCTTTCAAACTGATCTTGATCTTTTCAATAATTACTTTCTTCATATCAAACAACTTGATTACATAAAATGTGTTTATCATTTGGGTATTCTTTTTGATGATAAACTTTAGTTTGATAATGGCCAGGGTTTCATTAAGCACTGGTCGAAAGAATTTGACTATCCCAATATTAAAATTATTTATATAACACTTATGTGCTCTATTCGCGAAAATGAATGTTGCATTGATTTCACAATGTTCATCATGTGCACAAAACCATGTCTGTTATTTGCCCTTCTCAGCCTTAACTGGAATGCTACAAATTAGTTCGTTTTGCAGTCCTGATCGGGAGTATAAGAATTGTTTTTACCTCTTTTTCTTAAAATTTGTAAATCAAACTGTGCTATCCATAACTCATTTCGGATGTTATGCTAAAGTTATCTCTTAATTTGCAGTGCACCCTTCATTTGGTCGTATGTGACTTGTCTATCGGTTCGCGATATTCGTCATCGCACGTTACGCAACATGCCTGGATCCGCTCGATAACAAATATGTATATATATATATATACTGCACAATATTAGCGTCACACAATGGTATTAGATACCAGATATCGGTTAGCGCAAATGTTGCGTGGAATGTCCAGCGATGCTTAGTCTTATTTACCAATTACTAGTTATATTTTACGAAGTAATAAAACTCGTTACCAATAAAATATTTTCGAAAATGCTGGAAAATTTAACGTTCAGCCCAGAGGCCGATATTGAGCTACTTGGAAGTCAAACTGTGCCTATGGAACTTATGGAACCAACAACTACAAAACAGGCAGCTGTGCGAGACGATCGGCGTCGCCTTACAGATTAGTGGATCTGATTGCCATTATCATTTTTCTGAGCAAATCGATGTTAAAATATAGCTGCAGCTACAATTTGTCGAATAGTTTAAGCAAAAATAATTTCTCGAATTTGGAGGTACTTCGGCAACATGTGCAAGCTAGTTTTGTGACTGTTACCGAATAAAGAAGAAAATCTGAGATTGTCCAGGCATATGGACAGATAGACAGTCGAACATGTTTGTATATAAATACAGCTTTTAAAGCTGATCAATAATATACATACTTGAGCCGGATACAGTTTTACATTGAAAATTGTGATTGTATAACTCTCCCTATCGCAATTTCCTAAATAAGAGCTTATCTTTCAAACGATAAGGAAGCTATAGGATATAGCTGAACGATTTGACTCCGACTTGTGTGCTGCCTGTAGTTTAATCAAGATAGATTCGAAGCTGAGGGGCTTATATAAATATAAATGGACATAAGGACACGCGGACATGACTATATCGACTCGTCCAGTGATTAAACAAACGAAATTATGATGATATAACAAGTGAGATGGGAAAGGTGCATTTTGCTAAAGGGGTTGCCAGAAAATTACCCTTAAGATTTGGAGACGCGTGCTTCAAAAATATATAAGGTATAGGTTCTCACGACTTGTGGGGCAAGCACATTTTTTATACTAAAAATGTAGAGATTTACATGTTATCTCACGTGAGATATAGTTAGTAATATTGGCTTACGTGGCTCGTGGAGACGGGCGGCTCGGGGATTGGGATTGGACATGAAATTAATTAGCTCACATTTCAAAAATACCGTTTAATTTTGGAAGATGTTTTCGATTTCACAGCTTCCATGGCGTAGCCCAAAACTCTTAACACTTGTTCAAATTCAAGTGTCCAGCTTTATATGGCTTGTTTAATATGAAATGCAACAATTCTTAAAGCTGATCTATAAAAGCGGCATTCTTAAGGACGAAAGAACAGACAGTCGGACATGGCTATGTGGAATCGGTGGCTAAGACTGAACATTTTTGCCGGTTCGCAGATGGCATACATTTGCACGACTTCTTTATACCCTTTTTGAGAAATTTTAATTTGTAATAAAACATCTGTTGCTGGGATCGATATAAAAATATTATGATTTGCAGAGCACCTAACAGAAAACTAGTTTCCATTTTCGAAAGCGCAAATTGAAAAAAGATGTGGCGCAGATATTTTGAGAAATAAAACACAGCCTTGCCGAAAATATCTGTTATCCAAAAAGTCAGTAACTTATCAAACCACCCCGTATGCGCTGACCTTGTCGTCAGCAAAATGAGAATAACAAGGAGCAATAACAAATATTTTGCCACAATCAATACACAAACTAAAAAATTATAAATAAGACTGCTATCGGCAGGGGAGTCTGCTCCAAATTGCCCTCGCATTACAGATTCGTATTAATTAATTATTCTGCCTTTTACACATTTTCTTACATTTGAACAACTTTATTATACGCTTTTTACCCATTTAAAACGAGTATTGGCAAGGTCATCCACAATGTGTGTTTCTGGGCAGGGGTGGTGTGGTGTGGTGTGGGGGTTGGCGATGCTTCATGGAAATTTAACATAGATGCATACATATGGTTGATCGTAGAAAGAAGAGCGAAAATATAACTTGGCTTCAGATGTGCTTAGCAAAAAATCTGGGCAATCTTTCGAATATTGAAAAATAATGTATGAAAGATGAATAGTATGAAATAAAACGAAAGAGAGAGAAGAGAAAAAAAATGCATCCACAACCCGCATTCCCTTTGTTATTTAATGATATAAAAGAAAATGAAATCTTGGTAAACATTAAAGAGATAGGCCAATCCACAAGCCTGTGACAAATATACATAGATACATACATATGTTCATAACTGCCAGCATACAATTTTCTACCACAAATTCAGTGTCATTGCTGGCACATCAACACATTTGGCTTTCACACATGCAAACACTTTTCGTTACCTCTTTGCGTCTGGCTTCATTTGGTGCCGAAATTTCACCTTTCTTAATTTCACCTTCGGTTGTCTGATTTCAAATATTTATTACAATTTATATTTGCTTCAAATGTGCACTTCACACACACACATATATACATACATATATACTTTTTTTTAATAACAAGCAATCTACAAATTCACAGAAAAGAAAAGTCAAATAATTTTGTGCACTTTTTATTGCGCAGTATTTTACTCGGCAATTTTAGTTTAAATCATACATTCATTTGTATGCTGTATGCATGGATTTACTTTACTTATTGGAATTTTCAGTTGTTGAGGGAATAAGTGAAAAATGTTTTTTCTTATTTTTATGATGGTATTTCTTTTGACGCGGACAGTAAACAACGTACACAGGACAAGGACGTCCGCCGCACACAACAATCAGAGCCCGTGTCCGCAGCTAGAAAATGTGGAAAATGGATTTTTCTGTGCTTCTGTTGCCTCAGTTGCGCAGCGCTTTTCAGAGAGTTACACATAGATAGAGAGGGGGCGAGAGAGAGCGAGTAGTGCCATTGAGAGAAATGTAAGCAATTTCAGAGCGATTTTTGATATCTGAGCACCCAAACCACTGGTGGAATGTTTAAACGGCTGCCCCACGATGGAAGCAAGACCAAGAGCACGGGTGCAAACCCGAATCGGAGCACCTTTGCAAGAGAGCAGCTGCTTTAGTATGAATGAATTTTGCGTGTGGCTGCTCCATTGCGCCGTCGCATCGCAACGACTGCACTCTCTGACTTTGTATTTAGTTTTTCGATTAGGGCGGCTGTCAGCCAATTTTCCACGAAAAAAAAAAACAGAAAAAACCACATGATTTCAATGTTCTTGCTTCTGAATGTTTATATTCTGTGCCCATAATAGGTAAAAGGGTAACAACAAACATGTGGAACTGAATGTGAACGCATTTTATATAATGATTGCCGAAATGATATTGCCACACAGATTTGTCTGATTTTATTTACTTGCTTATCTAAATTACGAGACACATCATAGCTTTGCAATTTTCAGAAAATCCAAAAATTCGTGAATTATTTGTCAATGTGAGAATTATTTAAAGGAATGTAGCTACACAAACACAGCCATTTCAGTTGTGACAGTTTGAATGATCTAACTAAATAAATTTTCTTGAAATAATTTTTTATTTTTTATGTTTATGTGTGTAAAAAACAGTTTTTGCAAGTAAACTCGACGCATTTTTGGGGAAATCGCCCAGAAATGTATTTCTCTATTTTATTTATCATTATTTCTAAAGACACGAAACATTAAAAATCTTATAATCTTAAATGTTTTTTGCTTCAATTTTGCAGAAGTATATTTCTTTTTTGCAAACTGTATTTATTAGTACGAAATTTGATTTCTGGGAAGTCGATCAACTCGCGAACGAAATCGTAATTTTTTTTCAAATTTAATTATATGAATTTATAAACTATAAAACGAAAAAAAAAAACGTTTCTTAGAAAAGCAGAACGCTCCGATTGAGAAATATACTCTATAAATAAAAAGGTTATT
The DNA here is from genome assembly GCA_035043845.1 of Drosophila picticornis. Lineage (NCBI taxonomy): Eukaryota > Metazoa > Arthropoda > Insecta > Diptera > Drosophilidae > Drosophila > Drosophila picticornis. The sequence continues at coordinate 18,253,889 of JAWNMR010000492.1, read as the reverse complement.
TACCCGCTGCAGCAAAAGTATGACCATTTTCTCCACTAAAAATAATAATAACAAAAATAATAATTATAATGGGTATAGCGCCGTTGAACAAAATTATGAAGAGCGCAGATTGATCAACCCCATAAGCTAAGCACATTTATAAAATATTTATTCCCCATAATAAGTATAAATCAGCATCAAAAGTCTAATCGATTAACTAGAAACTAAGAGCTAAATACGTCTAATTTGGAATATAAGTTCTCGTACCCAGTTTGTTTGATTTGATAGTAATTTTGTTTGGTACAATTTCCGTTTCCCCAACATTGACAAAAATCGATTACCGATTGCAATAAAATCCACAGAAATTGATTAACAGTAAAACTGTCTTTAAAATCGATTAAGGAACACGGATAGGCATTTGAAATGAATATTTAATCAATCACATAGCAGCAAGCGCACTCATTTGATGTATACAAATTTATATAATGGGTGTAAGTACATTCGTGGTTCTTCAGGTCAATGAAGTGGACTTTAAATCAACCCACACTTTTTCTCTCATCAACTTGAACAAGTGTTACAAGTAACCATTAACTAGTGTCTTATGTTTAAATTTTGACTCTCATCAGCCAGGTAGTGACATAAGGACACAATAAGTCTTTGGTAAGAGTTTTTGCTGTAAATGACAACAATCAAGTAAGAATGTTAAATTGGTCAGATTGCTGCAATCGGCAAAAGACGATAATAGAAACGGAATTGAGTGTTTCAAAAAAAATATAATTTACATATATTGTTTTTTTTTATACTGTTTGCAACTCCACAATATATATATATTCTTGATCAGCATCACAAGTCAAGTCGACTCCTTTGTCCACCGTCTGCTTAATAGTTTCGAGCCAATTTCGTTTCGGTTTGTGACCAACACCGTGTTCGAAAATCTACATTATAATTCGACATACCTTTCTGAAGTTGCCTTAATATTTAGGGATCAAGCAAATAAAGCAAAGTAGATAAATATATATTCATAGATAAAACGAAGCCTCTGCTCAATTAATTTGAATTGGTCATGTTATGTTTAATAAATAACATTATTTAATAAATGTAAAAGAATTATGAATATGTTTGTATAAAATTTCTTTTATTCCTGGCGTTATAAGGAGAAATAACTTTTGTGATTTCAAGTGCGTCCAGATTAGCACCGCTGAGGAATTTTACTATGAATGAACACCGTATCAAATTTTGCAGAAATCAATTTACTCTTCTACCATTGGTATCAGATCATAAAACTGAGACGAACGAAACTTAATAATTTACCAAACACTACACAATATAAAGAAAAAAATGTATATATATATTTATGTGTATATATATTTATATATATATTTTTATTCTGATCAGGAATATATACCAAGTATATATGATTTATGCGTATCTATGGGCCTATGGGTTTCTAATGCGATTTGGGTATAGACAATTTGGAATAGTCTCAGCATATTGCAATTGTGTGCTTGCTGGTTAAATGCAACTTTTTTTTGAAGGAAAGCTCGTGAGCGAAGTCACATCTCTTTATTCTTATTCCCCAATGACAAAACCGAGAGACCAAAGCATTACAAAATGTACATACATCTGTAAGATACTCGGGCCGCATTGCGCATGCTCTGCTCAAAATTGCTCCTGGCAGCAGTAGCGAATGGAGGCAGTTCAGTTTACATTTTTGTTCATAGGTTTTGGCTGGCAACTCAAATGAGTTCAAATAAACTATATAAATCAGCAAAAAACATTTAAGCAGTATGCAACATATGCAATATAATCGGTACAAAACTGTTACACAATCGCATAAGGAAAAATCACAAATGCACAATTGTAAGTATATTTTTTTTTTCTGACGTGGTAAAAATATAACCGGTGCAAGTGCGGCAGAATTTTACTAATATATGCTAAACATTCATAATAAATTCTGATACATTTCAATTTAATTTAAGCTAAAGTGACAACAAAAATATATTTTGGTTAACATGGCGCCGGAGCACACATTTCTGGGAACTTGGGAGGTATATTTTTTCAGCCCAATTATTTTTCTAGGCATTCATATCTCTGTTGTATTATCCGTATAGATAGTTGCCTGCACTTTCGAGGGCAAGCGCGAGTTATCCGGATTAGAGGGGTGAGTCCAAGCGTGTTTCAAAGAAAATGACCTAAAAATAATTTTGTATATAGCATTAAATTTCGCCTAGACGATACCAATGACATTACCTGGTACAATGATCTTGTCAGCCCACTTCCTGAAATCAAAGACTGCGGCATTTGCTGTGATTCAGCAAGTGTGTTATTTAGTTGTGAGACGTTTGATGTGTACGAAGTCAATCCCCGTCTTATATTTGGCGCTTTTGCCGGACACAGCATTGAGTTTAGTGTAAGCCGTTTAGCATTTCCACCAACTGGTCAACCAAAAAAAATATAACATCTTTTTCAATTTCCTAAAATGTAGACCAGTACATTGTTGCCGACTGACACGCTAGTGCTTAGCTGTGAAAATTGGTATGCGGTTGAATGCAGGAGACTCCAGGAAGACCAGGCCGCTGGCCAGGAGGAGCAATTCAGCTTCGGCGAGGCTCTGCTAGAGAAATATTTTAGCGATGTTGTGGTGAAGAGTGCAAGTGGCTTTGAATATGCTCTCCATGCCTCTATACTGCGGCTAAATGGATTTGACTGCAGCATGTGCACCAAAAGTGTCCTGAAATCATCGCATCCGCTAACCCTAAAACCTCCACACAGTTTACCCAAAGTGTCTAATCCAAATCCTGTAAGGATATCAATTGTGACCGCGGGAGCTACCGCAGGCGAGGAGCAACAAAAATTATGGCCATCTTTAAGTCTATCCCCTATTTATCTGCAGCCACCCTGCGAATTGGAACTATTAACAACGACGACTTGTGGTGGCCTAGGCGCGCAGCGATTGCACCATTTAAGTAATAGTTTCAACTGCCTTAGCAATGGTAACGAACAAGATCTGACTGACGCATCAAGCGATGGAGGTAACGGAACACACAGTGTGGATGGTGGTGGCATGCGGCGATTTCCTCCCAACTCGCATTCAGATTCGCACCTTGAGGTGTCTCAGGTGCAATGCAAAAATATTTTTAATTTTTGCCAGGATATGATGCTACAGCCCATGTCCTGTGCCATTCCACAAAGTGGCTTGGCCGCTGGTGTGGCTGTGTGCAACACTAGACGGCCACCCCTGTCGCCATATCGCGCACGCAGCCCTTTACCATTTCCCAGCTCGATGGAAACGCCGCCATCATCGCCACTGACACCGGTTGGAGTGCTCTATAACCTACCCACATTTCTACTCACCGCCATCTTGCACTGGCTTTATACAGAGTCCTTGCTGCCAGAACTCGATGAAGATATTTGTGAGAAGCTTATACATTTTGCCGAAGCCCAGCCATCGCTAATAAAGCTGGTAGAACCAACACGCAAGTACCTGAGATTACTGCAACTTAAAAAGTGTGAGTGAATTGAAAACCCATCATTTGATTCCATATACTTACATCATATAATATCTCAAAGTTGTCGTCAATGTCACCATGGATTTGCACAGTATTCTTAACCGTGTCATACGCCACATCGATCCTGCTAGCATTTCCCACGAGCCAGCTCTGCTCTACGCAACGTTCAAGGACAGTTTGCGGGAATGTGCCGTAGGTAAGACTGTACAAGACTACATTAGAGCCACACTTGGTTACATTTCATCTTTTGTTTATTTCTGTTTCAAACGTGATATTTTGTGTACTTCTTATTTATGTGCGAGATGCATTAATTGATCCGTTTGAGCTCTATAAGCGCCACAGCTTGAGTCGGCACTGCAAAATTGATAGATTCAACTAAAGTGAAGTTGCCACTGCTCCAGCGCCAATCATGTTCTTCCGGTGCTTCCAGTACAATGTCGCTACCAGTACAATATATCTTTAAAATTTAGTGACTAGCGATAAAACTTCATTATTTTTTAGGTCAAGCTGAATGAAGGCGAATATTGGATGTTGATAAACCAATCTTAGAAGGAAATTAACAGCAATTACGTTTTATCGACTAACATCATAACTAACATCAGATATATCAGAAATTTTGGTGACTGGGGTGATTACCTCTTCCATTTTATGTCCAGATATTTATCTTTAAAATGCAGCACAGGCGTTACTATAATTTATACTTCAAGTACAATGTGAAAACCAAGCTGTTTTTTATTTGTTTCTGAACTTAATAAGCGTTTCTCTTCATGTTTCACTGATAAAAGGCTGTGCGAAGGTGCTCCAATTTTGCAACATTTTCATCAAGGATGCCACTCACCTTGCACGCTATCAAAAAAACGAAATTGTCAAATACGTGCGGACCCGCATTCCGATATTTATATCCCAAGTCCAGCAATTACTACGCAACACTCGGGGAGTCTTTGTTGGCTTAAGCATCGATGAGAAGGAAGTTTTGGTGAATTATCTTGTACCTGAGGTAAGACAATTTTTCTAAATTTTTGACTAAATTTGTATCTTCCCAAATCTTTATTAGATTGAATCTACTTTATTGATTTTAACCACTGTGATAGAGGAAATAAAAAGCTCATTGGACACCATGTGCAAGGTGAGTCAACTGAATTAATCCAGCTCTTTTAGAGATAATGTGTTAAGGTACTGTCGAATTTCATGGCAAAAACGATCATCTTAGCTTAGTAGAAATGTCAATATTTGCTTACTAGCCTTTACTGAATATGCTTGGGTATCTCATTAGCGGTTCATGGTACTTGATCTCCAAAGTTTCTCAAGTGATCCATGGATGTGACATTGTGTGATGTTTCATGTCTAATTAATAAACTGGGAATAGATTATTGTCCTTCGAAACATTTCAACTGCAACGTCCTCATGCAAATTCGCTTATATTTTTATCATTTTACATATTGAAATGTATTTCCAATTACCTTAGTTTTTAGGTTTTATTACAGCAACTGACACAACATACCCGAGCAACAGTATATAAAATTGCAGACCGATAATATTTTGTTGACGTGCTGCCCTTTTCTTTTGAACTAGGACTTAAAGTGCACCGACTTTGACCAGTCCTTGGAGCCACAGCAGACGGAAGGTGGCATTGCAATGCAGATGCAGTGTGTTAACAGGGGAATAATAGGACCACGCAGAGAATTATTATCACCCCATCCTCGTCGCGGTCCGCCAATCGGCTTAACACTCTACGATAATCCTTCGGAGCAGCGTTTCAGTTCCGCAGAAAACGATCTTAAGTTTGTGCTCTACATGTACGAAGTACGCAAGATGCGTGATATATATGGACGCATCACTGCAGCCCTGGAGATTATTAAGGAGAAAAAGTAAGAAAGATATAATACATAATTTAGGATTATAACTCCTGCAACTTAGCTTTGACTCTTTATTTAGAAGGGCATTCTGCGAAATGGACCTTCTCAGCAAGCGCAGTACTATCAATCAAAATCTTGAACAGCTTATTGTGGACATACCAGCATACATATTTATTATAGAGAATTTGTCGGATCGCCTGAATGACAAACTGGGCTGGAAAGAGTTCAAATTTTGCTTTAAGCTTGCAACAAGTCAAATCGTGAGTATTTATTTTAGCTGTTTTCGCTTCGGGTTATATTTTTTTCGATGGTTTACAATGGTTTCCTTTGCCACTTTATTATGGACTACAATATAATAAAATCTAAATCGTCTAAATCCAGCAAACTAACAAGAATCGTCCAACCGATCTCGTCAAAGTAACAATAATAGTGCGAATTTACAACTCCTTTCCGTAATTACTCCTATCAAATAGAAGCCACAGCCTCCGCTTTTGGGGAGTTGGGAACTTTCTGGATTTCTTTGCTTGTACTTTTTTCGCGATTTTGCGCTTCTTGCATTCCACGAGTGGCTGCGTGAACAGGTTAACCCAAACCGAGGTCTGTCAAGCTTCATAATACTGGGGATGTATGCGATATGCTCCGTGAGCGATTGGACTATTTTTGGGTCCCCAGGCAGCCATATGGTGAATTCAGTTGAGGTTTCTCCTACGTAACCTACGTAATATAGTTAATATAAAAAAATATTGCAAAATATATTCAGCCACAGCGAAAAAAAAGAGAATGATCAGCATATCTTGACATTGTTTTGATGTACAAAAAAGCAATTTGTGCAATTTGGAGCAAAGCATTTTTAATTGTTTTCTTTTTCTAGAACGGTGTTATTGTAAAGTTGTTGGACCACAAGTCAGCACTTCGACATTCAATCGAACAAATATGTAAGCTGGTTCGTAAACAAGAATTTTTAAATTCAATTATCGAGCTGGGCCTCTTGGAGCCCTCAACCGAAGTGCAAAATGATTGCAAGATGGCTGACCATGAGAATAACCTGGATCTGAGTCAACCCAATACGGGAACGTCGCCTGTGAAGCACTATTATGACTACAAAAATATAAAGGTATAAATAGATATCTGGAGACTAAAGACATTGTGGGCAATGTGATTAAGTAAATAATTGTTCATTGCCAAGCAGCTCAACCTAATTAGACACTTATGCGAGCCACCCATCGCAGCCAACAGCAACCTATCTAAAAACGCGTTGCGTTTGCTGCACTCGGCACAGCTTGCAGACATGGAGTTCGAGGTTCACACATATGCACCGTCCGCCCCTGCTGAGGAGGGTAGGTCCACGTACACAAACGAGACGATGAACACTGAGGCAAACCCTGGAGCACTGAAAATCCACAGCCTTAAAGCACACCGTATAATTGTGGCATCGCGCTGCGAGTGGTTTAAAAAAGCGTTGATGTCGGGAATGCAAGAGTCTATCAACAGAAAGATAATCATCACGGACACTTCACCGGTAATCTTTCGGAGGCTGCTGCTATATCTTTATGGTGCACCTATCGATCGCACCGTGGGAGCTGAACAACTTTGCGAACTAATGCTACTTGCCGATCGATACTCACTTGACAACCTAAAGGTCGCTTTTTATTTATTCTATCGAGTTTTTTACTTTTATTCAAACTGTCGAACTTGCGTGCAACTGCAATTTATCTTTGTGCCTTTAGGAACTATGCGAAACCACTCTAAACTCGCTGATTGATGAGGATTCGGTTGTCTGTCTGCTGGGCATAGCTGATCGTTACGTGGCAACTGTGCTGAAGACGAACTGCCTTTCATTTCTATCGCAACACGCACATTTAACAAAATCTGAAATATTTAAGGAACTACCACAAACATTACAGGTATGATTCAGTTCACTTTTTAAGGGTTTCATCTTCTTTAAGCTTCCATCTATTTGCAGCTAGAGGTATTGGATTTGGTAAATTGGTTTGGGCGTGTCACAGAGCCATGGAATGATAGCAGCTTCAAAGCACGCAGCAACTCGCGTTGCAGCCTCAAAAGCCCATCTAAGCCTCACTCGCGATCCCGTAAATCGTCACCCTCCAATATGTGACGACAACAATGCGAAAACACGAATTTAAATATCATTCAATAATTGTGTACAAATTAATAATAGTTTAAAACATTTCCGATCTCTGATAGTTGTTTTCCATATAGAACCGCTGATATCGAAAATTAACTAGTATGAAAATAGAATGGACAGACTTAAATGACCACATACATTTAGCCAGTTGAGGCTCAGTTAGAACAAAATGCCATGTTTTACACATATCCATCTGCACAACATAAGCAATTGGGAAATTACCGACTGCTTAATACTCTGATACCAGTGGAAGACTGTCTGCTTATTGTGGTGATGGGGATGGGTGGGGTGTGACTTGACTTTTGAATTTGGTGGCTAAGTCTGTGGCAGATACAGCTTGAAAACGTTTTACCAATTTAAGAACGAGTTTATTAGCAACTTACATTACAAATTTGGCCCTCAAGCAGTGGAGTAGACTTTCCTGAGTATGCGGTGACTTGTGAAAGCGGGTTTAGGTATGATCAAAACATTAATTACCTTCCGATTTGGAAATAGATATATTCAGATACAAAAGTATTGTGTAAGTATTTGTTATAGGTATTTTTAGGTTACACCTCTTCTAGTCTGAAAATAACGTCTTATTAAATATGGAAAAGTTTTCTCTGACTACACCATGATTACAGGCCACTTTCATTGGCCGCTGGGCTAAGTAAAAACAAGCCGAAGTTTACCAATAAATAATTATATAAATAGGAATCATCGAAACACATTATTGTCTATTGTCTATTACCCATGCAGATCAGTTACGCATAATTTGCGCCAATCAACTCAAAATTTGTTGGGAAAACGTCAATTCGAAAATGCGACTGAGGCAGCCGTTTGACACTAATGCAGAAGTACAAAAAAGTGCAATTTGAAGCCCAAATGAGCGCAAGTAGTAAAAATTAAAAATTGGCTCATACATTGGCTGTGCTTCGATGAAAGCCACTTGTGCATCCAACCCCATCCTGCATAGGTAGCGACACATAAACGCAACGGATATTGACATCTTTTCAAACAAATTGCGGCAATTTCTCGTCTGTTATGGAAAGCGTTCTTGAAAAAGAGGTGCACTTTTCACATTTGTGTGTTGCAAACGCATTTAGGCATAGGCAAATTGTTTTTCTGTTTCTTATCTTAATTAACTCCCGTCTAGCAGTGTGATTGTTTTTCTCTCTTAATTTTAAAGCTGAACCACTATGTATTATATTCAAATAATGCAGTCGAACAGAAAATATATATTAAAAAAAAGAAGGAAACTGCCAGTTTTTTGAGTGTACATATTGAAAAATATTTATTTCTTCTCTTTTTTATACAATAAAACAGCTTATATGAGTTAAGAACAGTTCTTCCAAATCGCTCAGGTACCCCACTTAGTGCTCAGAAACCAATAATCACAACCAAGGCACATGAAGAATGATCGACACGTGTGTGTCCTTCCAAGGATCGTCTAATTTATGTATTGACTTTCCTGCATCCATAGGAAACTTCTGGCTGCTCCTGCTTTAAAGTACGCTGAATTGGTTTTTCAAATTAACACATTTCTTAGTATATTTTAAAATGTTATCAATGTTTTTAGTTATTGGTTAAAGTTAAAATAGCAAAAGCAACAGACCAACTGGGTTGTGTTAAGTTGATTAGGATCGGTTCGTGGTGAGTGAATTGAAATTTCCAATGTGGGTTGACGTGTTGTTGAAGTTTTACGATTGTTTTGCATTAAATTGAATTTATATTGTCTGTTTGCGCCATCTGCAACCAAATCTAACAAATACTGTAGTAGAAATATACATTTTTTAGGAAAAGAGATGTCTGTTTCAGTAAAAGTGTGAAAGCAACAAAAATATTATTAACTTAGCCACAACTGAAAATGTGTCTTCTATTGAATTTCAAAGCATACCTTTATGTCTGGGCGCAGTCCGTATTCTGTAAGCGCCTTTATGCAAAATAGTTCACGTGCCAGAAATCTGTCTTTACATTTAGTGTCAAACATGGCACGCTTTTCCAGTGCATTTTTTGAGATTCTCAATTAAAATTCCGTAAATGCCCCTTTCGATGGGAAGCAATTCTTCAGCGATGTTTTTTAACTGATAAGGATCTTCTGTCAGATCATATGCCTCCACAAAATTCTAAGGCAGACATCAAGTATTAGTTATGTATTCGATCGTTGATATTTTGAGATGATTACCTCAGTATCCCGAAACTCACAATAAATTCGATCGAGGCTATATCGAAAATCACGAACACAGTTGTATGTATTATTCCATGCATCTTGGCAATGGCATTCTGCGTCCAAAGTGCACTGCGCTAAATGATCAGAACGCCGCCCCGGACATTCAGGATTATAGGTTTCATCATTTCCTTCGCCCCAATATTCAATAAGCAGTACATTTTGTAGATTTTGATCCATGTCGTGCACCGACAACAGCTGCTCCCTAAAAGAACGGCCATCAATATAATCGGGCACCGAAATTCCCGCCCACTCCAATATGGTAGGAGCAAGATCCAGCAAGCTGACAGTAATATCAGTTGAGCGAACAGCCGGCACATCTGGTCCAGAAATAAGTAAGGGCACTTTGATATCAGTCTCGTAGGGCTGTCGCTTATCAAATGGCTGTGCAAATTGACCCAAGTGGTAACCATTATCCGAAGTGTAGATAAAGTATGTATTCTCGAGGAACTGTGTCTCATTTAGCACAGTCAGCAAGTTTTGCATCATTTCGTCAACTGCCAGCAGCGTCTCCCATCGGCTCTGAAAATACTCGTCAATTGTGCGAACTGTATCCTTTGACAAATTCTGAGCCGATCCAACCAACCAGTGCTTATCTGTAAGGAATAAATTAGTGCCATAATATTGAACATTGTGCAGCAGACGTACCCGCATCAGGTGCGTTAAAGTTCGGTGTGCGCAATGCACGCACTTCGGAAAAGATACCCTTGTGACGCGGCGCAGGTGTAAAGGGTGCGTGAGCGGCTGGTGGCGCAATCATTGCAAAGAATGGCTTTTGATGCTGTTTGCTCGCCATATTACGAATGAAGGTTACGGCTCTATCCTTCAACAGGTCCGTCAAATATGTATCCGTATAGCTGGCATTTCGATCATTTTCGCGCAGTGTATAATTGTAGTATCGCGAATTACCGTGAAGGCCATAAAACTCATTCCAGCCGGGCGGAACTTCTGCGCCCTTAAACTGGTTTAAGTACTTGCCAGCAAAGAATGTGTGATAGCCTTGGTTTTGTAATAGCACAGGTAGGGCGCGTGGCTCGGATTTTTCACGCCAGAGATGTCCGTTGCAGCCGCCAGTGATCGAATTGTTGTAGGTCCTGTGGTTGTGCGCATACTGTCCAGTTAATAGGCTTGCTCGCGACGGACAGCAAATGGGCGTGTTGGTGAATGCATTCGTGAACTGTACTCCCATCTTGGCAAACCATTGACTGGTCTTTTGTAGTGGATACATACCGTGTAGCACTACATCTTGATCATCAGTCAGTAGTAATATAACATTTGGCTTGCCCACTTGTTGCATGCGACTAAAAGCATCATCGACACACAACAAAAAACTGAGTGTGGCAAGGACATGAACCTGTGTTAAGGATAAAATTATGAAACTGGCAAAGATCTAGTTGTCCACGTTAGCTGAACAACATAATAATAAACAAGTCAGCATGCACAAGTCGAGAGAGCTCGACTAAGAGATAACCTAAGCCCAGATGGTAAACATAATTTAATCGATTAAAATACAGTTTTCATATATATTTCCATATTCTTAAAATATATTAGTGTTATCAGAAATCGATTTGTATCGATACTCGCAAAACGAGTCACTTTTTGTTGCATCTTGTCAGATTAAAATACCTCTTAGAAATGGGAGCTTACGTAAATGCAAGCCGATATACCCGAAGGTACTCTATACGCAGTCTTAATGATTTTAATATTTTAAATGTACCCCTGTAACATGTATAATAATATTGCCATGTCATTTAGTTTATAACGGACTTAAGTTGACATCTCCGATTGCTTACTGTATACATATTCTTGATCAATATCACTAGCTGACTCCGTCCGCCGAAAGCAAAATAATATCTCGTAATCCGGGCTAAAATGAAGCTTTCAGTTTTACTAATAATCTGTACTCTTCTTGTGTGTTTAAGGTCACTGTTCTTTTTTGTGTAATACATTAACAATATCTTATTTATAAATGTTAACATTTGTTATTATTTATTCCCATATTTTTAAGATTATTAACTTTTCAAAAAGCAAGAAAAATTGCCTTTTTGGAATTATTCACAATTTGGTAAAGTATGGAAACTAAGTTAGCAGCTTTCGAATTACAATTTTATGTGTCATCACATGAAAAAAAAATATTTCTCTGTGTTCTTGATTGAGTATATTCACAGAATCATTTTCATTTATTTAGTACTGAGGCATTTTTGGTAGTGCTGGAAGAAGCATCTTTGGAACATCGATTCATCGATGTTTTGAAAATGCATTTTTGAATAATAATAATAAACAATAAATAAATCAAAAAAGAAAATATGGAAATTTTGAAATTTTTAAAAAATTCGATTGGCAGAGGTAATAATAATCCTGCAATACATTTGCTGAATTTACATAGATCGAAATCAAGTATCCAAAATGTTGTCAGATTTTTTTTCGGTAATTTCAGTCCACCACTAATAATATTTGCTATTCACTGCAAAAATGTAAATAAACCCAGTGATAGGAATTAAAATTACAATGCGATATAAATTATTATTTTACAGTTCATTATTTGTATATTAAGGGTAAAAAGGAGTCACATTGAGTCAACTGTTTTGCGAAAAAACGCAAGTAACAAACAAGGTTGCCATATTGACGAATCACACAGCGACATCTTGCGGGACGAGTGGGAATTTTTTAAAGATGTGAAACGCTGTTCACATGGGCAACATCAGCATCATCTATATATATATTGAATGCTCCGCACAGATTTGAAAGAACTGCTTGTCGATGGAGATTGAAGGGATAACTTCAAGAGATATGCAGACTGAATGTGCATCTGTTGGCAACTGTGTGCGAAAAGTAACGAACATTGTCACAGCCACAGTCTCAGGCAACACCGAAAGATACCTTGTTTGAAAACATTTTCCGCCAGATAGTTTAGGCAACGTGACTTCTTTTTGCAATAAATTCTGTTCATTTTTCAAAATAGTTTTCTTGCAGGTTGTATATATATCTATTTATCTATCTATCAAGTACTCAGTGGATACACCGTGAAAAAAGAAGTGAACATGTTCAACAATGTGAGCAGGCCTTATCCAACTTTGTTTTCTTGTCTCGCAAATAAATAACTGTTGAGTCATTCATCGATACGTCCATCTCGATCCCAAAATATTATATTTCGACCGGTTGTCACCATTGGAGATTTGTATATAATATAGTAATCCGATTCGATTGGACGCAGTACCCTGAATAAATGAAGCGAAACTCTGGTAACTCTAGCTATTAGCGAAACGGAAATTGCACAAAACCAATATTCTCTATAAAATTTGATATTTAAAAATATATATTCATTATTTAAATAAACATGTTCTACTAAAATAGCAATTCATCAATGCATCTAACCCGACTTGGCTAGAAAATCAATAACTTAATTCTAGAGTAACCAAATTCATTGAATGGAAGTAGGTGAGTTATTGTCAACGGGTTTTCATAGTTTTTCAAAACTGGTGTGGATTGGATAATCACACTTTTTTTATATTTTAAATTTCTTATTTTTTCAGAACATTTTTGTATTTTTATTTGTACACATTATATACATGTTCTAATAAGCTTTATGTCGTAGGTTTCTTTTTATTACATTTTAGCAACGGTTTTTAAGCCCAAGATTTTGAAACATGTTCGCAACAGAGCAGCTGTTGCCTCACAAATCAAAATTCGGCTATGATTAATTTTGATTATTTTACCATCCTTATTCTTTTCGATGCAATAGCAACTGTCATAGAACTCTGTAAATGCAGAACAGACCTCGTAACAAAACTCACAAAGGAAGTGAAGAAACAGCCCATTTGCACACTTAATTAATACGTCATGAAATTTGAGCAGTGTTTTTGCAAGTTTCCACTCTTTTTCATGGTCCAGCTCTAATTTATATTTGTCTAATATTGCAGCCACATTGCTGAAGTCCTCGCCGGAATTGCGAGCAATGGAGCAAATGCGTGTATACGTATATAGCAAATATACCGCAGTATTTCCACGATCATCGAGCATTTTTTCAAAGGAAAATACATAATCGCTAATACGGTTGTGACACAAATCGGTGTACTTAATACAACCGTATGCAATGGCTTCTTGAGCTTCGACTAATTCTGTTTGTGTCAATATTTGGTCCCGACCTCTTTCCTGTAACTGCTTCAAGGAATATTTCATGCCCTCATCAAGCAAGTCCGACAGTTTAACAGTATCACCCGAACGTGTCTTAAACTTTTTACCATCCTCACCAAGAACCACGCCGAACTGCACGTGATCGACGCGATGAACGTTTGGATTTAAAATCCCACAACGCTCAGCGGCTTTAAAAATTGTATTAAAATGTGTGCTTTGTCCAGAATCCACGACATAAATAATCCAAGTCGCAAGGTCTTCTTCAAGTCGATGCCTTATGGCTGCCATATCAGAAGTATCGTATGTAAAGCCACCATCCGACTTTACAACTGTCAAGGGTATTCCACTCTTACTATCATCGGTCCACATGATTTCACGGCCATCATCTAGTTCGAGCAAACTCTTGCTTCGTAGAAGCTCAATAACAGCCAACATGCGTGACTGATAAAATGATTCGCCGCGTTCTGTGATTGTCACGTCCAGGCGATCATAAATCTTCTGAAATTCTTTTCGCGATACATCACAAATAAGTTGCCAAGCTTTAGTTGATTTTGGATCACCGCTTTGTAGAGAAACAACACGATTGTACGCGCGCTTTTTGAAATTGTCATCAGCATCGAAACTAAAAAAAAAAAATTAAAAAATAAATAAAAGAACAATTACAACAATTAAAAAGCTTCATATATGTTAAAAACGATGTAGCAGTTAACTTCATCGTTGCAATTAAGAGGGTTTTCAAACTACCCTAATGAAATACAAAAGGGGAAAACAATCTCCCGTTCAGTGATCTTATAATTAAGGAAGAAAGAACGGATTTCTAAGGCAGTCCGGATATAACATACCGTTGTTATAACCGGATTCAACCAACCATTTAAATTTAACTATAAATTCAAACAATTAAGAATGCTGAAGTGAGCTCGATTACGACATACCCTAAACCCAACCCCTAAATACATTCTAGATTTATTGCCAAATTTCGCTCTAAAATATCGCACACTCAAATGTAAACCAGGTCTGCAATTGCACTCATTCCTTATGGCATGCACAGGCGCTGAAGAGTAAATACATCCAATATGCGCACTCATGTCGATTGCCATGCCATCCCTTTCTTGCAAACGCACGGGCGTATTTATGCTTACACTGAATGCGGGCGGCTGCTGATAGTAATGAGATTAAAATGAGAATATGTTGGGTGTTTCTTATCCGATTTGAATGAAACTTGTCAATAATATGCTTATGTTTATTATACATGAACTGGAATGCATTGTCTGTAAAATTACGACTTTAATTGCTAATCGAAATTGAAATCTTATAAATTCCAAATTTGAAGTCTCTAGTTCCTATAGTCTCTGAGATCGGCGTGTTCATACAGACGGACTGACAAACGGACACGGCGATATCGACTCGGCTGTTAGCCCCGATTAAGAATATATATACCTTATGGAGTCAGCATAAAACTGCAGTTGTTATAACTCACCGCTTTTTAGATTCCTTGTAAAATTCCTGCAGATCTCCAATTGGTGGACTTTCGTTTACAAAGTTGGGAAAGCAATCTTCCAAATGCGCTATTAGCATACCAAATTGCGTACCCCAATCGCCTAAGTGATTTATCCGAATAACGTCGTGTTGCAAGAATTCCATAAGGCGGCTAATTGATTCGCCAATTATGGTAGAACGTAAATGGCCGACGTGCATTTGCTTTGCAATGTTGGGCGATGAAAAATCGACCAATACGCGTTTTCTGGGCACCCTTGGTGGCTTAACGCCATCACGCAGCATATTTGTTATTGAATTCACCGCATATTCCCTGTAGATAACAGAAAATATTTAGCATATAAACATTAAATGAAACATTTACGCAAATAATTGCAGATTCAATTTACTTGCTGAGAAAAACGTTAATGAAACCAGCACCGGCCACTTCAATCTTCTTTATAATTGGCGAATCCGGACAGCACTTTTGAATCTCTGCAGCAATCTCGCGTGGCGATTTATTAATGCCAGCTTCTTTTAATTTCTTGACCAACCCCATGGCGTTGTTGCATTGGTAATCGCCAAATTTCGATGGTCCGCTCACAGCTGCAACAACAACTGGAACATTGCTAAAGCTCGGATACGCTGTGGCAATTGCTTTTGTAAAGACCTTTTCCAAGTGCTCCGTAATAGAAAGGTCATCATCTAAATGCATTTCAGGATTTGTTTTATTCTCCTCAACTATTGACTGTAAGCAAAACAACAATCATTTTAAAAAGCTTATATACTTATATTTTGACTCATCACTCACTTGCTTGATAATAGCTAAACGCTGCTTAAGTTTCGTGTTTGCAAGTTGCAGGTTGATCAGATCATTGTTGTGTTCTCTAAGCGACACTAACTGGTTCCGTTTCGAACATTGAATTGCATCATGCAACTCCGTAGCAGCACGTTCCTGTAGAAGGTTTTAAAATTGACAACAATTTATACAAATTACGCTCAACTACAGTACATACCAAGCTTGTAAGCTTCTTTAACTCAGTTACCAATTCGGCAGACATAGCGCAGGTTCAATCAACGACAACACAGCACATGCAAAAGGAGGTTTGCCACATAATAGCGATGTTAAAAGCATCGATACATTAAGCAATATCGATATTTACATTAGACAGACGAGCTACACGTTTTGATGTCTTATGTGCTTAACCACACAGCAACATCTTGCGGAACGAATGTGAATTTTTCAAAGATGAAACACTGTAAACATAGACAACATCAGCATCAGCCTTTTTTGAACATGCGGCTTGCCGATGAAGATAGAAGGGATAGCTCCAAGAGATAATCAGAGTAAATGTGTAAATCTGTTGGCTACTTCTCAACATTTTAACACATAAGCAGGTTTCATTTAAGAATCTAAATAACGCTTGGGCTTGGCTGCTTCTTAGGCAACAGCGAAAGCAACCTTGTTTGAAAACCTAGCCAGAGTTCTTTGTTTTTTTTTTTTAATTCCCGGCTCCAATAAATGGATGGATAAATGTTTTTAAATTTTTTTATTACATTTTTGCAGTGAAAGTCAAATATTTGTCATGTTGAACTAACAAATGATGTCGAATTATCTGAACGGCAAAACCTTACGGATCATCATCCAATGTGATGATTGATCCATGCTAGGTATCCTTCCAAATTAGACCACAAAGAATTGTATTCGAAATGATCTAATTTAGTAGATATTGTTGACGTTGTTTTTATGTTGTTTTTTTTTTAAGATCTGATTGTTGATGATGAAATAGAGTCAACGAGACTTAAATAATTACAATTTGTCATAGCTAGACAATTGTGGAAAATGTATTCGACAGTTGCGCTATTTCTCAAAAGGATTTATTGAAAAATTAAATTTCAGTCGAATTTTAGTTTTTTTTTAATCAATTTATTAATATGGAGAATCCAAGGCAACCTTGATTGAAAACCTTCTTCGATAAGCAACATTGTTTCTTTTTAAAGTTTTCGAAATCTAAAGTCAATTTAATTTATCTCCTTGTTGTAAGAAAGTATAATACTAATTTAAATATAAATTAGACATAATAAACATATTTATATACTTATATTTATAAAATGTTCTTACAATGTTGATTTATTCACTGGTGGACGTCAAATACCTCAAATGTAATGAGTGTAAGAAACTAGGTGCCGAATTGATCAGCAATTTGTATCGCTCAAAATATATTTCTTAAAGATTCTTTAAAGTGTAAACCTCTTTGGACTGGGTATTAATATTGCTTCGGGCTTTCGTAGGATATGTGTTCATTTTGAAATTTAGTTGACCAACCAATTCGCAATTAGTACCTGCCAAGAAGTCTATGTTTTCTTCACAAAACTCTGTTAAGGCATACTAAAAATATGTCTAAACAATATGTCCATAAAAATATGTATATAGTCTACTCTCTACCTTCTTAACACTTTTTTGTCCCATTTTTGGCCTTTTTAATCTGGCCAATCTGTTCGATGTTTGCAATCGATATTTGGTAACACTGATAGTCATCGTTTATATTAACGATAGTTTTGCAATTCAGCTCATCTTATAATTTTGTGAAAATGTAACTTTTCCATATAATTGAAAATTAGTTTTAATTAAAAAACTGTGTTGTGTTAAAAGTGTCGCGGAACAGAGTGTATTTTCGAAGCAACTCTTATTAATGTAGCGAATTAATTATCGCTTGTGTAATAGCTTTTATAAGGCATTAACATACATATGTACAAATATACTATACTGGAAAAAAGTGTTAGCAGCTGTAAATATAACAATAATTGTGGTTATTAGGCTTAAAGGATGTTGGAAAAAAGTGTATGTATCTAGATACACCCGTAAGTTAACAATCTGTTTTGAAATGTCAAATACGACACGCTACGCTGTTTTTTTTATTTACATGTACATGTAATATACATATACATACTCATGAGAGTAGTACCGTTTATTTAATTTGTGTACAATATTTAGTTTTGATGTCACGTAAATGCAAGTTTCTCATATTGAAAATTATCTATGATTGTAAAGTACAACAACCATGTATTTATGTTAAAGTAATTAATATATTTTTATTTCTGATTGGTCAGTTTGTGACAAACTGACACATGAATACGTATGTAACTATATACATATGTATACATAGTTGATGTATGTGCATTCAATACATAAAATGCCAATGTATGTTTCGTGTTTCATAAATGTGTCTTAGCACTGCCATGCAATTTCCATATACATAAAAGTGTATGTATATGTGTTATGCTGGTGTATGCATATGTTCCTACATATATGCATGTACTGGAAATTAAATGAAAAATGCCGTTTGGACTGTTAGCGCTTATAAATGTGGGTCAAGACGTTAACTGTACACATGATTTTCCAATACTCTACCTACACATCTATATGTGTGTGTATAACTTATTCAAAATCATTTGTGTTCGAAATTGCTCCATTTGTATTAATTGTTTTAAGTCACAGGCCTTAAAAGGCTCTAATGCATAAAACATACATACATATTTACATATGTATGCAATTGTAATAAAAGTACATAAAACGGTGTGTCTCGTCTGTCTGACTTGGCTTAAACTTTAATACGTCCGAAAACTTCTTATTTGCAAATCAAAACTTATGATTTTTAAATTTACGCTCAACAGTTAATTTCCATTTTATTAGTTAATTCATATGTTTTATAATAAATAGTCTTAAATAGTGAACATTATTGCAATGGAAACGTGTTGACTATTACCAACAATAAGTTATCGTTTCTACAAAAAAGGCATATTAAAAGTGGAGTGGAGTGATACATATGACTGTCTCATAGGAAAGCCCACTTCAAATATTCCCATCTGTTAATTTCCTTAAGACAATATATTTATGGGAATGCTTTGCTGTCTCAAACCGATCATAGATTCCGCCGTCAAATGTTTTTCGACCTGATTATTGGTCTTTAAGTTGAAGCAAAAACTTTCATATCAAACAAGTAGAAACGCTGTAGTCGAGTGAGCTTTGCTATAATATACCCAGAACCCAGATGTTAAATATGTTATTATAGTTTTATTTTCAAATTTTCCTCTTGCAAACTCAAATGTAAACAAGTGTAGAAGATACACAGAATTTAAATAATTTCAATTCATTAAACGGTTTGCCATGAATATTTCAACCTATTTTTCCCCTTAAAGGAAAACACATTTTAGTAACTGTTTAAGTAAAAATAATGGGGACTACCAGTACTGCTTTAGAAAACTTAAATTTAAGCATGAAAGAAAGATTTCCTCTTATGATGATACAAAAGCATAGAATGATCAGGCTGCGGACGATTTTTTTGCTGAGTGTTTTCAATCTATTCGTCTATTGATTTTACACCTAATGATCTTTTTCAAAGATCTATTGCAATTTTGGCGATCTATACTCTATCAAGCCTGGCTATTCTCCAGGTCCTGATGGATTTCCGGGATGTGTCCTTCAGTACTGTTCTGAGTCTCTTTGTGAACCTTTACTTAAATTATTTAGATTATGTGTTGATACCTTCTCTTTCCCCTCTCCATTAAAATGGCTTAAGGTCTGATAATAATAGATAAAGTCAATTTGAAATCTAGAGTCGCCAAAAATATATAAACATTTTTGTACAACGCCCTAAAACACGGTAATTGAGAGCCAATTTACCAAAATTTGGAAGATAAATTGCTAAGAAAAATTAAATCCAAATGTTACACAATTTTAGGGCTAAAGTTACCAAATTTGGAAGGCAAGAAACTTCTGCACTCAAAAAAGGTTACTTGGAACGTCCTTCAAGGATCGGTATTGCTTAGCTACACCCATATTGTTCTGTGGCACCTGTTATCAGATTACCTATTAGGATCAGCGTATTTCGCAGTCGGCTACTCACGACGACAACGTTCTCACTTATTTTTGCTTGCGTGATTCGAATTTAGGCAGTAATTGATTGAGCTCAAACTGTTTTTTTTTTTTGTCTTAAGACTTTTACACCAAACAGCTGTTTACTTGCATGTTTAACGTGCAAGCATTTTTAATTGTTTGCATACGTCAAATTAATTAAAATGTGAACGTTGCACTTTTGTGGCAGCACTTATAGCTGATTATTGTATTGAGCACGGCAAAGTAATTCTAAAGCAACACAGAACACATTCAATGCGGTGATCGTCAAAAAAACGGTGCAATTGAAACCCGCAAAAAATGCTACGAAATTTTGTTGTGATAAAAGCCAAAACGGAACTGTTTTGCGCCAATTGATTATTGAAGATATAATATGAGTATCTTTTCTTATTCTTTTACAGTGGTTGGAAAAGCTCATTCAAAATCATGAACTTGGACAAAAACACCGGGCTGTTCAACGGATTAAAAACGATGGTCACGTAAGTTTTTTGTTAGACCTATATGGCTTAAGAACAGGCATATACAAAGTAAATTAATCATCCAAATTATTATAAAAAAAATGTCAGTACTTTAAAGCTGGGCCCAGTCAGTCTGCGATAAGTCGAGTTAGTTTAACAAAATCGGTAAATGGTCAACACCACCAATACTTTGTTTAACTGCAACCAACTCTATATCAATGAAAACCATCTTGTATTATTATTTCCGAAGAAGTAGCAAAAAGCACGCACCCACCACACAATGGGGTTTGATCTCTTCCATAGATTGAGAATCTGTTAGACAAGATTTCAGATTTTAGGATGTCCGCCGTTAACCAAAGAAAGGCTACTGATGTAACAATTTGTAAGCTTCCCTTGCAATTTGGGCCTAAGATATTTTCCGAATGGTTTGATTATCATTATCATTAAGAGTTTTCAATTAAGTGTAAGTTTTTTACAATAAGTTTTGAATAAAAAAGAAGACCAAACTGTTTCATAAACTATGTTTTTGCTTAAATATAAAATAAAATATTTAAAAGTTGAGTTCACATATGAAATCTAATAACAGATTATTATTTCTCTTGCAGCAGTGCAACAACAGATTCAATTCTTGTAATTGATAAAATGAAAAAGAAAAAAAAATAAATTGTTTCAATAAATCGTTAATACGTTAATAATTTAAGTGTGAAGAAACTGATATTAATATTAAGTACTTCTGCTTGGAATTTGTTGAAACGAAATGGGGGCGAACACTTCCAGCAGTGGTTATCCGATAGCCACTACCACTGAAAGCGCAAGTGCCAGCAGTGAGAACGTCAATGGAAACGTCTCGCTGCTACAGCCGATCAACTCTGCAAGCATGGTGTCAACAAGCTCTAATGGAAGCGGCGGTGGCCCTGGTGCGACTGTCGCTTATAGCGGTGCGCACTACCATCGTGATCAACGGCGAAAGCGAGTAACGGGATTTGCAACACTCAAGCGAAAATTTATACGTCGGCGGCGTTCATCAAAAGCCTGTGATCACGCGCGTGTCTTACGCGACTTTGTGTCTGACTGGGCACCGCTTGAATTGGCAGCACTCTGCGAGGAGTTTGAGGCACTGGCAGCACTGAGGGATTTATCAGTAGGTATGCGACTGTCACATCTTATCACCATTATATATATTTTTTAATTGAACAGGTACAAGCCGAATTAGCGCGACCACCAGCAACAACGTATAAACAAGATCTGGCAGCTCTTTATGATTCCAATCTATGTACGGATTGTGACCTTGTATTTCGTGGATCAATTTTTCCGGTGCATCGTTCCATATTATCCTCACGTTGTACATATTTTCGTGACCTGCTTTCTGGTTGTCCGGGCTTTGGAGCACGCATATGTCTCGAGCTCCCTTCGTCACCTATCGATGTCCAAATATTCTCGTCATTGCTACGTTATTTGTATACGGGCGATCTTTGTCCGCATGATCCGAATATAAATATTAACTTGCTGCGTCAACTAGGTAACGATTTTGGTACGCCTAACCCCCTGGACCATGATCTTCGATATTTGTTGGAAACGGGCGATTATGCAGACGCCGCATTAGTATTCACAGCTGAAGGCACAAATGATTATTTTCGCCAAGACTCTGGTAATTCTGAATACGGCTTTCGGCCGAAACTTGAGCTTCCATGTCATAAAGCTATACTCAGTGCGCGTTCACCATTCTTTCGCAATCTCATTGCCCGCCGAATGCGCAACATAGACGAATACGTAGAACGCTCTATACACGTACCCACGCGCATTGTACTTGATGAGACAGTTATACCAAAGAGGTATGCGCGTGTGCTTCTGCACGCTATATATTTAGATACAGTTGACTTGGCGCTCATACTACGAGGTGCTGGAACCGGCAGCTCCTCTGGCTCTCTTGGTGAGGTCCATGCATTAACTAACACTGGTCGTGTGAGACCCACTACTCTTGAAGAAGCTATGGAGCTTTATCAAATTGGACGGTTTCTAGAACTTGATATTTTAGCGCAGGGCTGTGAAGATTTAATACTTGAGTGGTTGTCACTTGATACTCTATCAATGGTTCTAAAGTGGGGCTGTCAACCACACGGCTCTGCTTGGGTTTTTCGTCAAGCATGCCAGTACTTACGCGAGGAATTTGCCTCAGTTAGCGCTTCACCAGTGCTTAACCAGATCGATAAAGTGCAGCTTGTGCATGTATTACAAAGTAACTTCTTACAAGCATCCGAGTTGGAAGTATTGCAAGCTGTTCTTAAGTGGGGAGAACAGGAGCTTATTCGGCGCATGGAAGATCGTGAGCCGAATCTCCTATCGCACACGGCTCACTCAGTGGCTAGAAAGGGCGTTAAGAAACGTGACTTGAGTGACGTCGAGTTGCGTGAGATACTTTCCGAGCTACTACCTCTGGTTAGAATGGATCATGTTTTGCCGCCAAACAGTGAGGTGCTGTGCCAAGCGATACGCCGTGGTCTTGTTAGCACACCGCCATCGCATATGATTGGCGACGAGCGGGAAAATTTGCGAGTAAACGCTTGGATACGTGGAGGAAAAAACCAAGGACTTTTTGTACGACCACGACTCTTTATGCCGTACTTTGAAGAAGTTAAGGCTCTGCTAGAAGACCGAATGTCCTCATCTCATCACCAAGTTGAACTCATGCGTATGCGCAGGTCGCGACATTTCCCCGACATTCCGGACACCCTTTACATGGTGTCACGCATGAACTCTGCTACAAATAGCGGATTTGCCTCTGGTGTCACCTGTGGTATTGGCGATAACGCGGACAAAGTTGATCATAATACCATACCAACCCCAGATAGTCATACACTTGCAGCCATGCGTAAGCGTGAGCATAAACTTCGTCAATCTCCAATGTGTCAACGAGCACTACTGCTGCCACTGTCATCAAAACACGAAATCGACCGTCAAATTCGTCTTCGTGTGGTGAGAGAGTTCAATCTCCCAGACGAAGTATCTGATCTGTTAGAAACCTCCCTTTTAACGAACCAGGACAGTGGCAGAGGTAGAGAAGAGTGCAATAGCATGCCTTCAACTTCTGAAACGGAGGAGTGTCTGTTGGAAGCCGAGGACCAAAGTCCGCCGCCATCGCCGGCAGCTACCGGCTGTGCACTGCAAGCAGCTGTTGCCGCTTCATTTTTATCGACCTCATCAATGGCCCCATCAGTAACATCCGCGTGCGGTGTGGATGGTGTTCAACAATGCTACACTCGAAATTTGACTTTTCCACGTCAGCAGCCAAGCAGCCTACTCGGTGTCGCAAGCTTTTTGGCAGCTAGCTCGGGCTCGGCACTACAATCAAGCTATGCACGCCTATCGACATCAGTGCATCATCGCAGCGAGTTACCTTCGTTGATTACAGAAGGCGATTTTCGATTCCCACATCGCAATGCTTTGAGCATAGACAGAGGAGGTGAGGGTGGTGCCTGCGGCTTAGACACTGGCAACGGACATCTATCTGATATGATGCCCGACGTGGCCATGGCCACAGCATCGTTGGGCCAGCTCCATCTAAGCAGTGGGGGGTCCGGTTGTGTGAGTAACGTCAGTAGTCGTCCCATCGGAAGTAACAGTGATACGTCAGAAAGTTTGCAACTTGATTTAGGAGATGGCCCATCTCCACATATAATTAATACTGCTGCTGGTGTCATAACTTTGCGAAACTTACAGGTGAGCTTCTTTGGAGTGTTTTATTAAAAATGGCGAAACTAATTTGAACATCCCACCCCCATCCCATACAGCATCAACTACCACAAAGCAACTACCACCACATAATACAGCGCTCAAATTCGCCATTTGACATTCTGCGGCAGGGGCAGCACTCGCCTGCTCCACAACCTCCTCCTTCAGGTGCATTAAATTCCGGGCCACCTAGGTTTTTATAGAGGTTGCAAGTAGCCCCCGATAAGGGGCTTTTCTTTAGCGCTCCATTCTGAACAAAATTATTAAACATTTGAATTTCAAGAAAAATTAGATAATTTAAATCTTAAATAATGTAAGTAGCGTGTAAAAATTAAGATACAACAAATGTAACTTACCACAAAATGTACGCACTTAATATCAATATTTTGTTTTTCTACACTTTTAATTTAAGAGAAGCGTATGTACAAAATAGAAATTAATAATATTAACATACCAATATCTGACGCAATTAAAAGTACACCTAGTTTTTTTTTTTTATAATAATAATCAAATAAATCACAGCTATATATATTAAAATAGAAAATATTTATCTTTAGCTCGCCGAAACATACACAACAAAATTAGAAATAAGCCTTATTTTTAACTGTCAGATGAAAGAACAACAAACTGTATGTTACATTCCGCTTTCGACATATAGATGTCATTTTATTGGCTTTGCCAGACTGATTATTTATGTGACTGAATATATTATTTATTAAAAGAGCATTAATGAATCTATGTTTCCAATCAATTGATGAAAGGAAACAAAATACAAATTGGGGATAAAAACGTATGCTCAATTTGGCATTTTATTTATGCATAAGTCTGTGTTTCAATTTTATTTTGCTTCAATACATTCCTCAAATATACATCGCTATTCGTAATGATAGCCAACTTTGGGATTGCAAGTGTAATTACCCCCATTTTATCCAGTTTCTTATGAGTTATAATTTCAAATTTTGTGCTCTTCATCTTGCTCTTGTCGTACTGACGAAAATTCTTATAACGTTAAAGTTAATGCCCAATTTTACCCATATGGATGTTCCATAGAGTTCACAAGATATGTGGATAGTTACATTTTAAATTCCAATGTGCTCTTATTATTGCGAAAAGAAAACAAAATAGCTAGTTTTTTTTTTTAATTAGGATGGGAAATAATTGATGATGAACGATAATTTAAAAGGTGTATTTTATAATTAAGAAATTCGTTTTTGTTGGTCTTCAAATAATTTGCTTGCATATTGCTTACAAAATTAAAATTATTATTTTTATCTATTGAACAGAACCGTTTTCTTTGCAATTTGATCACTGTTAATACAATTTTATCAGCATCAGCAGCCGAGTCGAACTAGTCCTGTCTTTATACTCAAAATGTAAAGTGTCGAATACCTTGCAACATCAAGTTTATTTCATTTAATTTGATCGATAATCTCTCTCGTTCACCAAATTTCAATGAAATACGTACAACGCAAGCATTTTCCTATCCGTGTGCGAATCTAACCGCAAATGTATTACCAAAAGTGTGTATTATTAAAATAAAGGTTTCCAAAAAAAATTAGGTAAGCTTGAGATCTGTGAATGTATTTGTGATTTTGTACATATACAGCTATGGACAGGTGAACAGAAAATAATAATGGACGGAAAGGTTTCTCATGGATACGTGGCAAAAACTCTTCAATTGATAACAACGAATATCTACCTATTTCGGAATTGAGTCTATGATCATTTTTTGATATCCTGGTGCACGAGATCTTTAACAAGTTTGGTGTCACAATCAAGCAGGCAGTCAGTTAGTGCTTGAATATACGATCGAAGCCTTCGAAATCCAGCACATGAAAACGGCAACGCAGTTGAAGTAGGCATGAAGCATCAGCTGTTCCCAAATTTTTCCGCGGTGCCAGACCAAAGGGTACTTAGCCAAGATTCTGCAAGCAGATTTCGAATGTGTCAGATTGTCAATGCGAGGCATATTCAAGTGTAATTAGTATGTCGAGTGAGAGTGGCCTAATTAATTCTAATTAAATTTATGAGAGCGGAGCAACTCAACAGGCGATTGCGGCAATCTCGAACTATCTCTGGTTGTCACTCTAACAAGCCACATTAGAAAAGGCCTGATTGCTCCTTAAGACGTACATTTCATCAGACAATGCAGCTTAGAAGCTCTAAGCAAGACAGCTGATGTTCAGAAGCAATAGAGGATCTTGAGGGTCTCTTGGTCAAGTCGTTCGCCGAATCAGAGGTTTAAAAAATAAAGCGGCGACTAAAACCGGCAGTTGGTTGTAAAGCCATTTTGCAGAGAAAGGTGGCACAATGACTTATCCATGCTTCACGGACCGTTGTGAGATTGTCAACGGTATAAATTATATCCAGAAAGCGATCAACAAGTCGTCTCCATATGTAAAACCCTGCACGTCGTTCTACAATTGTAACTTTGGATGCCAGTTTTTCCAGGCCAGTGACATGTATCCCAAGGCACTCCTACCAATCACGTGATTCAATATTTGCTGCAAATAGAAAAAAAGGCAAAGACAGAGAAGATGGCTGTGGCTTCACATTTCCATCACACGGTTTCATCGATGTCGACTGAAAGCCGAAATAGAAGACTGCATATAGTTTGCAAGGGTTGAGTTGAGTTGTAAAGTCCCTAAATCGAACCCTAACAAAGTTTATACCAATAATATATTTCCAATTTGAGCATTTTACCATGCACAACAGCGACTGTAAAATGATCCTTCGATACACTTCGAAGCGTCAAAATGTAAGTAAATTATTTTATTTAAGGCATTATAGAATAACATTGTAAACTCTTTGATACTACTCCTTACTACGACTTTGTACCACTCGCTTCCGCCTGGCTACGCTTATATTGTTCCTCAGTGACCATTACACCATCCATATTTACAAAGCGTGTGTGCAATCCAGCAGCAATAAATCGTCTACTTGCAGCAATGTCCAAGTGTGGCGCTGACTTTAAATCATTCATTTCTTTATCGCGAGCTAACATCTTTTTAGCTCGATCCAAGTCATGTAAAATGTTGTGCTACGTAATGAAATTAATTACTTATAATTTGAAAATTAATCAAATAATTGATTATACCTTTGATACATCAGATCCCTGCAGTTTCAGGTACATCCAAAACAACGTGCTGTTTGCGTAGGTCAAGTATGTATCGAGTTTGATGTGTTCTTCGGTGGTCAATGTTGGGCAAGAATGCGCTTTAATTGCCAAATCCAGGTCATTTTCCAAAATATTCAGGCAATTCGAAAAATTCTTTAAAATACTAAGTGTTTCATCGTCATTAAGTTGGTCATCCGAACAGTTTGAATTCCTTGTCTCTATCATCGCTCTCTCTTTATTATTAAAATTAGACATAAAAATAAACCCAATAATTTGACTCCTTTTACTCCATCAACACAAAATTGCATTAAGCTTATACTGCACATGAGAATGCAGAGGATTCTTTATTTGTTAGCAATAAATCCCAGTATCGGTTATCGTTTATTTTTCTTCCAAATTACTCTGTCAAGATAGCGTCACATAATTGTTTACTGAACTGGACAGAATTCAGTACATGTTAATACAAATTTTGTTTGCACAGAGCTTTGCATCATCATTTGTTACCTCAAGTGTAAGTGAATTAAAATAGATATACTTAAATAAATTTTAAGCGGAAATATGTCATTTTCTTTTCCCTTGATTGTCTCCCATCTTTGAAAAATTCCCATTTGTTCCGCGTATGTCGGTTTGTTATTGCAACATTTCGGAATGAAAATGGGATGTTCCTAAACCATGTTGTTACACTGTCGGCATTTTTCGGTGCAAAGTACTGAAATTACAATTTAATAAAGTGGTTAATTACTGTTTATTTTAATTGGAAAGACCAATTGTTAAATGCATTTTTCACAAAACGACTAGCTATGACAACTGCTCTGCATACCTCTTTGTGAACAGTGTTTCACATCTTTGAAATATTCCCATTCGTCACAGAAAAGTACCTACTGTATATTTGCATCACCAAAACCCATGATTGGTGCGTTATGTCACCTTGTGTGAAATCACAAGGATATATAATAAATATATCGATAGTAAAATCGACAGTTTTCCAACTCTAGCATTAAAATGTTCTGTATGAAATACTAACTAGTTAAATAAATTCACTCTAAACATTAAATGCAGTCGATGCCGATTGCTCTAAAATTAAGCGGCTTAACTTCAGCTTTTAAAAGGTAAATGGAAGCCTTTTCGGCTTTTGCTTGCATTTATAAATAATTGAAGAATGTGTTTATTTCAGTGTATGGTAATAAATAAGGTGAAAGACTATTTTGTTGCACATTAAATTGTCAATCAAATGGAGTAGCGAAAATTTTAATTTGCATGCTGATTATACCGAAAATATGTGCTTTATACACCGCTTCAGTATAGGCAAATTTATTACAAAATTCAGGATATATTAATCAATACATTCATGTATTGACCAGTTCTAATGCGTACATCATCACTCAGCAGAATAACCAGGCTTTTTTTTCGTATTGGTGGCAACTGTTTGTGTTGAAATGTTGTGTTTATATTCAAGCTTTATAATGAAAGCAAAAGTTTCTTTCTCTTTGCCAACCACTTTCCACCTACATTTACCCTAATTGGCAAATATTTTGATACAAAATACATACGTTTGAATAACATGCTAAATTGAATGGCATTGCAAACTGAGGTAGTCATCCGAACTACGTATCTACATACACACACATATGTACAGATAAAGTTAATAAAAACAAAAATAAAATTATAACGAAAAAAAAAGATTATATTTACCAATTTCTTTTGCTAAAAATGTATTTATTTAACGTTCTAAATTTGTATCCTCTTGCAGAGTGTATTATAATTTTGTTATGAAGTTTTTAACCTATTGACATCTCTGACCCCATATAAAGATTCTTGATCAGCAACAGTAGCCAAATCGATATGGACATATTCGGTTGTCTGCCTATGCAAATGTGAAATTTAAAACTATTTGGATGAAACTTTGTAGGTATCTGTCCTTTTACTAAGGACGGTACAAATGTTTTAAAAAAGCCCCAATTTAGACAAAGTTTTAGTGACATTGCCAGTAATTTTGCAGTTCTCTTTTCAGCCTTTGCAAATGAGTGTGTATATTTTGCCTAAGCTTTTATTTGTGACCGTGGTAACAATTTTCTCTTCAAACCTACACAGTGGAATAATTTTAGCGGAGAAAGTCTTTGCCTTAAAAAAAAAACCTATATTTTATACGCCAGTTGGTTTATCAGGATCAATAGCCGAGTTGATATAGCAATGTCTCACAGATGATAAGAGCTGAACACTTAATGTTCTCGATAGCTACCTCTGCTTCGCATATGTCGATATATATCGATATCCGATTTTGATCAACTGGACAGATCGGATAAAAAACGCCATGTATACAAACTTATTAATATGCTTATATTTAATTTTAGATCAGCCGATGTCTTGTTTAGTTAAAAGTTAATAGAAAGTCAAGTTCAAATTATTGTCATACAGCCAGTATTTTAATATATGGCATAGGAATATTTTCTAAACATTCTATTATTTGAATGCCATGGACAACACAAGTGCCACTGGTCGGCGACGGAACAATATATGTGTTAATGCCGAGGATAATGCGCTCGATCAAATTACAAAGGAGGTATGTATTAGACAATTATATTATTAATTAGTTAATTAGCCACTGTGTTCTATTGGGAGACTTCAAAATTGTCAGGTTTCTGTTTCAATAACATGGGAAATGTAGAACAAGTTTATATTTTAATGTTACAACGATGATGTTCTTTAATGTTCGCCAATCTATCCAATAGCACTGCTTTTAAAATGTGCACTTATAATTATAAAAGCTGGAAATAACACAAAGTTTCTTGAAAATTAACATTATTTTATAGATAAGTAAATAGTTCCATTCGTTTTTGACAACATCGCATTGGATCAACCAAGTGTTGGCAAAGTTTTTTGATGAATTTCGCTTCAGAACTTTCGAATTAGTCTCTAAAGTGAATTGAACTGAGCTAAGGTGTCTGCGCAGGCTACTTCAAAATTTTCACCGATCTGTTTTTCAAACCATTCCTTTGCTTTCTTAGTGTATAGCTTGGAGTTATTGTCTTGTTGGAAGACCCATATTTATTCAAACCGAAATGTGATGTAATTTTAATTAGAGTACGACGGAAAAAAGTAATTTAATAATGAATTAAGTGTTTTATCAACTTCTTTCATATAGGCGGAAGCGCGGTTAGCAGCTCGCCGCCAAGCTCGTGCCGAAGCACGGGAAATACGCATGCGAGAGCTTGAGCGGCAACAAAAGGAGCAAGAACAAAATGCTGACCGCGCATTTGACATGCATAACACCAGTGCTGGTGTTATTATGGACACCCTCTCATCACACCCCACACGTAATACCTACGGCGGTCTAATAAACTTAACGCGCGCAACAGCTTCGAGACGCAGTAGTGAGGATTCATTGGAGGACGAAGGTCGCAGTTTGCGTGATATTAAATACGAGCTTAAGGTACGCACTTATCTTAACAATGTTGAAATAAGTATATTTATTCACTCACAGAGCTTATTAATAATTTATCGTAAGATTAACATAACCAGCCAAGTCTCTTAAGTCTTAAATATTTTGTATGAGTATTGGAACATAAACGTGTTCTTGCTGCAGGCAGACGTGAGAGCCTGCCGGATCGGATCCACATATCATAAATCCTGCAAATATGCGCGTTATTATGAATTAAAATATGACTAGAACATTATTTAACTTCCATAGGAACGATCGATTCAAACCTTAAGATTGAAAAAAATAACTGTATGGTTACGCCCGCTACCGGCCCAAAACATCTGATGATGTAAATCGATAAAACATCACCGCTGTGCATGAAGAAACCGATGCAATTTGAGGTACCTCTACTATTGTTCGGGTAGTTTAGTTGGGACGTTGGTCGGTCTATGACCAGAACTTGGGTTGCACTGTGCCAAAGCCAATGTATACTGTCTGTAGACTGTTGAAATCCGTCTGTAGCTGCAACTACGATGTCGCATTGGGAGGTAGCGATCTTCACAGCAGCTCACTATATGTGGTTGGTTGTGATCGAGTCGATTGTGTATTATCCAGTAAATTCTCTCTCATTTATATTTTTTTTATTGTGTTCGGTGTATATATTCTATTTTTATTATTTTATTTTACCTGTGACATTTTTTCAAATCAGGATGTCGAAGAACGTTTCCGAAAAGCGATGATAACGAATGCCCAGCTTGACAACGACCGCTCATCTCAAACCTATGAAGTGAAGTTACTCAAAGATAAAGGTGAAACAATGCAAGAGTCTTTTGCACAACTTCAACGTGAGCTTAAAAATAAATTACGGGATTGTAATGCCCTGAAACGCAACTTGGACCGCACAACACTTGAGTTGAATCTAGTGCAAGGCCAGCTGAACGAGCGTGACGCACTAATAGCGGAACATGGCCTTGTTATTGTTGCCATTGAGAATACTGATGGTACTGATGCCAAGAGGGCTCTACTCAGTGTTGAAAACGCCAATACCTTGGCGACAGTGCAGGGTTCGCTTGGTGAGTATAGACTAGAACTAAAAAA
The DNA here is from genome assembly GCA_035043845.1 of Drosophila picticornis. Classification (NCBI taxonomy): domain Eukaryota; kingdom Metazoa; phylum Arthropoda; class Insecta; order Diptera; family Drosophilidae; genus Drosophila; species Drosophila picticornis. The sequence continues at coordinate 18,221,850 of JAWNMR010000492.1, read as the reverse complement.
AAAAAAAAGAAAAAGTAAAAAAAAAGCAAATTAATAAATATCAATATATTCCCAGATATAAGACTCAAAAAGTTGGCAGAAGAAAAACAACGACTTTTGAGCGAAATGCAAAGTCTTCGTGAACAATTGGATGCGTATAAGAGTGATGGTCGGGGTGGACGAGGCAGTTCATTGAATGGTCCCGTAGGTTATGATGATGACTACGAAGTTCAAAGTAAGTTTACAAATTAGTTGAATTACAATTACAATTATTTGAACATGTATATTCCACAGGAGAAGCAAATAAAATCATATCAGATTATAAATACAAGCTACAAAAGGCTGAACAGGAGATCGCTAGTCTTCAGGCAAGCTTATCACGCTCGGAGACACAAGTTATACGATACAAAAGCACGGCAGAAGCAGCCGAAAAAGCAGAGGCAGAACTAAAAGTCGAACGACGTAAACTCCAACGCGAAGTAAGAACAAATACAATTTAACGACATTTATTATTCAACAGTTGTCCCCTCCTTTCACACTTGAAAACAGAATTTAAAGTTTTGTTATGATAACATAGCCAAACTTATTGACAACACGCGTCAACACGCCTCTCACAAAAACGTTAATATCAGCATATTTTTTATTTCTCCAATAGATGTTTTTAATTTAATAATTAAATCTTGATTTGTACTGGGTGGAATTTTGTATGTCAGGTAACGAAACTTTCAGCGTATCTAAGATTGCCGGTTACAAGATATGGATGGGCTGGGAAATCAATAATACGTAGATACACCCCAAAGTGTAAATCGATGAAACCCATAAATTTCCCACAATTTAAAATCTGAAGACATTACATTTTCGAAGATAAATTGGTGATACTTGATAGGTTGTTTATTGATTATCCTCTTGATAATTGCAGTAAAAAGACTTTCTGGTTACGCCCTCTTCTGTTCCCAAAAATCACGAAAATCTAAATCTCACATCATCTTAGAGCTGGAGTCACCAAATTTGAGAGGTAGATCGCTGGAAACTTGTTTTTTTTTATTGAAAGGTCGAGTCCCATCCTATCCACTAAGCTTCCAATTGTTGTATTTGAGTATGCATGAATTAATTTGAATGCAATGAAGATTATAGATGTAAATACGACAGGTTTAATGAATATTTAAGCATATATATTAATATTTTTTGTTTTATTTGACATCCACAGCACCGGGAGATTCTGGAACGTTTGGAAGAATCTGAAACCGCTAATAACCATCTACTAAAACGTCTTGATAAACTAAAAAATGCTAAGAGCACGATTTTAAAGGACTTATGACCGAAGATGACAACGAACATAAAATCACGAACACAGGCAATAACAGTGCTCCACAAGCAGTACCCACATAGCAGGAAATTATTCAGTGAATATGATTAAATATTTGATGTATTTCCAAAATAGTCAAGCGCAAGATAATAGTCATGAAGAGCAAAATTAGGCAAAATACCATTGTGTAACACCTAACTTAAATATAAACTTGAATTCGTGTAAACCTTAAATTTGCATATGCCTATGGCTTTATTCTGTATTCTGGACAAAAAATATTACTTATGTATGTTCACAAGAAAAATATATGTAAACCATCAATCATTGGTATCATTTCTATAGTCAGCTATAGAGAGTTACAGATTTGAAAAAAAACCTGAAAAACCTAACTTTTTCATTTCTTGTATGGTTAAATTTAAAATGTGACTTGTAAAGTCTCACAGTATTGGTTAAGCCCCATTTTTTTTTTTTTTGCTTTTTTAAGTAAGCAACAGTTATTTATATCCCTCAAAATTTAAGTATTTCTCTTAACATCACCTCCAAAGAACACGCCACATCAGCGAACTATGTTTACATTTTAAATGACCGCTAATAAATTATGATGTCAGCTAATTAACTACTTTCAAGTAGATTTATTATTTGTACGTACACTTACAGTCATGGTCAAAATAATAAGTAATAATAATAAATAGCCAAACTTGCCTGAACCTTGAAATGTTTTACATTTTATTTGTCCGCACTGTCAATATCACCTGCGTTGGGGTCGATAATCTACTCAGGTACCTCTGCGCAATGGTGATTGTATTTGGAGGGATGTAGTTAAAAGTGCCTCCTATTTCGGGGAAGGCAATCAGAGTGAAGCTGGAGAGATTTTTCGATAACAGTTGCTGTCTTGTGGAGAGCTGCCTTGCGGATAAATTGGCGGTCACTAATCCTAAGATAAAAACAGTAGGGTTGAGTAGCTCTTGAGCTGCACATTAGACAAGAACTTAACGTTCTTAAATGTGAGATTAGAGCAAACTTTCCGAAATGAAGGTCTATCCAGACTCATCAACTGAAGAGTATCGTCTGAGCCATCAATATCGGATCACAGAATTATATTATTCGACATTAAGCAGGGCACCTTTTTTTATGGGAAGATCAAGAACCCTAGAGAGACGATCTGGCTATAGATTTAATCATGAATTGACAACGGAAAAAGAAGAGGAAAAGAGATAATATCGCGTATAAGTATACATAAAATTTTAAATGCAAATCGAACAAAAACTGTTTTATTTCTTAAAGTCCGCATCTTATACAGCTTACAGTGGATCTTATATTCTACCTGATGTTGCAATACAGCAGGTGATCTATATTAATCCTGACAATGGTTACAATTTATAATTAAGCTATGGTAATTTTTAGTTATTTATTTGAAGTAGTCCCTAAAAAGGGACTTTTAAATCCTAACATGTTTTTTCTTTTTATACATTTCTACTGCCTATGAAGGGACTTTTCTTAATTTAGTGCTCATATTGCACATATTTTGCGTGGGTGCAAATTATTAAATGTATTTAAAAAATAAGTGTATATACAAATTATGTCAATCAAATGGCTTTATCGATTTCAACATAAGACTTATAGATTTTGGGAGCGGCAGACAGCAATGAGGCACATTGCACATAACCCATATACTCCAATGCCTTCACTTTAGGAGTATAAAAGGTACTTCAATATGTAACTGTCCAAGGAATCATATATATTTATTTAGTCGGTGACTGTTTTTTAATTTTTCTTCAAATTTGTTCAGGCTATGTCTGTAGCTGCTTTGCCCGCAGACAGATGGCGCTGATCCCCCTCTTTTTTACCATCAATAGATGGCGCCATTGTACCAGCCCAATTTCTAACGATGGTTTTGTCGACCAAAACAAAATATACGGGAACTTATCGATGTGCACTACGAGGGACATTGACACGTTATCGATTTCCCAGCCTCCAAAGGCGCGCTGCACCAAAGAACTTTGTCCGATTTGAAGGACATAGACAAATATATATTCCGATTGCGGAGTCTAACTACAACAGTGTTGAAAAATGTTGCGTTACCTACTTAACAATATATTAAAAATCAACATTTTAAAAAATTGCAACACTAATGGTTTTTATTTTGATTCTTAAGAAAAAACGTCCAACATGCAACCCCCTGTGAATATCTCTCAAACAGTTAAGAGCCAATTAACAAACAAGGAACCTGATTACTGGAAACTCCATTGATAGATCGATAAAAAGTTTTCCGGCCTCACCCACACTCGCCAAAAAAAAAAAACGCCTGAGCCAATATAAAGCTTGAAGATATATTACTAGGAATCTCTCAAGATTTTCAGAATTTTAGAGCCTTGCGCACTGAGAGCGCCAAAAATCGATAATTCACTCTTTTAAGTTGATATTATACTGTTGTTCCTGTTTTTTTTTATTATCTAAAAGTGCACGGTTAAACCACCGAATTCGCACGTATTAGGCTAGAGTTATTCAAGTTAAAAGGATCGACGGTTTCAAACAATATTTACATTTTTATATTTGCGAAGGAGAACAATTATTTATTTTCCAGTGTGATTACCTGGAGCCCACAGCCGTAAATATATAAATATCGATTTTTATCTAAAAGCAGTCCTTTGATATCGGAAATACAAGTATACCCGATCCGAGTATATTGCAAAGTTGTTAAATTCACCATATATATTTGCTTATCGATACTACATGTGTAGGCATATAGTTCAACAGCTCGCCCGACGCCTTGAGTCGAATGGAGAATCAACGTATTAATCTGAGCGTTATGTAGGCCCGGGAATTCCGTACTTCTTTGTACAGTCATGTTTGACATATTGATGGTGGTGTGCTTTATGATTTCATCGTCGCCGCTGGTCAAAACGTGTAAAATGAGTCCATCATCTAGCGTTTCTAAAGCATTAATGCCAGCAGAGTGCAACTTCAGCTCGAACCGCTTCAAGCTAAGAGTCTGATCAAATCCATAAAGCATTCCATTTGTGGTTGTGATTAGCAATAAATTTGTATTAAGTAAAATCTTTAACTGAAGCGGACACCGTTTTATATCAATAAAGCGAATTAAGTAAACTTGTGAAGGGTTTTCTAACTGCCAGCGGAGCATAATTATTTTCCCATCCGCGCTGGCAACGTAAAGATGGAAATCTCCAGTCTCAGTTTGCCGTAATACGGAAATTGACATCAGTCGGGCATCGAGTAAAGATTTTTTGCCGTCAATATTCGTTCGTATTGTGTGCGAGCACAATTCACGAACGACTGGACCACTTGGATCCAGTTTATTGATGCACAGCTGGGATCGACCTCCTACTGAAAAGAGAAGCCAGTGATTTTCACCGTTTTCTAATTTGATGGGATATGACGTCAAATGCCTTATGCTTGAAATATGCGTGTGTAGCTCGGCACACTGATTGAACGATTGATTTGTTAACTGGCTAATTTTAATTATATTATCATCGCCGGCTGATACAATATATGGCTGGTCATCATCAATCGTCCTTTTAAGTAATTGCATGACATTGCAACTTCGCATGTGCCAACAACTTTGAAATGCTTGCAACGCGTACCCAGACCGGTTATTGTCCAGTATCGCACGGTGGTGAAAAACATGCTTTTGCTTCACATAAATAATATCAAGTTGTTCATTGTTTAGCTGATAATCCCAGCAGCGGTGGCCCCCACCACACTGCAACTGTAAAAGGACGTCATGTTTACGGGACCACGCCACAAGATGATTGTCATTAAAGCCAATTAACACATCTGATGTCGGCAATGCTTCTATCCAGGACAACGGGACGCACTCACGATGGTCAACAGTTAAATCGTAATTTGTAAAACATAAACGCAAATATTTTAAAACGGGTTCGTGTCCAGCACTAAGTATGTATGCGTGTTGCTCATCAGTCTTTAACAATTGAAGGACATTCGATCCCATGGATCCATGCAAGCGCTTAATTGTATTCCTTAGTTGTAATTGTGAATGAGCTTCCCGTGAATATAGCATAATATTTCCATTCCGAATGCTTAGCAACAAACAGTTTGGAGATACAAGCAGGGCCATTGTTATCCAGGGTTCACGACAATTACCGATTTTCATGTTTCCTTCAACGTCCATGTTGTGTCCCTTTAACAGAACACAGTTACCAAATTCATCGGATATAAGGTACAGATCTTTGCTAAGAAAATGAAATGACTGAATGAGGCCTTCAAGCTTTGTCCCATCATATAGTTGATCGAATTGTTCAGTCTTTTCTATGTACTTTAGAAGTGTAACCCGCTTATAGCCACAAGTCGCAATCATTCCATCGCCCACTGCCAATAATGTGCATTTGTGTTTGGGGAAATCAGGAACTAATTTCCAATTGCCAATGTTATGTGATTTTGAGTGTTTCATGAGGAACAAGCGATTTCTGCTGCTCAAAGCAATTATTGCACTGCTATTCAGATATTTAATAATTTTCATAAATTCCGTTTCTGAATCGAATGGTATCAACTGGGTTGATTGGGATTGCTTTGCATTAAGAATGGTTTTCAGGTTATAAGCAAGAACGTTTCCCGTTGAACCTGTGCAATAAAGCGTTGTCGTAATAGGATCGAAACTCAAGCGCCATATTGGTGAGCCAAACTGTTGACGTCGCTTAAAAAGCATTTCACCTGATTGACTCCAAACGCATATATATGAATCCTCACCTCCACTTATAACAAAAATTTGGCCATCTGTAACAAAAAAAAAAGTGTTAGGACAATCAGTTGTTTATATTTTTTTTTAGTTGTCTTACCATATTCTGCAATGGTCGCACAAATAACTCGCGCAGTGTGGCCAAAGCAGCTGAACAATGGCCTCACCGATCCTGCATCGTATTTCCAATCTCGAATAGACTCACTTTCAAGTTGCCAAAACTTTAAAGAGCGGTCGTCTGATGTAGTTACCAGCAAGCGAGCCGCCAAGTTCAAGTCAATAGAAAATATAACACCATTATGCGCCTTAAGACGCAAGCAAAGTGGATACATTTTGGTGCAAGTAGTTGTATTCAAGCGAACAGGATCATGCGGCTGCCATATTAATATTTCCCCACAACAATTCCCGCTTAATATAATAAGATCATTGTAGCAGTTCCCGCATAAGCTTGTGTGGTAGAGCATTGAATAGTCGGTGCAGCAAGCTAGCTCTAATATGCTGCAGTCTCCGAAGGACTCGTTCTTCAAGTCATTATATTGTAAGCGCAGAAGTGCACTGTGGGCCATGTGCAACACAAATTGACAACCTATCTCGTCCTTTAAAAATATGGCTGCATTAATCCAATCCTTTGTCTCGCCCTCGTAAATCAATTTAAAGATTTCTTTTTCAGTATTGTCATATTTGAATAAGCAGAATTCATTTTCTGCATAGAGTAGCAGCACTCCTGTTGACTCACATTTCCGACTAAATGTGAAGCCGTGTACCTTTTTGAACCGAAATTCATGCGGCAGACGCGTTTTCCTGTTTCCCGTAATAAAAAACGATTGATTTCCGATAGCTAAAAGATACAAAATTATAACAACAATATTATATGCAGACATAAACATAAAAACAGAAAAGCAATTTGAACCACATCCATATCGATTGGAATAGTTGAACAATGGATAGGCAGCTGATTCTGGTTGATCGTTCCGTTACGGGACTACACCCGTAAGTTCAATGCGCAAGTGCACCCACCCCAGCAAAGCATGATATACCTGTCCCCAGTAATCAGTCAGACACATCCGAGCAAATAACGGAGAAACTTTGACGGCAAACACATCAAATGGGCGTCCCTCGGAAACTAACAAATATTAACGTATAATTTTTTTAGTGGCGAGGAGAATAATCCACAAAAATTTCAATCAGATCTATTGCAAATCAGCTTAAGAAGGCAACAGAAATCAACTCCAAAAAATTATAATATAATAAAAAAAAAAAAACAAAACAAAAAATTAAAGGAAAAGAAAATTCGATTTTTTGGGAAACAAATTTGGTGAATTTTATATTTTGTCAAAACACTTTCTTCTTGACAAAGTGAATGAGATATAGAAATGCATAAGTACACATTACATTTCACATCACATTTTTATAAATACTATCCGTAAGCAGCTCACATCTCCCCGCAAACAGTAAACATCAGGGGACCTTTTAGAATTGAGATTAAAACAGCGCGAAAGATTGACTGCAAGCGTGCACATTTTTGGCAAGGTCAACTTTGAAAATGCCGGATGGTTACTCGGGCCAAAACCAAGAATACATACCAGTAATTAATGATTTTTGTGAAATACTTAATCCTAACGATTCAGTAAGTAAAGTTCGACATTCAGTCATGTTTTTTGATCGAATCCTGATAACAGATGTCGAACAACGTTTCATTCAATATTCAAGTAATTTAGGGATGACAGAAATATCATATTAATCGGGTATCGATAAAACAGTGTTACCGTTTTGTCATTTTAGTCGGTTAGATCTGCCCATTATTAGTTTAAGTTAGCCTTATTATTATTATTAGATTCGTTCATATTTGGCAACAAAATTAATTTGAGAAATGATTCCCCTCCGCCCAAAAATTTAAGATTGCTGACCAGGAAGATTAGCATTGGCCATGAATATTGCTCAGCGTTTCCCCTGTTGCTTTGTTTTGCTTGTTGGCCATTTAAGAGAGTTGCTTAATCCGAAATTTTACTAAACTATTAAAAATATTTTGGAACTACATTTCATCGAAGATTTGCGATAATAAATACATATAATTTGATTGTAATTTTTTTTAAACCTTTAGACAGGTCGACGTCCATTGAGGGACGGCCAATTTCTTAAAATGTTTAAAATCGGACCAGTTGTGGAAAATGCATTCGACCATTCATTTTTGAATATTTCTTTAGTTAAGTAAATAATAAAAACCATTCTCAGACATTAATATGAAATTAAAATAAAATAGTTGAATGGTTTGTTCGCACGGCTTTCAAATGCATATTTACTCGGTATAACTCACTCCTTTCTTCACAATGAGATCGTGCAAAATAGCAATAAAATGATTTACCCTTAAAAATATTATTTGTTAATAAAACGTGTCACATTATTGAAAAAATGCTCCGTATTCCCTTTTCAACCTTTTCAAATAATTATTTTTTTTCTTATAACTGAAGCCCTTCGATAATCGATGATAGTTCGTAATACAATATTGTGCGCTAGCTATCGTAACAAATTAAATGTTGTAATTGCTCTGCACAGTTTTGCAAGATCTGTATGTTAGTAAATGGATGGGTCAAAAATTGTTTTGTATATTTTTTTGATCATTGGGCTATTTCTCAATCCTAATATATATATTTATTCACATTTGAAAGCATTCATAGGTTTCTTTCTTAACAAATTAAATGCCGTCTGCGCTTAAGTTTGTCTGCAAACTTCGAAGTTGTTCCTTGCGTTTTTCAAAATCTGGAGTCCAGTCAAAGCGTCTGCTTGTCGCCTTAAATACTTTTAATTTAAAACACAGTTATATTGATTAAAAGGTAAACTTAAAAACAGTTGTCAGCCCAAAGACTGACACACATAGAGCATGTTTGGCGCTTTTTGAATATTGACAATTATTTAATTTTAATTTCAATTCCGTGCCCTGCAAGTAAATGCCAAGTATTTTTAGTGGTGGACCTAAGTGGGCTGATACCATTTTGAGTGCAACAAACGGTTTAGGAACACCAAAATTAATGATTGATGCCGCTCTGAGTGAATGCGGTAAATAAATTTCGTTGCTTCGTTACAAGTTGTGATGCTATCTTGACATGTTAAAAATCTACCAAACACTGTTGTCTTTGGTTACTCTGATTGCTGAAATATAATCGGAAATCAACATTGTTATACAATTCCTGTATTGGTATACGTATATATGTATGTAAATTTACATCCGATTGTTTTTTTATATATCGTTTTTAGTTTATTTTTATTTACTTATTACTATTTTTAAACTATTATGCTTCATCCAAATTGAGTTTCTGTAGACAATAAGATTCAATTATTGTGCGCTACATTCTTCTACAAAATACATATGTATATATGTAGTTTTCAGACCTACAATTGCGTTCATTTGTAAGTATAATGGAATTTAAATTGATTGTGAGACGTAACAAATTAAACATATATATGTGAACACACGTATATGTACACCATAACCCGTAGTACAAAACTTCTGAAGATTTCTAATGCATTAATACACAAATGTGTAATGTTTGCATGCATATGAATGTTGCATTTGCGTGCTAAACAGAATGTACATACATATGTACATAATATTGATAAGGCATGCGAAAATCAGACTCTCAGGGACCATAATCACAAAAAGTTGTATTTCAGATTTCATTCAATATATAAAACCAACTAAATGATTTTGTGAATTTTGATATTTTCGATCAAAAATGTAGTTGAATGTCTGATCACGATATTTCTAAATGGAGCTGTGGAAACATTGGAAAATGTCCAACCAAAAAATAGTTAATTACTATTTTTGATTTATTTAATACAAAATAAGCTTCAGCGATTATTCCGGTAACATCACTTTAATGGTAGAAAACTAACGTTCAACAACACATGCAAGAATAACCATAGACTAGGCAAAAGCTCTCCTTGAACTGTTTTTATATTTAGTGCGCATAGTCAAGTGCAGAGCTTTATCTTAAGTGAAGTTTCATGTTGGCGATATAACGCCTGTTTAGTAATCTTCAATAAAATTATTTGATTAATTTTTCGTTTTATTGAGTTAAACTTTCATTGTTAATTTCATTTGTTAATGTTCTTATGCCCATCCTCAGTTTTAACCATCGACTGATTTAACAATTGTTTCTCCCATTTATCCCAACTCGATAGCAGAGTTCTCTTTATTTCGCTTAAAATTTTCTCGAGTATTTATAGCACTGTAAAATACAGATATTATCACTAGTGATATTCTGAACATATTCTATATTCAATCCTTGCTGCAGGTAGTTCGTATGTTGGGTCGAACTACTATATAAAAAACGGATCAACATTCTATAATCTATTTAATACAAATATCAATATTTTGCCAATGCATACTTGTTTCCCATATCTTATCTTATCTTCCAAATCTTATCTTATCTTCCAAAATCTCGTCTTCCTAAAGTACTGCGGAAATTGCGGCTTTCTAGAAATTTATTGTCAATACACTTTTTTGCTAACCAATCTTTAGCTCTAAAATTTCGGGTATTAAAGACTTTTCCAATTTTTAGGGGCGGGAGAGGGTGAATTTTTTTCTTGCCGATCTTTGAAGGAGATTGTGTGAAAGAATATCCTCTTATACCCTTGGTATCAGAGTACAAAATGAATTTCTTACCTTAATTTGGCATCGACGCATCCACTTTTTGGAACCCAAAAATACAAAACTGCAATCTTTTTCCATTAGCGTAATCCTGAACAAAAAAAATGACAAGTCCATCCGGAACTATCTTCAACAGGCCCATGGCACATATATTGCAGCTATATCCTGATAAAAAGCAACGCCATCAATGGGTATTTAATACAGCCAATTAATGTGCAACAAAAATAAATGTTTCTTCTTATTTTCACCTTTTTCAGGAATAGTCGAGACGAGTTAGCTCGATTTAGTTGTTAAATTTAAAAAAAATAGAAAACAGTATTGATTTCATTCTATCGCGGAGACCCAAAAGCAACGCGTCGAAAATTTCCCGAATAATGTTCAGTCGAGCCAAAAGACTGGACTCTACAGTTGCATGGAATAACTATATGACTAAAGGGGCTTAAAGAAAATATTGGCATGCTTTCTGTTCTGCTATCGAAAGTGCATCAGAGGCATCGAGCCTAAGAAAAGTACTTTCTATAACGCACACAACTCTTGGGTATCTAATGAGAACCGATCAAAAAACATGGACAACGTCCACTGAGGCGTCTCTTAACTTTCTGTACATATTTTTCAGGTTCTTTAGATAGTAAAAACAAATGACAATACATTTTGGACTATGACTTGGCTGTTTCCCACCGAATCTTAATGAAATTTGTAAGCAGATCAATAAATACATATGAATCCTTTGCCTTAAAAATTTTGGCTTTTATTGCTATTTGAAAAGGTATTGATATTTGCGAAACAGAGACAGTTATCGATAAATGGGGTTATTGGTTTTGTGCAAATGTATGTAACAGGCAGAAGGAAGCACCTTCGAAGAAGTATGAATATTCTTGACCGGGAACAACAGCCGAGTCCATTTAGCCATGTCTGTCTGTCCGACCGTCCATCTGTATGAAAATTTTGAATATAGGTTTTCGATAGATCTTAGACTGCGAATGTGAAAGACTGGTGGATTGTGAACATTTTAACATTTTTCACTCCGTATAGATAGCTTATGAGATTTTTTAGAAACCAAACTATAGCAAGCGACTATCGTTCTAAATCTGACAAAATCTAAATATTTGTCAATCTCTTAAAAAAGTTGGGTTTTTCAGCAAAACCCTCATGTTAGTTTCGTGCAACTTATCAAAAACCAATGGGATATGCTTAACATGATCATCCATATTTTCTGAAAAAATAATTATTTTGTCCACATGAGCATTGTATAAGTTCTCGGATAAAGATTTCGCCTTAAAATCCATACCTTAGGTCAAGTGTTGCGAAAAAAAATGGCGGTTACATATTTCTAATGTGTATTTATATTTTCTGAAATCTATAAAATTAAACGTTTCTTCGTATTTCCATTCTAATCGATTACTTTCTTATCTATGACTCAGATGGGCTTATTGTCTTCACAAAATTGAATAAGGCTAAAACTTTTTATATATGAGCCCTTTGTTCTCGATTTTGACTTCGTTCGCATTTACAATATTTTCCAACTCATGTCAAAGCTTTATGCAGTTTTCTGAAGCCTTCGTATCTATTAAAAGTTGTATCTTTCTTCCTGCTATAATTTTTTCTTTGAAGTAGGGAGTTATGACAAAAAAATTGACCTGGTCATGTTCCGTATGGTCGTCGTTCATGTCTTCTGCCTCCTGTTCTGTCTCAATTTGAGATATCACATTTTCCTCAAAAGGTGAGGCCTCGTTTTGATCAACTTGGTTTATTTTGTGTTTATTCTGAACACGTACATCTTGCAATGCTTCTATGCGGTCTGTTCGATGTCTGTCCGTGTTTTTGGTTATTGTTAAGTTGGCTGCCTAAAATGTGATGACTGATCAACGGCTATCTTCTCTACCGGTGTGAAGTTTTAGCTCTGCTAAAACTAACCTTTGGAGTTTATTAAAATTAGGATTCTTTCTGCCAATATGGTTCGCTGACCTCTCCTCTGACTTGTTGGATGTGTTAACTTTTCGAAACCGTTTCTCCTACATTGCTTGGATTCGAATTCTTAGGCTAAGGCCGATAGAAGATCGTTTGGTCGTGCTGCAAACAGAAGGACATCACTTGAAGATGAAGTTAAGCAGCAGCAGTATTGGCGTATGTCATCAGTGTTGTATTTGTCTTTGTTTATTGGAAAAATCTTTGTTTTTGGGTTACAATGCGATGGCAAGTAGAATTTTCCAGTAATTTTTCAGTGCTTCGTTCAGATCAGTTGAGGTTTACTATATAAAGTAGACAGATTTGCATTGCACCAATGAGAGACTATCTCATCATATGACATCTTTTGATAGAACTTTGTGATTCAACTTTACTTCGGTAAATGTTCTGAAAAAATACCCAGATAAAAGTGTTTTTTTTCCTTATAAGGCCCCACAACAAATCCTTCTAGATATACATTCTTTGTTCGAAGTCTGTAAGTATTGACATAATGCAAATATTTCGTTTTTCTGAAATAATGAAAAATGGGTAACGATTATAATAAAAGTGTTGCGTAGAGCTATGGCAAGTATACATTGTATTTGACTTTATTATGTTTCTTTGTAAATAATAAATATTAGTATTGCGTTCAAAGAAAACACACTAAATCCTTAATCATTTCCTTTTGCAGGAAGCACAATCTAAATTGGAATTTGCTAACAACTATTTAACAAATACGTTACTGAATACTTGAAACGTTATATACGCACTGCAATATGCTCAATAAATATATTTGGAACTACTCTGTAATTGTTCTATTGTACTACATATCCGAAACCTCTTGTGTTGTGAGCATTATGAACGTAGGCGTCCCAGAAAGTGAAATCGTTTTAAATCGTTACAACACGCATGGGGAACAGCATGAGGAAAATATGAAAGAAAAACCAAGCGTACATATGAAAACAGCTGCCACGTCTCCAGCGGCGGCAACACATGCGGCATCTTCACTGACATTACATATGTCGCAGTCCCACACTGGCAGTGGTGAAAATGCTCTGCATATTGAGCAACAGCGTCATAGAAGTTCATACAACCTGCTAAGCGAAGCAATGTCTCAGGCGGTCAGCAATGAATTCAGTAAGTCAACAATTCAAATTCAAATGTTTCAAATTCACCCACATTCGTAGTTGTTAAAATATTTGTGTTATCAACATCTCCTGCAGATTACCTGTTATTAGATTATTTGATTAAGCTTTTCAGTCAGTCTCTTATTACGTCCATATAAAATACAGTTTGTGTACAATCGATTGGCAAAAACTCGGTCTACAATCACTTTTACGTTGAATTATTAACAATCTTAGAAACAGCTTTTCTTTGCTGCATTGAACATCATTTTTACTTCTAGTCTGAGTGCACCTTATTTCTTATGTTTTACACTAATTGCCAATTTCAAGACAACTGACATCTTGCGCGTCATAGAATTGGGATTTCAATTTCAAAAGCTGTTTAGCTTCATTTAGGTTCAATTCTAGAATGCTCTGATAATATGGCCAGTCAGTTCTTTTGAAATTGCTAAGCTTCATACGAAAGTAGACACACATTTGTATGTTTTAAATAAATTATTACGATAGTTCAATTATGAATATATATTTTATTTTTTTTTCCCCGCAGGCTCTTTGACCACTTCATCTGATGTCACATGCAATGCAAATGACTTCGACTGTGAGAACGGAAACGTGCAGGATCGGCTTGGCATGGAGGCAATCGCCAGTTTGCACCGGCAATTAGACGATGATGATAATGGAAATATCGACTTGAGTGAATCGGATGATGTATGTGAGTCATCATAATTTGTACAGTGTAATTACAACTTTTGTTTAATACAGTTTCTCCGCGAAGAACTCAAGTATGACTCCGGCTATGAAAAGCGTCAGAAAGCATTTCATTTTAATGATGACATGCACATATCAGTTAAGGAACTATGGGATGCTTGGCTGCGCTCAGAGGTACATAATTGGACCATTGAACAAACTACAGACTGGTTGGCACAGTCAGTTCAACTGCCTCAGTATGTCGACCTTTTCAAATTACATAAGGTTACTGGTGCCGCTTTACCAAGGTAGGTATTTTTATTGTTGAATAGAAAAGCTACTCCCATGGAGAGCTTTGATTTATACACAGATGTATAGCGGGCAGGCAGGTATACCCAGAACCCATATCAACTGGATACGAATGATGTTATAGCAGGCCGAAGGAAGTATCTCCGACCCCATAAAGTACTTATATATTATCGATCAGAATCAACAGCCGAGTAGATCCAGCAGTATCCGGCTCCCTGTCTGTCAGTCTGTTTGAACAAAGGGATCTCAGAGACTATAGGACTAAAGACCAAGATATTATCGATACCTAATAGAATAAAAACATATAGATTTCCAGTATTATTACAAGCGGCAATTTGAAAGGCCAAGCTTTTCAAATGATACACAATTTTCCTTGACATTCTATTTATCAACTGTAAAAAATATGCATGCATGTGACCGCAACGACACACAGATATATCTTGTGAATAAAAACATGCGCTGTCGTAGAGTAATTTATTTGACATCTGGGTTCAGGGTATCTTGTGGTCGAGCTCATTCAACTAGAGCATTTTTACTTATTGTTATTAATCAGCGATTACAAATAAATTGAAATTGATGGTTTACGGTTTCATATCTGAAGAGTATAAATTTATTGCCTGGCATATTTGATTTGATTATTTCATCAATCACGTGCTATAAAGACGCTCAAAGACGTAAACAATATAAACATGCATTTTTTAGACATGATTTGCCTTAGCTTATAAAAAAGAAATATAAATTAAGTAGTCGAAAATACGCCAATACTTTCTCTTCAAATTTGTTCACGCTAATAAAATAGTCTAATTCGATTAACTAGTTACTAAACAAGAAATCATTATTATTTTTTTAAATTTTAATTTGGTATTGTGAGCTTAATGACGAGTTAATGAAACGTGTATGAAAACATGCAGATTAGTATAGAATAGGCAAACGGCGTTTATTTGTTAAAAAAAAAAAACGATGCACGAGTTGAACAGAGTCAGCAACACCCCATCAGTGAATCACTTGTCCAGAAGAAACCAAGAAAGACTGAATCATAAATTTAACTAGTCAAAGTTACTACGCTCTTTAATAAATAAATAGTGAATAAAATAAACGTATATTTTATTCGTACTAACTGCTATCATTTGAAATTTGTATATTTTTAGATTGGCTGTAAATAATCTGCATTATGTTAGCAACGTGCTGGGCATAAAAGACCCAATTCATAAGCAGAAAATATCGCTGAAAGCGATGGATGTTGTGCTATTTGGACCACCGCGAGGTATGACAGCAACGCAGTTATGCATTTAGTAGACGTTATTTAAATTTCGGCATACTGTTGTAATTTTGGTTAATTAATTTGAGAATTGCTTGTTATTTGCAGAGACAGGCACACGTTGGAAAGACTATATTCTTGTCACTCTCTTACTGAGCGCTATTATTGGATGTTGGTATGCTTACCAACAGAACAAAAATGCCAAGAGGCATTTGCGTCGCATGGCACAGGATATGGAAGGATTGCAACGGGCTGAACAAAGTCTACAAGAGATGCAAAAGGTATTCTTATTGATTGGAGCTTTTAAAGTCACATTTTTATGTAAGCATCCCTGTTTTTTAGGAGCTAGAGCTAGCGCGCATGGAGCAGGAAAATGTTGCAACGGAAAAAATGGACCTGGAGCGTCGTCTAAAGGAAGTACCTTCAGTTAGTTCCTCAAGCTCAGATTTGGAGGTACAGCAGTTAAAAAAGGAAATCGAAATGTTACGCAATGAATTAACACGTGCCGAGTTCGAGCTGGTGGATAATTGTTGGGCGCCTCCTCAACAATTGCAGTCTTGGCTACAGTACACATATGAGTTGGAAAACAAGAACCATCAGAAAAAGCGCACTTCGGCCGAGAAACAATTGCAATCAGCTCGGGAAGCGTGTGAAAAATTACGTAAAAAGCGATCTAGCTTGGTTGGAGCTTTTGTTTCAACGCATGGCAGGAGCATTGATGATGTTGATCGCTCAATAGTTGAAGCGCGAAACTCTCTTGGAGAAGTAACTAATGAGTTACAGGAACGCCTCCATCGTTGGAAACAAATTGAAACGTGCCTGGGATTGAATATTGTCAATAACAACGGATTACCTTACTTGGAAAATGTTCTTTACAGTCGCAATGGAGGTATTTCTAGCAGTGGCGGTATAAGTTCCACAAAGGGTTCTAGAGGTGAGTATCTGTATGCTTTTTATACTTTGATACTGAAGGTTACACCTTCGGTTTGTCTGTCCGTATCAATGCCCGGGGCCACCAACCCCTTTTTTTCCGGTACCATGGGTGACCAGGAGCCCGCGGAACCTAGTTCCCTTCGGGGAGAATCGTGGTGGCTGTGGTTTAACACCCAAATGCGGGTAGAGTTTTTAACTCGGTGTGTGGTTGCGCTATACAACAGGGTGCCGTGACCCATAGATCGGAAGTCGTTTTAGATAGGCGGCACTCCCAACCAAGGTGGAAGTTCACGACCAAACAGTAGTGGCTTTAATTGGTACCTGCGGAACATAAGTTTCAAGGGGGCGGTAATTGACGCTTAAATTAATTCCTGTGCTTGGCACCGTGAGATTAGGCCATTGCGGCAGGTGCTCACGTTAAACACTTTGACTTTAATGTCCGTATCAATGCAATTTCTTCGACACCATTGAAGAATAGGAAATCGATAAAACAAAATCGCAAATAATCGCGTATCTCCCACAATTCGAAAGCTACAGTCACCAAATTTGTTTGGTAGTTGGCCTTGAACGCCCACATTCCCCTGGAAATGGGTACACAGTCTGCAGTTTGTAGTTACACAATTGTTTTTCGGTACATTTGATAGGCACCAAATGTGTATTAATTAGAAAAACTTTTAAACCAATCTGACCACTCAAATCCTTACCTTAGATTAAATTAATATTATTATTTTAAAAGATTTTCTATATTGCTGGGCATTCAAATTAAACTCACTAATTATTTACGTTATTATGTTTCCTACAAAAGCTGTATGAACAAACATAGCTGCTGCTGAGAAAGTTAAAATATCAATAACTTAAAAATATGAATTAATTATTAATCGTAAAACAATACATACAAATATCATTTCACAATCACAAGTCAGTACTTAAATTCTACTTATCCCTGCCAATAGTATCCATAATTAATATTTAGGATTTACTCAAACTGTATAAATTTTAACAAGTGCAAAGTCGATAATTATGTTTGAAATATTTTCGAGTGTTTGTGATTTTTATGTTATGAAAATAAAAGTAATTTATATGAACAATTCATAAATAATAAATAATAATAATATAAATATCGACCATCAACTTTGCGATAGTGCTGTGTCTGTCTCATGGACAGTTTTCGACCTAGTATAGGTATAAATAAGTATCTCCTAGTTGGGTACTTCTAACTGTAGATTGCCTATTTGCATTTTTTTAATATTTTTTTTTTGTTATAACTTTTCCCGAATTGCAGCCCGGATCACAAGTAGCACCGATGACTTGGACGATGAATCAGTACAAGGTAAGATGCATTTTGAGAATTTTTCACTGCTTGCTACGGAGTAGCGTTTGAATGGCAAGCCAACCCAGGATAAATCCACATAGTTGATACAATCGATGCATAAGCAATAATATCAAACTTACTATTCTTGAACATCGTGTTAATTTAGGTACTTACATTGCTAGTTGTCAATAGTGATCCGATCTTTTAGCAGCAATAAAAGCTGTCATCGATAAAAGTTCAGTGATAAATAATGAAGTAGCCATCTGCACGTTTATATATACTTATTTGTATATAAATAACTATATGTATATATATATACATGCAAATACTTATGCCTTAAAATGACATCAATAAAAAAAATATACATGTATCGTCAAGATTTAAACTATACTTGGAGCATTTCTTGAATAGTAGAACATAAACACATAGCGTGATTCAAAGTGTATTTGCGTACAACATTTTAGAGATATATATTTTTGGATTCACATATTTATATTCAACTTAATATTAAAGTTGGCTCTCTCTGATATAATTCTTAGCACCTTCAATGAAATTACTACTTAACCCATTTGTAAAAGAATTACATTTTTCAAGTTGCAGGCTGCATAACTCGAGATCACACTTTGTATACTTAAATACACATAACATACATTTGTAGTTAATTTTTATTAGATTCTAATTTTTTTTTTATTATCTTTGTTTAAATTAATTATAAATATATTATATTATATTATATTATAAACTAAAAGAAATTTTCCGAGACGCTATGTGCAGTTGCACAATGCTGTTAGTAAAAAATGGCACGAAAAACACGTTGTGCATTGTATATAAAGTGTATTTGGCTTCACTTGAACCATTTACAAACCAAGATGCAACAAAAATACCAACAAAAATGTTAAAAATCTAAAATTAAAAATGAAGTGTGCTATTAGACGTATTATTCCATCAATCTTATTTTAAGAATCAATAATAATAGTTTTTCATTAAAATGGAATTAATCAATGTGATCTTACGTACATACATACATACATATGTGTAATAATGGTGTATTTTTGTAAATACATTTACATATTATGTGTTAACAAATATAATTTCTATCTGCAGTTCTGCGTGCAATTAGTTGTTCGTTGTAATCTTGTACACATTTATACATATACTAAATTATTATACTTTTTAAAGAAATCACACCTAATAAAATAGTTAAAAACTTTTTAATTTCTGCCTCATTATTATTAAATTGAAATTGTAAGATATCTGCTAAAACTGAAACTGATTGATTAATTGAAAAATAATATTCTCTGATATTGCAAACAGGTGCATTAAAAAGTAGATTTTGCGGGTCAAGTGTTTTATAATAATTGTATAAGCAAACAAAATCCATTTAATTTATGAAATTTTTAACGATTCGTAAGCAATTTGTGATTAACTTGGAAATAATATCAAAAAATTTAAATCTTGAGGACAACCATATAGACGAAATAAGAATATGATTAAAAGGAGATGTGGGATATTGTCGCATAAATTCTATTATTTGGTCTCCCTTTCCTCTTTTTTCACCCCTGGAATAAGACTGGACACTTGGAGCAATATTTTCATTACTTGACCAGAGAGAGGATCGACACACGATGGTATTATAAATGTCGTCCGATAATTCGCTTCCTTCCACCATTCCTGCTTCGAGTTTTTTGATATCTTCCCATAATCGTAAACATCCATTTTCACTACTTGGAAACCACGTTCTCCTAGAGAGCTCCAAGTGGACGTAATGCCTGAATTCTTTCTCGAAACAGATTGTGATATTAATCCAGTGCTGGGTCGTAACCTTCCAGCTTGGAATAATTCTTCTAGAGAATCTTCTATTGATTGTATTTTCGAGACACTTGTAGAAGAAATATCTACAGGAGTTATTGGAATATGTACAGTCGTGGACAATGTGGATATACAATTATTATAAAACACTTGACCCGCAAAAACTACTTTTTAATGCACCTGTTTGCAATATCAGAGAATATTGTTTTTCAATTAATCAATCAGTTTCAGTTTTAGCAGATATCTTACAATTTCAATTTAATAATAATGAGGCAGAAATTAAAAAGTTTTTAACTATTTTATTAGGTGTGATTGACAAAAAAACATTTAAGAAAAACACAATTTTTATACTATCCGCTCCGAATGCAGGGAACAATTATTTTTTCGATTCATTTATTCATTATTGCTTAAATTTTGGCCAAATGGGGAATTTTAATCGATATTGTTCCTTCCCATTAATTGAATGTGTTGATAAGAGAATATTATGGAATGAACCGGTTTTAGAGGCCAGTGTTTGTGAAACACTCAAAATGCTATTCGGAGGTGATACAGTCAATGCAAAGGTTAAGTTCATGCCAGACGCTGCAATAACAAAGACATCTGTAATAGTTCTCTCGAATAATGATGTTTTTCCAAAAGACAAAGCTTTTCGATCGCGAATGTTTAGTTATAAATGGAAACCGTATTCCAAATTAAAATTTCATAAGAAAAACCACATCCACTTGCTTGTTATCATTTATTAAAGAAATATACAATTTTATAAATTAATATTACGTGTTTTATTAACAATAATGCAATTATCATCTTCATCAGATTCTTCTTCATTTTCAGCATTTACAACACCACCATGTTTAGTGTCCGCTATTCCAAATAATGTCTGACCATCAGTGTATTGGTGTGACGCATTACGTAAAAATTCAACTTCTAGTGGCCAACTAACACTACTACCTTTGCCAAAAGCTGAACTAATGTCAAATGATAATGTTATTGTACAATCAACTTTCCAATAGCATGCGATATTTAAGTATGTTATATTGTCGTTGGTTTTAATTGTACATCTTTGATTTAAAGATTGAAATAAATATTCCAACATTTTTATTCGTTATATATATAATATATACACATATATATGTATACATACATATTATTTTTGTTCTTATTTGTTTGTAACATTAACTTAGTTTCTTAAAAATTCTGACACGTCGTTCAACCCAATGACCGCTTTTAGTGCGTTCACTGCTACCATTTGTCCGAGCTGCAGGTAGTCTCATGAAGGCCTTGTATTTGTTTGTAATTGTTGAAGAGCGCTTTGTTATTTTTGCCACTGCTGATTACGCGAGTTTCCCAATTCAAACTGCTCTTCGAAAATTGGCCTTGTGAATATATACTTTAAATTTCCCTTGATTCCTTGGTTCTCCGCACTCCTAAAAGCAGCGATGCTTCCTCGGAAATTAAGATGCGTTGAGAAGTTGTTCGAAGCTGTTCGAAGTTGCCACTGGTGTTGTTCACTTTGATGCTTGCTGCGGCAATCTCCTCTGTTGCGGCATGTGAAGTGTGACGTTAACGGATCATAGATGCTGCATTCTTATAAACTCCTTGGGTTTGCTTAATAGCGTTGCCCCGAATTGAAAACATGTATTAATGTCCTTTCCGTTTATTGAACAAAAGCTGAACGCTCTCTGCTGTTGTTATGGCGTTGTAAACTTCGTGACTGTAACCGGGGAGGTGTGAATCTTCCAGGTCGCATCTAAAACTTTACAACTTCAGTAACGTATTAAGTGGACGCTAATAAATTGCTGAAGATCCACCTTTGGAGCATTGGGATATGCTGGTTTTGAAGACACTTATTGTGTGATTCGGACTTTGAAGTATAAACTAACTAACGAACAGGACTTTCAAGTGGCCCAACGATACAAAGCATGGGCTTGTTTATATAAAGTATATCAGGATCACTCGTTCGTTGACCGAATCTTTTAGTCTTAATAAGGGTAAAACTTTCCTTAAAAGCCATCTTCATGAAGCCTGAAAAAAATCGCTCGAGAGATGAGTTTTAGATACATGTATGTCTATGCCTGTGTTGATCAATATTATCTTAGGCACGCCGAAGATTACTTAACCTTGCAGACCGAAATTAATCTGCTGACATCCAAATTTTTGGTTATCAAAATATTATGTGATGACCGTTCTTAGTTTTTTTTTTTCGTTGTATTTAGTTTTAAGCCACAGAAAACTGATTGCTTTATCGATTGCTTGGGCACATTGTTTAAAAAGCTGATATCGCAATATTTTGATGACACTTAAATAATTTTCTTGTCACTGTATGCAAAGTGTGGTAATCAAATACAAGGTGAAATAGAAACACTTCTTTTTGAATAAATTTATTTTTCGTTTGCTAAAGATGATCAGTCGGTTAAATGTTGCAGATGGTTTTACCAGAACCAACCTGGTCACCCACTCGTACCAAAGACTTGCCTTGACATGGCAATCTCTGTTATAAGCTATAATTTGTACGTTGCATGATGCTTCCAGGATTGATCGGCCAGCGTGTTATGGTCGGTTTCGATATCGATAAGCAGGAATAGTACTGGTATGTTAGTGCCATCTTTCGTGCGAAAATGGAAAATCTGCAACGCCACCTGGCGGTTATAAGACAGCCACAGGTTAAGGAAGATAATTAAGAAAAGACGACAAACCAGTATTATACCAAATGTAAAACTAACATAAGTAAATAATGTAATGTATGTGTTGACAAAACAAAATGTTTAGAAATGTTCAAAAATATTATTAAACTAATTGAAAGACTTTCTCAAAAGTAAAAACTAAAATAAAATGAGGAACACGTAGGCTGTACGACACCCTAACATTCAACGCAAGCTGACCTATACTGAGGGAAGGTCAAGGTTGCATGCGTCGCCGCGAGGAAATGGCATTAGGATCATTAGCAACGCAACAGATCAGGAGCCTGTAGATTTGCATAGTGGGCTGAAGTCGGCCACAGCTGTTGCCATAGCTCAAGTGCAAAGGTCCAGGCCCAAGTCTCGAGGATAATTTACCCGATGAGTATTACTAACGAATGCCCGAACAAAAACCACAGAGTGCACGAAATGGATGCGAGCCGAATGGACGGAAGCGACAACAACGAACACTAACAAGGCAATGCCTCCGATATTAATTTTAAGTAAAGTAAAGTAAGGTAATAACATTAACCTACCGTAGGCAAAGTGGTCTCAGCGAATGCGACTAGAATGGAGACAGGCACAATATGCTCAAGCGATAGCCCGGAAATATGAAAAACAAGATCAACGAGTAGGTGAACCGACCTAATGTAGAGTTGCGCACGGCCGGTCAAGATTCCAGCGGAGAGAACGGCGAAACAGCTTCTCCACGATGCGCAAGTGTTGTAGGTAGTTCGCAAAGATGCTCATTTGTCACAGAGTCACTGGCTTCTTAGACACAGTGGCTTCAGTGAGCTTGCTGGGCCAGGAAGGTGCCGACTAGTCAAGGAGCTGTGACTAGATTTTTAGAAAGCTTATTCAACGATGCAGACAATTGGAGAAGCTTTTCAGCACATCATTCGAAGAATCCGGACCGCTACAACCATGATCACAACTATCTGCTCTTGTGCCCCACGTTGAGTTAACATGTTTATCTAGGTGACGATATCTAGCGCAAGTTTGGATTGGCTATACACATATTGAAGGTCTGGAAAAGGATGTAGATGGGACAGCAAAATGGAAAATTTAACAAAAGGGACATCACTTAACGAGGGAGTAGCAGAAACATCCTTTGCGGGTCGGTGTGAAAAAATGCAGTGCCGGTGAAAGAGCGTTTTTGTCCAGTATCTCCTACTGTGCAGGACTTGTTTTTCGTTAAGATTAATGAGATGCAATAGCCTTTTTCCGCGAAATAGCGAAATTCAGTGTTCTGGAGAAGGAATGTATGGTTGCAGTGAAAGCAGTGAAGATATTTAGAGGAATGGAGACGTTTCTATGGTTGAAAGCAATACCAAAGCAGCAGCGATGATCAGATTCTTACACTACGATGTATATTCCATGTTTGGTGTACTCGAAATCGTCCACACAGTTAGTGTCAGCGGAATTTATGGTTTTCCTAAGTTGGCGAGATATAACCCACATGCGATCCGAAAAGGGTAAACCAAACGGACCTAGCACCCATAAGGAAATATGTTTGCGACGAGAGACTCCCAGATATGCATTACAGTGTTGGGCCTTGGCCATATTTTGTGCCGCTTGGACAGCTGTGCTTAAAAACGAAAAATATTGCTGACTTGCTCGTCAACCGGGAGCTTTAACCGATGCCGAAGCCCAACATCTATCTAGCCGAGACCAAGAAAAAAACACACGTAAGAAAATCCAATAATGTTTTTAATTTGACAAAGTGACAAAGAACTATAATAACATAAAATATATTAAATATACAACAAACAAATATGTTAACAATCCGTCAAACAGGAAGGAGGACCGCCCGAAAGAGGACACCTACTTGCCTACTGGTTTGAGAAGAATATTGGAGAGTACCAATCCGATGATCTATATCCAGAGCGCCACAAATTTGCCGTGAGTCCGCTCTATAAAAAAATATTTTTAAATGAAATTAATGACTTGAATGTAAAAATGTATGCAAAATTTTATGAATTAAATGGTTGAAAATAATACTGAACTGAAATGAAGTGTAAATATTTTGATTGGGTGAGGTGAAGGTATAATGGGCGAGCGAAAATAAAATAATTCAATATAAGACAATTCCTCAAATCGAATACAAATTGGAATACACAGGAAGGAAGGGACTCGCAGACTGTTAAGCACCCTAAAAATTCAGAAGATGTATCCAATAGAAACTGAGAAAGTAATCATGATTTTTCAACAACAAAATAAGTAAAAAAAATTAATGAAATGGTGCTCCGTTGCCACATAAGTCGCCGTCAATCTCCTGCATAGCAATATACTGGTGCAACCGATAGGTGAAATTGTCACCACTGAGTCTCTCAAGAAGTCGACGAGCAAATGGGCTCTCATTCAAGCTCAGGTCTGTATCTTATTTATTTTTATTTTTATTTTTATTTTTATTTATGTTATTAATCAGTTAGCCATAAAAAGTACAAAAAATAACTAATTTTAATATTTGATCAATTGTTGTGTGGGACGGGGAAAACGAAGAAGAACTAATTGAGACCAATCCTAAAAGGATCTATTGTATAAAACAATAACGTCCAACTACGTTAAAAAGTCTCGACAACAAATCAGCGCCGCTAAGCAGACAATACATGGAATGCTAGCGCCCAACTCTCACAGCTGATCGGCTCTTTGCCTGCAAGCATCAGTGATGCGCAACTACTGCTAGTGATGCCCAACGTGTTCAGCTAAATAAATTGTTGTGAATTCAAATAATTACTTAAAACCACAGAAAGAGCGTGAACGCTACGGCAATGACAGTGAAGCCACTGTTGAACGCCAAAAGACTTGGTTTTTTTGTTTGAATGTTTATAATTGCCACTGTCCGTTAAACCAGGTGTTTTGTTAGTGATGTGTGGATTTGTGTAGTGTTGCGTTATTGTACTGGCACTGGCTGGCCGGAGCTGCCCTATTGAGACAAGCCGATTCGTAACAACACTGACATATCGCTGATTAACTGCTCAATTTTTTCAAATGAACGAGAGGTGGCTTGGCTTATTTTGTGGTCGCTGTTTTTAATTATAATTTTAAGTAGACTGTTTTGAATTGAGTGTGGTTGTATAAATTTTTTGCTTCTTTGTTGGTTATTCGTTTCTTCTCATATTTTGATGTCCAGGAATCCATTGTAGTTAAATTTTAGGGTGGCTTAGTAGCGAACGCAAAGAGGATTCATAGAAGTTTTTGTTACTACTGTTTTGAATAGCTTCCAAAGCTGATAGTAAGTCGGAACATATTTGTAATTTACCTTTAAAGAAGTTTGACGTCCCTAGCGAAGGCATAAGGGACGAAGGCATGTATAATAACTTGTTTTGATGGGGATGAGATGAGAGCTTTTGATAAATTTTGATCAATTTTGTAATATTGAGCAATGGGTCGATCCTTTATTGTGTTTTCTATGGAACAAGTTGATCATATTAATTGGAAGAGACCAAATGGTGTTCTTGATTTTAATTTCTGGGAATGTTATAAATTGAATGTTATACTCTGTACATAAACTTATTGATTTGCATATAGTTGCGGGTATTTTAGTTGAATGGAAGCCAGTCTTATCAAAGGCTTTATCCCCACGATTTGCTCTGAGGTGATGTCCTGGTTATCAGATGGTTTACATAAATTATAAACTATCTTCTTGAAATGCACAGGCATTGTGTATATTTATTTCAAATTCTAATATTTACAATTTAGTTTAGAACAAAAGCACTTCGTTAGGAGATATTCGAAAAAATCTGACATTTTTAATTCATGCTTATTAATTCAATTTACAGCTTCAATTTCAAAATCTTTTTGAATAATGTCCAAAATACCTGGTGTAGACAAACCCGATGATACCCTCAACCGCGCCCCCAAACCAACAGCAACGTTCTCACTTGTTTCATTTTTTAACGTTCTTGCAGTAACTGAATTGTAAGATAATGATAAGTGCATCGATTGTTGACAATAAACAAAAAATAATTGTGATAAAAGCAGCTTTTTTTAACAGGTTTAATAAATAAAATTTATTTTGTTTTAGGTGCCATCGATAGCAACAGTCGAGGCTCAACAAGTGCCAGTGCCGTCACGAATAACATTACGCGAGACGATAGTTCATGCAGTGACGAGGGTGCCGACAACCAATCGGTTCAATTTTATATAGGCAGGATTACACCTCCCATATCTATGTTAGCGACAGATCGCTTTAGGCCACTTGAGGAAATCAAAGCTTGTAATCACGTTGGGCATAGTAATGCAACATCAACGAATGATTCACCAACATGTTTTGGTGTCCAATCAGCTGCTTTGGAACAAAATATCTCGTCTATGACAACTCTAAGCAATAGGTAAAGTTGATCTTATTACCGTTTATAAACTTTCTAAGATATAAATCATCCAAACATTAAAAAAAAAAAAGAAGAAAATCCACATGTAAGATCGGCAGCTGAATCAAAACAATCAAATGACCACGTGGCAATCGGATCTAATCGCCTGCGTAATACTCGGACGCCAGTGTGCACTTCTGGTCGGAATCGGCAATTTTTTGAATAAAATCCTAATTTTCATGGTAAAATATTTTAATTTCATATATAAACTCTTAAAGTATGTTCTCTAACCACACATAATCGAAAACTATTAATTGTAGAGCAGATCTAAATTCTTATGAGAGCTGCAAAGTTGAATTATTGGTCAACTGATTGCTCACAGAAAGAATTGGTGAATTACCGAAAATATTTTGGTTTTGTGAAATGTCCGTCATACTGTCTGTCCGTCCGTATGAGCGCAATTTTCTGCGATCCTTAAAACTTGGGACATATACTTGCTTGTTTTAAAATTATGGTGCCACTTTTTTTTTTGGGCTAGGAAAATATAAACCATAATCACAAAATGACATATGTCTGTACAATTTTGATGAATTCAAACCAAAAGCTATTAACGACAGATATTTTATTGATAAGCAAATTTATTTAACTTGTCATGATTTATATTTAAAATTTCCCACAATAACTTAAACTAAAGGAAACGCTTAAATAAAAAAGAGTGTTTGACTTGAAAGACTTAATTCAAAAAATTAAAAAGTGAACAATTAGAGAATTAAATTACAAACGGTAATTAATCAATGCTATTTTGATCTTCGTTATATATATATATACCCTTGATTATTGTGTCAGAATTGTTTGCTTATGTCGTATACACATTTCCTTTACGAGAAAAACAAAATTTGTTTGTAAAATTCAAAAAGATAAAACTATTTTGCAGAGCTTAGAAAATTGACCTTGCTTTTGGAAACTAAAATATGTAATTAGTGAAAGACTATACGCTCTGCTGAACGCTGCAATTGATTCATTTTTGAGTGCTGCGGAGGCGACGCTACCTGATTTCTTTATTGCCTTATGTGCCTTACATATGCCGCGCAGCATGCCTTATTTCATCGCATCCGAAATGGAGTGAGTGAATAGTTTTAATAAGTGCACAACAATAGAAATTTTGTTAAAATCGTTGGAAGGAGAATCGTTTGCGTAACTAATTTCTTGTAAGTAGCTACTGATATTAGTAAATATGTATGTATGTATGTACATTTTGAATTTAGTGTACATTTGTAAATGTATGTATGAATACGAGTAGATTCTTATTTGGACCTTGGTGAGCTGCTAGGGGCCTTGTATACTGGCCTGCAGTTTGCAGGCACTACTTGGCATACATGCATATACATCGTCATATGTACATATGTTTATTACTTATTGAATTTTGAAATCCAGATCTAAATTTCTCAATATTTAAGTTGGCAGCCATTGCGAGATGATCTGCCCAAAGAAAGTGTTGGACATGGCAGTGTGTTTTTTGAACATCTTGAGAATTGAAGAAGCCAAGTGAGTATATACATATGTACATACATGCATATATGTATATGCATGCACACAAGACAAAGAAATATCCTTGAATCATAACATTTCGTTGCGCAACTCGCCTTAAGCTTTGTATTTACATACACACAACATGCATACTAAAAAAGGTTTGGTTTCTGTCCGCTACTTTCTTTGAGTCGTTCATATTTATGTTCATACCTTTTTCTAGTTACCCTTTGCGGATTTTAGCTTTTGTTTATTTTTACATAGTTGAATAATATTATTTCCTCCATTTTAAACCAATCACTTGAATTTAAACTGGGTGGTTATTTTATTGTTTTTATTTTTATTCGATTCAAATTTTATTTCAGATTGATTTCAGACGACCTTTCAAAACCATTGATTTTATTAAAAGGTGGGAGGAGTTTAAAGTAAAAAAGACACCCAACGACGAAAATATTAAAAAGATCAAGAGCCTTTATTAAAATCGCTTGAAGATCAATCAAATGGTAAAACTAATTTTATTTTAACCAAATTATCATTTATTCCAAAAATTACTTGTATTAATTTCAGAAGCAGAAGATTTATTAATTGAATAATTGATGCATGCTTTGTTGGTGCCGACCAGAAGAGCAAAAGATAATTCAATTGGCAAAGTACTTTTTGAACAAAGCTTTGAAAACTAACTTAAAACCCCGGACCCTTTCAGAATTGATTAATAATTTAAATAACACAAATTAATTACCCCATTAACATACACATATTTTTGGCGTTTCTTTTTCTCCTGTATATTTTTTATTTTGATATATGATATATGAATACATGAATTAAATATAATTTGCATATGAAATTCAAGAAATATTTTTAAGTAAAATTTATATTGTACATTTTTTAATTCTTGAATATTTGTACTATGTATAAAAATCACAAACTAACTACTTTAAGTATAAATTAATTAATATAAGTGGCTTAAAGTTTCTCATATTTCTTACCAATACTTAATAGTAATAATTTTCTTAAGACACATATTTTTAGTTTTATTAATTTTACTCAATGTAACATATCCTACGTGATGTAAGTATTGTATATCATTGTTAAACGAAAATATGGTTTACATTTTTTTAAATAAAAGCCATGAAATTCCGATATATTATTTCTGTTTTTTAGAACAAAATTCTTCATTTTCAAATTAAGTACCTGAAAGAATAGAAAATATATTTATATATATATATATATATATATATATATATATACATTTACTTTAGAATGAAATTTCTACATTTTTATGAAAAAGAAAAACAATCTGAAATTCAGATATAATAATTCTGAGAATTCCTTACCGTAACGAGCGTTACGAGATATGCGACTTCCAACTCAGCACAGTCAGCTTTTGAAGGGAACTCTCCTTGCTCAATTTCTTGCTATAAGGGTTTTATAAAAAATAATCGAATCGAGTACGGCAAAAACTTTAGAGATCAAATGGCAAGACACTTTCGATAAATTCTTTTACATTTTTTCCAAAACTGGTCTCCCAATAATCGTTCACCAAACTCTCTACGCTCTTAGTTTGGTGACTCTATATTTGAAATGTGGAGAGATGGCGGTTGTTTCGGCTTGCAATTTTAGATATATTGACTTTGATGATTACGGAGAGGGCGTTACCATAAATTTGTTTCGCCTCTGGTATAATACCTCCCATATTTAGTGAATCTAGCCTAAAAATTGAAGAGAATATAGGCGATTCCGATTTTTAAGTCGTCGGATGTGGGCCTGCCCAACGCCGACCTTTGAAGAGCATCAACAATAATGTGTATTTGTGATTCTTAATTCCCTCTAGTCGTCGTAGAACCTTATTTGACGCAAAAACAGACAAGTAAATGCTCTATGCTTAAAGTCTCTAGCTTTAAAGGTGTAGAAAAATCATATTATTCATTTACAAAACGATTCTATTACAAGTGAAAACGATGCAGTCAGGTGTAACCGACTGCTTAATACCCTGATACCATAAATTATACCAGCCGATAGCAGGTGCCAGGGTGGGTATAGCTAAGAAATACCTATTTTTTAAGGAGGTTCCTTGTATTTTACCCTCCACGTCTTGCAATAAAATTGAGGTAGATATTGATTTTTGTAAATTTTTGAGAATGGGAGTGGGTGTGACCGAAAAAATGTTAGAGTTTCACAATAGTCTACTTTCCAAGCTATAAACTATTATCGTTTATGTTGCCCACGATTTTTGTTTCGTTTTGTTATTTTATTAATTTTCCGGAAAGGAAAATTGGAAGCAAATGCTTATGATTTGGTATGCTTTAAATTTCATCCGATTGGCATTAAACATATATATTTATTTTTAACTTGGTGTTGTTTCTAATAAAAATAAATTTTAAACTATTTATTTTTTTTTTTTTGTATACTTTTAAAATATCTTAGCATAGCTCAAGGAATCAATATTGGTGGAATCGAGTGCTCTTGTTACCCACATGCACCTCCACGCAATAAAAAGCGTCCATCTTCGATGTCATCAGAGCTGATGCAGCACGAAGCATCTCCATCAGCGAGTCTCTCAAATGTTGAATGCCCACCACTACCTCCACCTCGTAAATTTATCCAGAGGTTTGTTAACGGATGTTCTTGCACACTTTCTCATCTATATTCGCTAAAATGTAAATATCAGCACATTTTATATTCTGATATCGAAGGTAAAAGAGCTTATTAATGTTGTGCAGTGTCCGTAATGCTGTCGGTCCGTCCGTAACAAATGAGAACCACAGACGGCAAAGAACCTTCTACAGGTTTGCCTCGATCATAAATAACAATAATCATTAATTTGCCTTTTAGTTTTGGTAACTCTAGCTCTAAAATTGAGGGAAATATAGTCTATTGCAACATTTGCCCACTTTTATAAGTGTGCTGCCAGAAATATACCTCTCAAATTTATTGACTCTAGCTTTTGAATTGTGCGAAATATCTGGTTTTATTAATTTGCAATTATTGAAGTTGTCGATAGCACCCCAGTAGAAAAAACAAAACATTTAAAGCCCTTTTAGACTGGATTCACACACGAGTATATTTTTCAAGCATCAAGTCTCAAGTGTCGACAATAATGATCCACTAACACATTTTGGGATATGGAAAGGAAAATCCAAAGTTTTTCTACACACATACGTATACATCTAAATCTGAAACAATTCAGAGATGCATGCAACGCACCCCTTGGCCAATGTTTTTAGTCATAACTGAAATTATTTTTGTAAATAACTTGTTTTCTAATTATTTGATTTTTACATTTTCAGAACTCAGACGCAGAAACCAAAATAGACGTGTTTGTTAATAATTATATTGTAATTAATTTATTAAATTATAACTTGAATTTAGGTCAGAGCTACCGAAAACTAATTCGTTGTTTTTTGGATACATTTTACATGGATTTTTACATTTAAAAAAAAAATAAAATGTTTAAATCAATGGAAGTTACGCTAATGGGTTTGATTGGGTAACATTGTCTACTTCTTCTGCCTGCCTGCAAAATTATAAATCTTACGAAAGAAATCCAACATGAAAGATCTTCTTTCCGAAGAACTGAAGACTATCTTTGTAGATTTGAGTTAACTACTGACCGGACCAATCTTCTTATAGTATAAAATTATATTCTTAATACAAAAATCGCAAGGAGTCGATAAAACAACTTAGCCTACAAAAACTAGACACGAAATATCGAAATAAAGATAAAAAAATATATTTAAAAATCTAGTTAATAGGACACCAAATCGTAAGCGAATTAATTCAAGTGTTATGTTTTTTTTGTCAGGAGCCATCATTGATTAGCTAGCACATGTATATGCTGGAGAAAAGTTAGTAGATACCGAACGTATAAGAGTATATCAGATGTATCGGTTTTGGGAGTCTGAGTGGGATTTGGATAGTGGAATCCCCTTTCTGAAGTTGAAGAAACCTTGGCTGACGATAGCAGTATACTAGCATCTCAGTAAACGGAGTGATATCTTGCGTAAAAAAATATTCAAGTTCACCCTTCTAGATAACGGAATACGTCAAGGATCAGTTTTATCAGTTATACTGAAAACTAGAAACAATTTTGTGGTATTTAGAAATACTTTCTAAATAAATTTTTTTTTGAAAATTACGAATGCTTTTTGTGTTTATTTTAGAATTGTTTTCAGTTATTAAGAAATAAATATGTATAAAATATTTTTTTTATGTACAAATTGTATTATTAAGAAATAAATTTCCAATAAAAACTGGAAAGGCACAAGGTTTAAGACAGAATTGGGTCAGCAATTTAGACCTGGTATTGAAAAAAAGGACAGTAAAACATGAATGTTTAACTTTAAAAATATTATTTGTATATTTGATGCATTTTAAATTATATTCCAGTATTTTGTGACAATGTCGTTTTGTGGCAGGCCAAAATTTGCTGGACGATCGTAGCTCAACGCAAACTGCTTCATTATTTTTTTCACCTCGTCGTCAAAGATCTGGGAAGATAGACAAAATGTTTTTTTTTTTTTATTTAAACTTAAAAAAAACTCCTAAGATAATTATGATAATTATGTGAAATATATTTTGTCTATTAATTATTTCCAGAATTTTTGTGAACTAGAATGAACGCTGAAAATTACAATTTTCTTTTACATAACTAAGGGGCAGAAACCCAACCATTTCTTCCCTATACTTACATCACACTCCTTGATTTCAAGCAGCGGTCCAAGATCAAACTCGAATACAGGCAAACTTTTTGATACGAAGCGTGCAGCATTGGCCACTTCGGGCACCGCATGCTTCTGCAGCAATAATATCTCCCAGAGGGAACTGTTAAGCGCCTCAGTTTTGACCGGGTCCAACTCACGTTCATCGTAGGGATCGGAAATTTCCACAGCTGCAATCATCAATTATCAAAAATTAAATTGTT
Source organism: Drosophila picticornis (assembly GCA_035043845.1). Lineage (NCBI taxonomy): Eukaryota > Metazoa > Arthropoda > Insecta > Diptera > Drosophilidae > Drosophila > Drosophila picticornis. Next base: position 18,188,391 of record JAWNMR010000492.1, on the reverse strand, counting down.
TACTTGCAGCAACTGTTGCCATACAACGCCACCTACCACTTGCTGCATCCGTTGCGCAAATAAGACGTTGCAAGCCCGTGTGCCGCAACAATAGGTTGCACACGAAACGTATCAATATAATCGCATCCTCTGTAGGACTCTTCAGAGCAAGTCGGGCCAATCGCTTGACAAATGCGGCCACCAGATTTTCGGGTAAATGCGTCGATGTCAAAAATATGTCGGCCAAATAAAAAAGCCGAGCCTTGTATTTGTTATAGAACATCCGGGGATAGAACATGTTGTAGAGCTTCTGATACACATCCGGGTATGTAATATTCTGCTCTTGCATCAGCTTAAAAATGCCTTGCAAAGCAAGCAAAGCGATTGGTCCATCTGCGCAACAGAAATAAATTGGTAAGTGTACAGATAATGCAACTCTATATGAAACATATAAATGTGAATCTATCACTTACCGAACTGATGTAGTGAATCCATTAAGAAATCAGTCAACAATATGGGCTCGTCCAAGTGCGGGAATATCCGTTCCAAGAGCACGACAAGCACCTGACGATGCACCTTCTCCTCCAGACCGCTGCATCTGGCAATGATGCCATTCCACACACTGTTCAAATGTTTGCGCGTCTCTTCGTATTCAAAGCTTGGATTTGGGTTTGTCCCGGTGAGATGATACTTGTTAGCACTTAGAACCGTTTTGCCCAAGTCGAGCGAATTGATGATGGCCAAATAGTTTAGTGCTACATTGGGTGACTCAACGAAACTGACCGGCGCCAATTCAGGTAGCACTTGATAGGCCAACTGCAGTATGTCCAGGCAACGGGCATATTTCTCAAAGGCCACCAGAGCAGCTGGCGGTGTCGTCTCCGATGTGATAATCGATTGCAACATGCTGCGCAAATGATTATCGGGCTGGGAATTGAGCGTGGCATACTTTGACTCGGCTAATATTAGTTGCATGCACACATTTAGTGCAACAGCAGACTCATCCTTCGAAGAACTGGCCAAGCGGTTTAGCAGTTTGGACCACTCGTCATTGTAGTACTTTAAAAATTGAGTATTTGGTTCGTTATCTTTTGGTTTTGCTTTTGTTTTTGCATTTGGTTTTGGATTTGGTTCGATCTGCTCCTTGTCGGAACCATAGATGCATTTGCGCTTGAGCAGATTCTTGTAGATCACTTCGGTCGCATACATCTCGCCAATTGCACTCACATTCAATTTGTTCTACAAATATTACAATTAATATATATCTATGCATGTATTTTGATAATGATAAACTGCCAATAAACTTACAAAGAGATTAATAATATGCTGCAGCACTTTTGCATCGACAGTGCTGGCATTTAGAAATGCATTCACTTGCTTCTGTAGCTCTGTTGGCAAGCTCCTACGCTTTGCAGGAGCCATCTCTGCTTCTGCCTCCTCTGGACGGGCTAATCTTTTAACTAGAAGCGAGTGTCGCATTGTAAACAATATAAGCGAGCTATCAAAATAAAGCATGCGGTGTGCAAGAGTGTGCCAAAGCTGCCAACCTGTTGAAAGATTTCACACGCGTTTGACCAAAATTAGTACATAATTGCAAAATACATTCTGCTTGCTAACATGTGTGGCAAGCGATTAAATATCAATTTCGAATAATTTGTTTGTAGTTTGTAAATTGCTCAAAATGAGTGTAAGTGATTTTAAGCCCGTGGTGACACGCGCCGCGCTTGCGCTGAAGAAAACCGCAGACTGCGCCGAATTTACGGCACTCGTCTTCCAAGAAGCGCAAGCAAAAACAAATACGGCGGAAAAAGAATATGGAAAAACTACGAAGGATAACAAATCGCTGTCAAGCCACGAGGCAGATAACGAGTTTAAAATGAAGAAGGCACGCAACGAAGTGCTCAACTTTGCTATGGCTAATCAGCGCACAATCAAAAACAAACGCAAAATGGAAATCGTTCAGCTGATGAAACTTGGCGCCAAAGCTCCAAAGAAGCCGTATCGGAACTACAAGGAACTGAAAGAGGAGCGCAAACGGTTGAAGGACAATCGCGAGGAACGCAAGAAGTTCCATCAATTGGGCAAAAATCAAACGGGCGCAGCGAGTGTCAAATGCAACCAGAGCCAAACGCATCGCAATCATGCACAAAAGAAACGTGCCCCAGTTGCGAACATCAGTCAGCATTACGGCAAGGCGCAGCCCAAATTTAAAAAGCGAAATAAAAAGTGATTTATATCTTACTGTTCTTATTATTATTAAATTCGTTGTAAACAAATGGTGATTTGGCACATTTGAAAGCGGTATGGTCATGTTTAAATTGTATAAACAAAGGACGTGGGATAAACGTTGAAATGATTTTTTTTCGATTAGTTGTATTCGTCTTGCTATAAATAAAATCAAAATAATATAATTGTACAATTGTTGATTTCGAATTAACGAGTGGCAGCCCCATTTGATGGTGTTGCCAATCTATTCAATGTCATATGTTTTTGTTGTTGCTTTTGCTTCTGTTATGTTCTATTTTTTTTTCGCTTTCAGTCGTGCGATTACGTGAATTCAGTTTGAAGTAAGAGTTGTTTTGGTAGTATTTCCATCAAAAATGAATGCAGCCCAACGCGCCGCCCTCAACCAGCTACTGCGTCGTGCTTACAGCCAAGCACAAAAAGGCCCAGCTGCTGCAAAATCAACAGTTACCAGCAAAGTGGCCGCTGCCTCCGCCACCACTCCCGTTAGCAATGTAACGGGTCTGAGCAGTGCCTGTGTGAAGCCGACATCAACACCAGTTGGTCCCGGTGCCTCAGCGAGCAGCGCCTACAAAGTACCGGAATATTTCAGTTTCAACCGGTTTAGTTACTCTGAGGCCGAGGTGGAACTGGCCCAGTTCCGTTGCCCACAGCCATCGGCGTTGAAAAAGTAGTTGTGTTGAATAATGTGTAGTTAATGTGCGACCAGCCAAACAAATGAGAAATGTAATTAATAAAATACATATATAATAAACGATGGTACCAAATTATATATATATATATACATACATCTGTACATACATGTAGAGCATTATCATATACATACACACGCATATATGTGCATCTGTGTTTGGATATACTATTCGTGGCATGCCAACTCGCTAACCAAAGTTAGCAGCACGACACCGCACGCTGCTCAGGTTAGCAGCACGGCACAGCAGGCTGCTCAGGTTAGCAGCCCTTTGTTTTACACTTTTTTTTTGCACTCACTCTCTCTTTTCACTTCTATTTCTCTTCATAATTTCATAGCGAGTGGCAGTACTGTGGTGCTCTGCGTAATCGACATCGAAAATATTGAGCGCGGGAAGTGATATTACCTCAGTTTCCACAACCCAATTTGTTTTTGCAAAGCAAATCCAAGTAAAATTTAATTAATTTTATTCCATTTGTGTGGCCAATAATTGTGTCGAACAGGCAAAAAAAACAAACAAAGATAATAACAAACGATACGATTAGTTGCAAGCGCAAGCCACGGGGTAGCAGTTTGTGTTTGTGCGTTTATGTGTGGTACAGTTGGGTAGAAAAACATTGCTGGCTGGCAGTGCCGCAGAAATTGATGAGTTCCACAGCAAACGTAAAGGCAACGCAAGCGAACCAAAGAACCGAACAACTCTCAACAAAACAAGGTTGCATTTTGTTATTGCTGCTTACACTTACACTTACGAGTACAACAGGCATAATAATTAAAACAGCAAATCAATGCAAAATTAAATGAATGGCGTTGCCAATTTGCCAATTTATTCGCAACAGGGACGTATCTTAAAACGCAATCGAACCAAGTGCAGTGAAAGTGTGCAAAACATAATTCACAAAGTTTATGAAAAGCAAAAACCTGAAAATGTAAAATGTAAGTGCAACAACCGTGATTAAATACACAGCCCCATTAAAAAATATATACAATTTACTTTTTAAGAGATAATTAAACATATGCATCACATTCTGTATATATATATATGCATTTAGTTACACATATATATATATATATATATATAAATTTCTATATATTAACATTAAATATATGTATGCGTATGTGCACATACAACTGGCGCGCAAAAATCAGCGTATTTGTTAATAGAGCACCAAAAATGACAAAAATGGGCGCCAGAGTTGTCGCACAATCAGAATAGCGATGAGTTCGTGAAGCGGCTAATCGTCACGACATGAACACGAACCTACTTGAATAATGTACACCCAATACCCAATAATAAATGTCAAATTTGAACTTCATCAGAATAAAACATATGAAAAATAATTACATACCTAAATACAATTTTATATTAATAGAAAAGGAAGTTCGTACGCATTTAAAGTCATTTCAATGCATTCATTCTCACGTAACGGATATAGGCGTCCACCTCTGATTAAAAAGCCTGTGTTGCCACTACGCCATATTTTTAATTTTGTTTTGTTTTGTATGCTTTGCGATATTACTAAAAAAAAAGTGTAAACATTATTATTCTTAACTAATTACAGTGCACATATGAAAGATGCCAGCTGGAAAAAAAGCGGGAGCTGTGAAAGGAAAGACTCGACCGTGCATAGTATACGTAAAAAATTTAAAGGAATCTGAGACCACCGAAATAATCAACACGGCAAAACACATGAAAGCAGCGCGCATCACTGCAACCAAAATAGCGTCCAGGAGGCGAACACAAAACGATAAGGAACGACAGGTGGAGCAGCTGCGGCTAGACCTCAAACTGAAGCTGGAACGTGAGACAACGGGAGCGACGACGCGTCTCACACGCCGAGCAACAACCATTTCAGACGTCCAACGTTTGCCGCCGTCGCACAACAAACAACAACAGCAGCAGCAGCAGAACAACAATAACAGCAGCAGCAGCATCGTCGTTACCACTCCAATTGCGACACGCACTCGGAACGCAAAAGGCGACAGCAACCCTCTCCCCTCCACAGCAGCAAAGTCAGCACAGCAGCAGCAACAGGCCAAAATTGTGGCGGCAACTCCGCCATTGAATAAGCGTCGCAATACTGCGTTAATCGTGCCCGAAACGAAGACGTGTAATACAACGTTTATCAAGCGGCGACAACAGGACATCAACGTTACTGAACCGGCGACAAAGTCCAAAATGTACAAACAGTTGAAAGCGGTGGCAACAACATCAACTCCTGCTGCTGCAACGCCGCCACCAACAATTGCAGCAAGTCGGTCGCGTCGCTCGATTAAACCGAATCCGAAATACGCTAGCGATGATATGGTCACGCCCAAATATGTGGCCGCTCTGTCCCAGGAGAGTGCCAACAAGCGGACAGTGAAACATCTATTTGCTGATGATGATGAGGACGACGATAATGATAATGACGACGATGATGAGGATTTGCGTGATCTAATTGAGGAGGATAACGATGATGAGCTCAACGATGTGGCATTTAATCCACAACTGCATAAGTCCGAGGACGATGATGACATTAGCGATAATGAGTTTGAGCAGCAGCTTATACGTGAAAAGGTGCCTCCAAAACGTGGACGTGGTCGTCCACCAAAATCGGCAAATGCTGCACTCACCAGCGGCACATCAAATGCATCCCAGGCGAGAAATGCTCAAGCCACTGGACGTGGCGTCAATCAAACGGGACGTGGTGGTAATGCTGCTGGTGTTGGCATTACACATATGCAACAGATGCGTCGTAACATGAACATGGCAGGAGCAGCCGCCGCCAGTCCGGCACGCTCCTCCGCCGCCGCCCACATAAAGGTAATGCCGGCTGTGGGCAGCAAGCGTAAGCTCGATGATGCCAACGATACGGTCATTGCACGCAAACGTGTCGCCAGCGTTGCTGTTAATCGCTCCATGGCGCCCAGCATCAATGGCCAAGGGGCCAAATCAACAACAATTAGTCTGACCAAACCGAAGATGACTGTGGGCAGCAACAGCAATAACAGCACCGGTGGATTGCGTATACAGCAGACAACAGCAGGTGCTAGCAAGGAGCGTCAGACGTCGCCTTATACGCAACAGTATACACCACTGATTCGGCGTTCGCCGGACGCAGTGGGTCGATCGTCGGGCGCCGCTGCCAATGCGCTCAAAATGCAAAAGGCAAACGAAAGTGATGATGTGCCCACATTCACAATTGTCAATATTGAGGACATTATCAATCAGGACGATGTGCGAATTTCGCGATCCTCTTCCGCAACTAACAACAATACCAATAAGACAAAGAAAATGCCGCAGTCAGGTGCACGCAACAACAACAGCAGCAGCTGCAGCTCACGCAAGAATCAATCCCCCCAGCAGCAATCTACGCCCACAACAGCAATTGCTAGCCGGAATAGCAATAGCATGCAGAGTAATAATTTAACAACAAATCGAAGGTCAACAAAAGCGGCGTCAGCAGCAGCAAACGCAACAACAGCAGCAGCAGCAACAACAGCAACATCATCATTATCAACAGGAGGAGGAGGTGGTGGGGCTACAAAGCAACAAATGTTGACAAATCATCATCGCAGCAAGCAGATGTCACTGATGGTTGCCGTGGGTCAAACGAAACCACGACCACGCATCTTAAATGCCGAAATGGGCAAGAAAATGCAACCGATGACAAAGCCACTGATGAGCATGGGCAAGGAGCTGTGCCCGACAACCGATGGCAATGATAGCGATGACGACGTCGACGATGATGATGATGCTGATGATGATGATGACGAGCAGGAGGAAATTAACAATGAGCTGGCCGAGGATGACATAACCATATCACCACCAAAACAAGCACCACAACAACAACAATCATCGAGCACAACTCAAACGCGGATGGTGCGTCGAGTGCAGAATACAAAATTGTTGACCAATCGCCGGAATGTTTTGGCGACCGCAACCACAATGAATGCCAGCAACAACCAAAGGCAACACCAACAGCAGCAGCAGCAACATCACCAGCGACAGCAACAACAGCAACATAAACAACAACAACAGCATAAGGAGCTTAGTACGGAACGTAAGCTGACCAAGTTGTTGGGCGATAACAGCGATGATGATGTCTTCAAGAAGCCGGCGAGTTTGTCCAGTTCAATGTCGCAGCAGCAACAGCGTCGGTACAAGGAGAATGCCGGCGAGGATGCAGCAGGAGCAACTTCGACTGCAACATCATCAGCTGCTGAGCCCGTCACCACAGCCGCCGCAGCTGAGTCGAAAAATCCGAAATATTTTCCACCCGAGACAATTACATACTGTAAGGAGGATGGACGCATTGTGAAAAAGATAACATGCTATGAGACCTGGCATGTGATTGGCACACCCAAAGAGTCAGCGAATAAGTCACGCCAGCAAAGCACCTGCCTCGATCTGCCGCTGGTTAAACTGGCCAATTTTGCGTCACGCATCAAGGTGCCATCGACGAAATGGACGAGTAAGGTGACACTGTATAAGCTGCCAACGCTGATGCAGCTCCAACCAACGATGGCCACATTCACCGGTGATCTAAAGACCTATAATATACCCGAAGAGGAGCGACACAAATATCAGCCCTCGTGTGTACTCTTCCGTCGATCCGTGATCGATCGCACCAAATGCCGTGTGCCCTTCGATCGTGCCATCATATTCAAGAACAAATGCTTCTACACAAACATCGAGGGCAAGCATGTCAATCTGTTGGGTGCACCGGAGGTGGTCAACACTGTCAAGGATGTTGAGTTGCTCATCGATATCGTTGATTCGCTCTCGCTGGCCAGCGATCTCGTTGAAGTCGTCACCTCCAATTAGGCCAACGGTTCGCTTCTCCCCGGGGTTGGGTGTGTCGGCTTTTTTTTTCTTATGGGGAGATTGTGATTGTGGGTGCAATGTGTGACGACATTGTTTGTCTGAACCGGGACACACTTACATATATTAATACAAACATATATATATATATATATGTATATGTATTTATATATATTTTTTAAATTATACATATACAATTGTAATAAATAATATTTTTTTTATTCGATTTAAATTAGTTGTAATAGTTACTTTAGCGTAATAGTTACCTTTAGCTTTTCGTTACATCTAAATAAACATATATATACATATATATATATATATACATATAAATAATAAAAAAAGAAGGAAAAAAAACAACACAGAATTGTAAAGATTGTAATGTAAACTTCACTAAATGCAATACAGGCCCGAATCCCACTAAAGATATATATAGAATGCTATTATTTTGGGAAATACTAAGCATGCCGCTCGGACGAACGACTCAGTGTGAAATCTATAGTTTTAACAAAAAATTTTACAATATCGATTGTATGTAGACATATTTCATATTTTGAGAGACAAAAAAAAACAAGATCACTTTTTGAAACCGCAATTACCGTATGTAACAATAAAGAAAATAATACTTTTATTTCTATGTAAATCGATTAAAACTTGTAAACCATTAACATTTAACACATTTTATTTATATGTAAAGCTATTATGAAAGATGTAATCAATAAAATGATTGAATTTTATTACTTTGTAAACTATCAAAATAGTATCAGTGGTTGGGTCAGAATTGAAATTTCCATTTCTACGATTTTCATAACAGTCTGTTCAAAAGTATTTTAGCCAGTGTTGTTCATCCATATTTCAATAGTTCAAAAAGAAAATTAAATACCTGAACACGTTAGGTTTTTTGCTTCTCTTCAAATAGCAAACAATGTTTATATGCATTTGTTGCACAAACTAACGTTAACTAAAAACTAATAATAATTTATAGAGTTTTCGTTCGACAAATAATTTACAAATATTCATTTTATTTTACGCCTTGGAGCACAAATCTAAAATAGCATCTAAAACCAATCGCCCTAAACCAGTGTATCCATATTTTAATCAGATAAATATTCAAAAACAGCATTGAACTGGAACGGCAGTTCATTGTATACTTATTGTACCTCTATTGGCAGTAAAAATATTTTTGTTTTAGCATAAACCTAGTATGTACACACTAATTGTGTACATATTTGCCTGAAATAATTATCGATTTATATATACAAATTGAATGACAAGCATCGATATACACTATGAATAGAGAACAAAGAAAAAAATTAGTGCATCACATTTATCTTTCACATCAAAATATGGCATTTTAAGAAATATTTCGCAAAGAAATTGTCAATGTGGATGATTTTGTGTTACTTTGTCCATTTGAGTATTTTTCATGCAAATGGACATCGATAACTATCGCATGGAGTGTGATTTGGTCTTTTGTGTTTGCTGTGCGTTGCAGCATCCCTGGTTCGATACGCGTATCGATATCAGTCTAGCGCTGTCAATTATTTACCTATATATATATATTTTGTCTCCCAAAACTATAATTATAAACGCCCAAAAAAAAAAAACAATTGTACACGATATTTGCAAAGTGTACGGAAAAACGCGTGCAAGTGCTAAGAAAGCATTAATGAGCTGCAATAGAAAAAGCAGTGCAAGGCCAAAGGAGGAGGAGGAGCTGCCTGCTGCGGCTCCATTGACAACCCAACCCAAAAAAGCATAAGCGAGAGCAGAAAAGAGGCAAAAAAAGGGAAAAACGAAAAAAAAGGGAAAAACTAGAAAAATAGTCGTGTGTGTGTAACGAAAAGTGTCGGCTATAAATACATACATATATTTAAAGCACATTAGTTGATGCACACACAGACACACACACACACACGTATATATTGATATAAATATATATATATTTATATATATATAAATCATAATTATTAGTACGTTTCATACGAATTTAATAAGCAACAACAGCAGCAGCAGCAGCAGCCGCAATGGATACAGAGAGACCAAATGGCCAAGAGACGAAAGTCATTTATCATATTGACGATGAGAGCACACCGTATTTGGTTAAAATACCAATACCGTCCGCTCAGGTCACGCTCAAAGATTTCAAATTGGTGCTCAACAAACAGAACAACAATTACAAATACTTTTTCAAATCGATGGACGCTGACTTTGGTGTGGTCAAAGAGGAGATTGCCGACGATGCAACAATATTGCCATGCTTCAATGGTCGCGTCGTCTCGTGGCTTGTCTCCGCCGATGGCACCAATCAGTCCGACAATTGCTCCGAGCTGCCACCAAGCGAATGCGAGATGCGTGTCCGTAATCATTTAGCACTCCAGCAGCAGCATCAACATCAGCAACAGCAGCAACACCAGCAGCAGCAGCAACATCAACAGCAGCAGCAACAACATCAACAGCAGCAGCAACAACAGCAGCAGCAACAGCAGCAGCAGCATAAGCTTGGACCATTGCAAATGTTGCAACCGCCGCCACTCACATATCAATCGGCCTCGGTGCTATCTAGTGATCTGGACTCGACGAGCCTCTTTGGTACGGAATCGGAGCTTACATTGGATCGCGACATGACAGACTATAGCAGCGTGCAACGGTTGCAGGTGCGCAAGAAGCCGCAGCGACGCAAAAAGCGAGCGCCCAGCATGTCGCGCACATCGTCATATAGCTCGATAACCGATTCGACCATGTCACTGAACATTATTACCGTCTCTATCAATATGGAGGCTGTCAATTTTCTGGGCATATCGATTGTTGGCCAATCGAATCGTGGCGGCGACGGCGGCATCTATGTGGGCAGCATTATGAAGGGCGGCGCTGTTGCGCTCGATGGTCGCATTGAGCCGGGCGATATGATTCTGCAGGTGAATGATGTGAATTTCGAGAATATGACCAATGATGAGGCGGTCCGTGTACTCCGTGAGGTTGTACAGAAGCCGGGGCCCATTAAGCTCGTCGTTGCGAAATGTTGGGATCCAAATCCGAAGGGTTATTTCACCATTCCGCGAACGGAGCCGGTGCGTCCAATTGATCCGGGCGCATGGGTGGCGCACACACAGGCGCTAACCTCGCACGACAGTATTATGGCGGACATACCGGAGCCAATCAAGGAGCGGCTCGATCAAAACAATCTCGAGGAGATTGTAAAGGCAATGACAAAGCCGGATAGCGGACTCGAGATACGTGATCGCATGTGGCTAAAAATCACCATACCAAATGCATTCATTGGCGCCGATGCTGTCAATTGGGTGCTGGAGAATGTCGAAGATGTGCAGGATCGGCGCGAGGCGCGTCGCATCGTATCGGCAATGTTGCGCAGCAATTATATTAAGCATACTGTCAATAAGTTGACATTCTCCGAGCAGTGCTACTATGTGGTGAATGAGGAGCGCAATCCGAATTTGCGTGGCCAGATGCATCCGCTTGGGCATGGGCATGGGCACGCATTGAGCCATGCGGATACGGAGAGCATTACCAGCGATATTGGGCCATTGCCAAATCCGCCGATCTATATGCCATACTCGGCCACGTACAATCCAAGTCACGGCTATCAGCCGATACAGTACGGCATCGCCGAGCGACACATCTCGTCCGGTTCGAGCAGCTCTGATGTGCTCACCAGCAAGGATATCTCTGCATCGCAATCCGACATCACCTCTGTCATCCATCAGACCAATCAGCTAACAATCGCTGCGCATGGCTCCAACAAATCCTCGGGCTCGTCAAATCGAGGCGGCGGAGGCGGTGGTGGTGGTGGTGGTGGTGGCGGCGGCAACAACACCAACGATCAGGATGTATCCGTATTTAATTACGTATTGTAGAAATATTTTTTGCAATGAAATTGTGTATGTTTATTATTAATTAATATAATTATTCTTTTTATACATATACGAGTATACAACAAACAACAAACAAACAAACAACAAACAAAAACAAACAATATAATATGTATGTATATTTATAAGTTGATCATAATGATAACGATGATGCATATGATGATAATGTGGATGCAGATACGCTGAAGATTAGCGCGAATTGCGTTTGTGTCTGCAGACAAAATGAGAGAGAATGTTGCATGGTGGATGTAAGGATGTAAGCCAGTAAAAATGAGTATAAGAATGAGATGATAATTTTGAATAAAGTTCTAAGAATTTAGTAATCAAAAAAAATAAACAAACAAAAAAATATAATAAAAATAAATTATTCTTGTCAACTTTTAATATATTGTTGTAATGGGCTTCAAAATAGGAATTCCTTGTTCACATTTTTCGTCTTATTTTTCAAATTTTATCTCAGAATATTGCCGTTTTTTCAACTATTTCAAAAATTGCAACTATTCGAATTCAGTTCACATTTGAAATGATATAATACTGGCTTTTATATCAGATTTATATAATTTTTATAACTTAAGAATAATTCTGAGTCTCTGAATCTGAGCAATTCGTGAAGCGTTTTTAGAGCAGTTGATTTTCCCTATGTAAGAATTGCATTAATTTTAATTTCGAAAATCTACTTTGCTACTACTCACTGTACCACAACGTATTTTATTTGTGTTTAATTCAACAACTATTATCTGTCTCAGACTCATTTTGCATCAGCAAAGATATATTAAAAAATATATGAATATTTCATGTGTCAATATAATTCCCACTATCTGTACTTAAAGCCTTCACGGCTACGAATAATTGATTGAACTTTAAAACATTCTTTGACTCATTGTAGAAATGCCAACGAATTTGATTCAATATATATTATATATTTATATCACATTTCTGATAGATAACAACTGCTGACTAACGACAACTCGTTCAAGCATACTAGCAATGTTTGTGCTTTACTTTCAAGCTGACCGCCCAAAGTGTTACTTTCCAGCACTGGACTTTTAATCGAGACCGATAAGTGTGCAGTTATCGAATTTAGAATTGCATATGTGCATCGAAGTCACTGTAAACAAACAATCCACGCTTGTGGAAAAGCATCACAACAACTGATAATACACCGAAAGAAATTACAAATAAGCTACGCAAGGCACACCATAAATACCGATCGATTGAGAGGTAATAACGCTAAGCCAAATATGTCAACAGAGGTGGAGACTGTCACAGCGGCTGATAAATTTGCAGCGAATGCTGAGGAATTGGAAAATTATTATTTAATGCTTGAATCTGGCAATATACCAGAACTGCAATGGCAATTCCCCGGACGACGACCTCCCTCCCCAGACGCCAATGCCGGTGGCATCCACAAGGAGTTGGAAGCCGCAACCGAGGCCGTCGAGCAAGAGTGAGTAACTCTCAACTCCAAATGGAAACAGTCAAATTTATTTAAACACAATTCCAAATGTTCTACGGATCGCAGGCCACAAAAGGCAAACGATTTCGATTTCAGTGACGATGTGGCACCCACTCAAATGCGTGTTCGAAGCCAAACCTCGACGCCAAAATCGGCCAAGAAAAAGACGGCAAACTTTGCCGGCGTTATGGAGACACTGAAAAAGAAGAAAACTGAGGGCTCATAGTGGAGGTGGATGTGTCCCTAATTTATTTGTTTTTGCCGTTCCGACAAATCACGAAGATTTCAGATTGGTCCCCTTACCAGGGCAAGCTCAGCTTTTAATGTCAATTATAAAATACTTAGGGTTTTTGTTTTCAAACCCCTTTCGTATAACCCTAGAAAGTTACCGTTTTTGTCGTATTTTTTCCATTCACTAAAATATTTAATGTAGATTTTATAATACGATCTTCTTCTTCTTCGGTCCACTTGTAGCGTTTCTATATAAGATTTTGATATTTTCTGTATATAAATTTGCAATATGAAATTTTAACTTTTAAATGATGACAAAAATATTACAATAGTTTTTAAAAATGTGTAATCAATGTCAACAAATTTTGTAGTGTACGTTTTCCCTGTATATTTCTCAAATCCAAAAATATACCACTTAACATTATATAGATGGAATTGTGTATTTTAGTTTGCTGCTTGGGAGATCTCAAGAGATTATATTTGAGTCATGATATTCAAGATAATCGTTAAATTATGCAAGATGTTGTTATTAGAATTTATGTATGCACTTTATAATTCTATGCATTAAGTAAATAAATATATCAAGCAATCGTATAACAATTAAGTTTTTATTTAATTACTTGCTAGAATCACATATACAACCGAATTATTTCAATTATTAAAACACTTAAAGCACTTAACTTTACTGCATGATATTTTATAATCGGGGTAGCTTAATCTATTCAACCGATCAAATTATATAAACATTTAAGAAATGCATTTTAAGCAATTTATGAATAAGACATGAAAGAAAAATGCGTAGACAATATTTATTTGATTGATTTCCTTTGCAACATTTTTATATGGCCATCTCTTTTTAATATAATGTCTCTGTCTTTTTCGTTGATCGCAAAAGAGACGTGTGAATAAAACTCAAATAACATTTGTTTATACACCGGCAGTATATAAATTTAATGTATGAATACCGATGAAAACTCATACATTTAATGCACATATTTTTTCGCTCAACGAATTACTTGTGTATTTTACATTATTATGCTAGATTAGAGCATACGAGAGATTTGCTTAAATTGACTATAAATTGATTTCAATCGGCATTTTTATTATTTTTGTTTTATCTAGGAAGTTATTTAAGCGAGTGTGTTCTCTACCATGTAGTTAATTTTGAATATCTTTTTGCTATTTACATCCAGCTATCTATCTATTAAATATGAAACCTAAAGTCCTTCACACCTTACCGCTTTCTTTTGGATCATATTTGATTTAAATTATTTGCTGTGTTTTTCACGAATCTGCACCAACTTTTGTATTGCTCATATTTGGATGTCAATAAGAAGAGGGCCAATGTCAAGTGAAGTTAACTTGAAAGTAAACTGTTTCTTAAATCAAATCTTTGTTGAATATTTTTGGGAAGTTGTCAGAAAGAGTACGGCTGACAGGGGAAAGCCTTGAGGAATTCCCTTAGTAAGATATGAGGGTTGCCCCATTCTTGGACATTTCTAAAGGAATCGAGTAGTTATTTTACTGGGACTTATTTGTTCTGCTGGATATCATTTCGAAGGCTTGGGGGAATTGGTGGCGTTTTTCGTACATATTTCGGGCAGTCTTGAAACCGGTTTTCTGGATAGTTTCTATAGGCAAAAATTCCTTATTAGTTTGATATTTTGGATTCCTTACTGCCATATCTACATATATAAATATATATATGCAATATATGCATATAAGAGCAATCTGCGCGTGCGACATTTCATATTTTTTTTATTTTTTTTTATCATATTTAGACTCATAACTACAAAACACGTATTTTTTCCATCATTTTTCCAATAGAGTTTAAGTTTTTCAGTTTGTTTTTTAAATAATTTAGATTCGCAATTTTCTTTCGCTAATATTGCTAATATGCTGACAGCTAGCAAAAATTTTCATAGCAATTTTGTATATGTTTGTAAATTGATTTTGTTTTATTATTGATTTAAAATGGCATATATAAAGCATAATTGAATTAAAGTGTAATATAAAATGTCAATTTAATTCTTTTCCATAATATACATTTACATTATCATTACAACTATAGCTTTAGCTTCAGCTTTACATAAAAACGATAAATTGATTCGCTTGATTAGGATTCAGCATATATACGTAAGTGCCTGCGCATCATAGTGCATGATTCACATGTATTCACCATTTTGAATAACAAACATACTACATACATACATATATATCAAGGCTAAGCAATATTCAACAATGTTGTCTAAAAGTTATAACAAACTAAAAAGAGATTTTAAGGAGGATCTGATTGCGATTCGTTAAAACAATTGAACATATACATATATATATATTGTTATAAAAATGAAATTTCGGTAGATTCAGGCAGGTGATGGTCGCGAGAGGGAGAGTGAGAGGGAGAGAGAGAGAGAGGGAGAGAGGAAATGGTCTAGATAGGTCAGATTAATTCCAAGGCGATACTTGGTCGCGTTTAAAACGTATGTGTATAAGTTAGTGGCTAAGATATAAAGAATAACAACTTAAAATAATAAAACGTCAACAATGCAATTCTTCTGCTGCTGTCATCTTTACCCGGCCTGCCTAAAAAAATGACCAATTTGTGTTTTTGGTCTTGGTGTGTTATGTGCTCGCTTTCGAATTCCGCCATTAATGATGCATTTCACTGCTGCTGCTGAATGCGTTTAGTCAAGTATTATTCATATAATTCCTCCTCGCACGATATGCTCCTGTTTAGCAACTGTGGCATTTGTTGCTGCAGCTGTTGCTGTTGCTGCTGCTGCTGCTGTTGTTGTTGTTGTGAACTCCCCGCAGTAGCAGCAACATTGTCTCCCATCTCGCGTGTTATGATTTGTATAATTTGTTGAAATGTTGGACGAGATTTGGGCGTTTCATGGAAACAGGGTCGCATTAGCTCGTTGTATACAAAGTCCGAGCATAGCTCCGGCTTTGGTAATCTGCAAGCAAATCGATTTAAGCCCAACAGTCGAATACAAATAAATATTCTATTTAGTTATTTACACATACCTTTCACCCTGGCGCAGTCGCTTGAGAAACTCCTCCGATGTCAATTCGTGGCCTGGCGATAAACATGGATCTTCGCCGCGTGAGAACATTTCAAAGAGCGTTACGCCATAACTCCACACATCCGAATATGATGAGAATTTGCAGGTTTCAATGGCCTCCGGCGAGAACCTAAACAGATGAAACAAACCAAATGGTCACATTTTGTTTTGCTGTTTTGTTGTGGCAATTAAACACTCACCATTTAATTGGTATGTCCCGCGCACTGACGCCAATGTAGTAGCCATCCGCATTGGCAAACTGGGACAGGCCAAAATCTGAGATTTTTACGCATGAACGATCGACTAGAACGTTGCGGGCAGCCAGGTCACGATGTATGAGACCCTTGCCGGACAAGTAGTTCATACCCTGAAATCGATATTAAATACCGGTCAAATCAATGTTGAATGTTATCAGGCTGACAAGCGATGGAAAAAACTTACGCGGGCTATGTCTAAGGCAAAATTGAGTAGCCGAGCATTGGTGAGAGTTGGCTTGTAGGACTTCAAGTATACAACAAATGAGCCAAATTCAAAGTATTCCATGATGATGCTCAGCGACCTTTCCGCCCAGTACTTAAACTTGACAACATTGGGATGATCGAGTTTGCGCATGATACTCATTTCGCGCTCAAAGTCTTTGGTGACCTGCATGGGTTTTAGCTTCTTAATGGCCACCTGCTCTTTGGGGCGATCCTTATCATAATATTCGATTTCGCCCTTATATACGGTGCCGTAATGCCCATGACCAATCTTGTCCTTCTCAAGATAAATAACCTTGCAGTCTTCCAGCGGCATCACCTGCGGCAGATCAAGCGAATTTGGAAAGAATTCA
This sequence comes from Drosophila picticornis, assembly GCA_035043845.1. Taxonomy (NCBI): domain Eukaryota; kingdom Metazoa; phylum Arthropoda; class Insecta; order Diptera; family Drosophilidae; genus Drosophila; species Drosophila picticornis. Next base: position 18,171,199 of record JAWNMR010000492.1, on the reverse strand, counting down.
CCGCTCACACCATAACACAGAGATGCGTCGTCGACTGGACCTTGCCTTGATAACCCGTTGCAATTAGGATAATCGGGATAGTCGGGATAATCGGCTACATATAAAGAAACACATGCATAAGAATTAGTATATATTGTTGATCTAAAATGGACTCACGTAGTTCATCTACAGGCGCGTAGTCCCTAAGTAAGCGTTTTTTGATATCACTCAAGTGTGTAAATATATCGTGGTGATTGAACCGTTTGTCGGGATCGTCGCCCCAGCCGTCCATAATAGCTTTGTACATTTCACTTGGGCACAATCGCTGATCCAGCTGCTTGAGTATGTTGCCATCGATGGAGCGATTGCGCAAGAGATCGGATTGTTTCAGTTGAGTTAAGTCAAGCTGACCGCGTGAGAAGATCTCATAAATGGTCGTCGCAAATGCCCACAGTTGTGTGCTCGAGTCCTGTTTGGCTGCCTCCAAGTTATTATAATACTTTACAGGTATCCAAGGTGAGCTTCATTGTTTAGAAATGATACAAGTCGTTATATATATATTTATATATATACATATATGTATTCCGGGATACTTACTCGGATTGTTTGTAGGGACGCGGATAGCCGGGATCACAAATTTTGGCATCGAGTACATACTTGTCAGGATCGTATTTGGTAACATGCAGATTCGCACAGCGTATATAGTTGTGTATTATTTTATTATCATCCAGATAGTGGATGCCACGCACCAGGCCGTGCATCACGTCCAGCAGACAGAACATGCTGATGTCCCGATGGTTCTGTAGGAATTTATTGAGCGGCCCATATTTCGAGTACTCCAATACCATCATATATGGAACGGATAGTGTAAGTCCATGCAATTTTATAAATTGTGGTGACTGTATCAGACTCCACGTGTTCACCATTTTCGTAAATTCCTGAAAATTCGCATCATATCGCAGCATTTTCATTGTTACAGGCACATCCTTAATTGTGCCCTGCTGTATCCAGTCCCCTCTCACTGTGTACACCTTGTCATCATCGCTGGACGTCACCGAGTCTGCATTTGCCAGAAAAAATAAAACAAATGTATGTTTACGATAAGTATAAGCAAGTAACAATGAATTTGGATTTGAATTTTTTTCAGACCCGACTTAATCTAAATTACATTATTATGTTTTGACTACCTGTCAACTGATTATTTCAAATTATTCCACATCTATTTCTATGTCGATTTATTAACTTAAAACTTATCTTTCGCCCAATTGTTCGTCTAAGCACCAAGCTTTAAACCTAGAAAGTTCTGCCCAGTTCAGCAAATTGCAAAGCAAATATCAGATAAACGGACTCGGTTAGTGATATATACTTTATGGAATCGGAAGCGAATTATTATATGAATTATAATATATTGGAATTATAATAAATACTCAACAAGGGCATATAAATTTGTCGATTGCGTCAAGCATACTTTACCTGGATACCATCGCAGGTCGGATTTGGGAATGAATAACTGAGGATTACGTCTTTGTAATTCGCCTTCACTCAATTCCGCATCAGTCTTTTTGGATTTCAAATTTTTTGGCAAAAGGAGCAGCAACAACGACGGCTTATCGTATTTGGAGGCCGGTATTCGTATACGATCTGTGCTATCTGTGCGTATAAATTGCGCCAGCTCTGGCAGCTTATCAAAGGTCCGCTCTTCGCCTTGATAGGCCAGCTTCCATTGTTGATCCTTTTGTATGATCTTAAATGTTTCTGTATGGCATCTCTCATGATTGCTGTTCCTCGCCACGCTACCAGTGTTATCCGAGACGAACAAGAATATTTATAATAAATATAGTTATAGATATGCATTGAGATGTACTTACATTTTTGTATTGATGTCAATATAGTATGTGTTATACTCTCGCTCGCACTGCCTCACTATATAACTGCCGCATTTATCGCCATTCTCGCGCAGTTTCCCAAATGAGTATCCACCACCGATGGGCCCATGGCAATATAAACGCTCCAGTTCCTGCAGTGATGGTGTCTTGTATGACGGACACAAGTCCTGCATCCATTTCACCGTCAATCTAAATATTCAATTGTCATTGTTGTTATTTACGCACACACACGCATTGTAGAAAACAAAACAGAGAACGTTAATACTTTGATACCACAAGTCATTCCAGCGGATAAAAAGTAACAAAGGACAGGCCGAGTGTGCCCAGGCAGTATTCTTCAAGTTTGCCTTTCAAATTGCGGTAGATCTACGCTAGTAAATTTCCTTCCAAGTTTGGTAACTGTAGCTATTAACTTGCGGGAGATATAGGCTTCTGCGAATTTTGGAGGCATGAGTGGGCGTCGCCAAAAAAAAATGTTTGGAGAACGAGTTAAGTCATCTTTGTTTGGATTTTTTCGCAATATACCTTTTAAATTTGCAAATCGTGTGCGAAATATGGTTTTATCGATTTACACTAACAGGTGTATCGGTTTACGGAGGCGGAGTGGGCGTGGCCATCCAATTTCTTATCCATCTCTTAGGAGAGTTACTAGTAACACAGTCTAGTCTAGACTCTAGCTTACAAACTGTGGAAGATATGCGCATTTCAGATTTCTAGGGCCAAAGTTCCTCGGCTTGGTCTCTTCAATCTCTCAGGAGAGTTACTAGTAACACATTCTAGTCTAGACTCTAGCTTACAAATTGTGGAAGATATGCGCTTTTCAGATTTCTAGGGCCAAAATTCCTCGGCTTGGTCTGACTATTTATATGCCGATCCTTGGAGGCTTACCTTCCAAGTGTGGTTACTCTGTCTTTAAAATTGTGGGAGATATGTATATGAGATATATACTTTGTCTGACGCGGGGACAAACCCGTATGTGTTCCAAGTTTCAAGTCTCTAGCTTCTATGAAAGCTTCGGTATCAAAGTATAACAAAAGAAAAGAAATAATATTAAATCGAACCTTGTATAAATGCTCAGATAGGATATGAATGATTTCATTTCGTGCTCGGTTTCGAAGCGCATGTGATAACCCTTGGGGAAGCCAACACTCTCCAAACGCACCAGTTTATCGCTTTCCTTGTACAGCGAGAATATGTCCTCAACAACGGCCACTAGACTCCACTGCAAATTGAAAGAGTTCAGTTTAAGAAAGAGAGATTTACAGATTGTGGTTTGTTAAATCGATCTGCAAAGATGCTGGACGAGGTAGACGCACCTTAAGTGTTGCCTCCGATGTGACGCGTGCCACTTTGAGGCCCGGCTCGGGAGAATCATGGAAACAGAGACGCACATAGACTGGTATCGTGTTCGGCTGCTGCTGTATGGGTCGATTGCGATTGCTGGACTGTGTCTGATGCGGTTGCTGTTGTTGTTGTTGTTGATGATTTTGTTGTTGTTGCTGTTGACCCGGGCAGAGCGAGTGGTTGCCTGTCATCGTTGTGGAGAGCGTTGCATTGGATCCACTAATAAGCGTTGAGGTGGATTGTGTACGCGTTGAACTGCCATCGATGCTGTCGGTGTTTTTGCCGCGCGGCAACGATAATGGTTCCGTTGCCGATTCATTAGGCAAATACTCGACGGTGGCCTTAAATTGTTCGGTGAGATAGGTGGGCGCCAGATGGCAAATTTGATGGACATAATGCCATTTGAGGGTATCGCAATTAAACTGATCTCTGCTCATCTGGCGAAAGGATCGGCGTATTTTCGGTCGTACAAAGATGCGATGGGCACGCCACAGGGTGTGCGGCAGATACGATTTATACGCCTTCTCGATGACCTCAGCTTGCAGCTGCTTCTCATCCTTGTCGATTATCATGTCCATGACGGCCAGTCCCATCACCTTATCCTTATGCTCCGGATAGCGTATCTCGTTAATCTGTTCGTGCAGCATATCGTATCGCATCTGATGATACAAATAATTTTGACACTGTGCATCAATTGCCGACAGCTGACGATCCAGTTCCGGGACACGGAAACGCATCCGGAGACAATAACGAACATTGCAATTCAATTGCTCGCCGGGCAGTTGCCATTTGTGATTGGCCTCCAAGGTGCGCGGCGTGAGGCCGGTACCAGGTTTGCCATTGTTGTGCTCTCGTATACCAAAGAGGAGGACCGCTGCGGGTAGGATTTCCATATGGCGGCACATTGCCGTGCATATCTCCTCGCAGAGCAACGATGGCAAGTATTTCTCGTAGTCGTGCTTACGGTAATTGTATATGTGTATGAGGCCATCGTTATCATTATTTTGACTTGAGCTTCCGCTCTGAAGCGAAGCTGTTGCCAAGCTGGCGCTATCAGCCAATGAGGTGCGTCCACTGCTGCTGTCGTCCATTGTGGCTGGCTGGCTCGCCTGAACGCCTACGCTTGCACGCACATAAACCAAAATTGCAACGGATTGACTATATGTATGTATGTTCTTTTTTTTTCTTTCTTATCCAAAATAAAACAATTGTCAGATATACAATTTTCGCCTATTTTTGGCTTAGTTCGCGTCTGCGCCGCTGCCTCATTAATGCACCGTTCTACTGTGATCACGCTCGCGCACTTAATTGCAATTACCGAAACTAACGAACTACGATGCGCGAGAATAAAAAACAAAGACGAAAATATTAACACAAAAATAAATATATGCAGTTGAAAAAAGTATTACCATTGGCTGTTTTATCTCTGGCCATTACTGACATTTCAAAAATATCGATAACTTGTTGCAGCGTTGCGTGATTGTCTTCTAGAGTACTCTCGGAATTTTCTGTCAATACGATGGCAACTCTATAACACATCTGTGTCCGTATTTATATAACCTCAAAAATACAAAAATTAGAAATTACAAGTTTCGGGCGAGAAAAAACAGTTTCATTTCGTGCGTACAAAAATTCACTTAACAATAACCTTAACAAAAGCCAATAAACACACATAAAAAAAACGATGGCCGACTATGAGAACCAATCCGCCAGTGATAAGGAACTGCAGGAGTTTATGATGATTGAAAAACAAAAGGCACAGGTCAATGAACAGGTACGAAAAAGCTCTAAAATATATTTAATACAAGATATATATATACAAGTGCCCAATTTTATGTCTGATTGATAGATACATGAATTCCATGGAATATGCTGGGAGAAATGTATTGGAAAACCAAGCACTAAACTCGACCATGCAACAGAGACATGCCTCAGCAATTGTGTGGACCGCTTTATTGATACCTCGTTGCTGATAACCCAGCGATTCGCTCAGATTCTACAGAGACAGAGCTCTGGTGGCATGTAGACCATTAACTATCTATCTAGTCACCGCTCCTAGTGCACAACAACAACCGCAGAAGCAACAACAACAAGAACAACAACTATGATGATAACTAAGAACGCAATTTGGACAAACAACTCGATTTAGTTGGAGCCCATGTTCCATTTTCTGCATATATATATATATATATATAATATATATATCCTCAAAAATTACCTTGTAAGAAGTTGATGTGGAGTCAATCTGGTGCAAAATTTGTATTCTGTATGTGCTACAAAACGACAAAACAGCAAAATTCTAAAACCAAAAAAGAAAAACCATAAGATGCAAATAAGACATTCAATTACTTGGTATAATATTGTATTATATTATGTTTTTTTTTTTTTTGGTTCCTCCAAGGTCGAATATTTGACAAAACATAAATAAACATTGCAGACAATGTTAGTTAACTTATCCTATTTATTCTATGGCTGTTCTCGTTGCGTTTTGTTGTTTTTTCAGCTGACGATACAAGTCGATCATTTTATTGCGCTCCCCTTCCAGCATGTTGCGCGTGGCAGTCGGCAAATCCTTCCGTTTGCCTCTCATCTGCAACTTGGTGGGCACAACACTCTTGGTCTGTTGTGGTGGTGGTGGTGGCATCTGCTTTTCCTCATCCTTGTTCATCAGCGACTTAAGCAATAGATTCGATTTGCGGCCAGGCCGCGGCACAGTCTCGTTGGGGTTTGCCTTGCGCGGCAGCGTTTTTATCGTTGGCGGTGCATGCACCACCTCACCAAATTGAAACACATCACGCTTGTACTCGACGACGCCTGGTGCTTGCTATGAATTATGCGAATTGTTTGAATTAATGATAGGTAGCAGCAAACAGATTTTATTAATTATGATTTTACCTGTTGTTGCTGTTGCTTGGCTTCTTCGTCGGCTTCTTTGCAGGCACGTTTGATTAGCTCTCGGCGGGTCTTTGCATCCATGCCGGGCTTTGCAATGGCCGCATTCGGTTTGCCACGTTTATTTTTTAGATTGTGACGCTCTTTTTGCTTTTGCTTGAGCAGCTCATCGATCTCGTTTTTGGGTCGCTTCTGTAATGTTATTTCACCCGTTGTCGGATTGCGTATGATATTGACACCATATTTGGCCTCATATTGAGCCTCTCGCACCGATGCGCTAGTTATGCGATTCACTCGCCGCAAATATTCCTCATTTGTCTCATCGGCAAACTGCTTAATATTTACGTTTTTTTTGCTGCCTGCTGCTGCGGCTACGGCTGCTTGAGTCTTTTTTGTGGCTGCAGCCCCTTTGGGCTTATCCTCTTTGCCAATGGTGCCCATCTTTAGCTTCTTGCCTGCTTTGGTGGCATCGACAACTCTTTTGAATTGCTGGAAATTGTGCGATGCACGCTGCTCATCATTTTGCGTCGGCGGATTATTCGTTACATTTGCCAGTCTGTGTTTAAAATGTGTTTTTATATGTTTATAATTGCAACACCTATTGATTATACATACTTTTTCTCCCTTTGTTCAAGTTGCTTAAGTGGATCACGTACACCATGATGTTTTCGCACGGGAATTTTACGCTTTTTCGCCATAACAATAATAATAAATAAATGTGTCCGTTTACAAAAAGAACTCACGTTTTCTCAAACAGCGACAACAGCTGTTCTTTGGCTGCTGCAAAATCATCGATAGACATAAAATAGAAGGCTGTATAAGAGTTGTATTTTCCTTGTATCTATCGTATTTGAATGTCACAACAGTCGTTGTTGCTGCAATATTTGCGACATTTAAATAGACATACAAAAAAATAAATAGTAAGCTTTATAAAGACAAGAAAATAATGTTATTTCCATGAAAATACTCGAAAAAGAAAAATTTATTTTATTGTAGGAAATCGCTATCAAGAGCCAGTATTGTTGTAGTAAACATCGATACATTCTTCGATAGTGGGCCGGCATTTTATCGAAAGGGTTTTATGCTTGCAATAATGATAATATACGAATTTATAGAATTGTTTATAATTAATACATTTGATTCATATCTTGTATTTAATGCAATGGGTGTTTTTTAAATTATAGACCCATATATACATATATAGCACGCTAGTGCGTAAGAGCATAGAACATATATGTACGTAGTATATACGCCGTGTTTGAATGTATGTTTTGTGCATTTGCCGTATGCTCGCACTGCAAATGCAACGCGCATGCGCCGAATATGCGAAGCAGGCAAGACAAGGCAAGGCAGGCAGGCAGGCAAAGCTAGGCAAGGCAAGACAGGCAGCTACAGACAGCAGCCAAGTAACTTGCGAGCAGAAAATCGTAATATATTCAACGTGCTTCATGCTAAACGCAAACAGTAATTTATTTATACTTAACATAAAATGCTCGAGGCCAGTGCCAAACGAATGTCCTTTGACGTGTAAGCGTGTATGTAAACCTTAAATTGTGATTTTTACACTGATAGTGACACTATTTTGATACACACAAACACACACACATGCAATTTGCATTGACAATTGAATGCGGAAAATAGTGTGTACATATGTAAGTCTTACATGTACAGACGTATATGCATATGTACAAGTAAAACTAGGGGCCAAAAAAAAAAAAAGAAAAGGTAAAGAAAAACAGTCCCGTTGTGCGTGCTTCTATTTTTTCATATATTTTTTAATTGTACATACAACGTATACATATATATGTACGCATGTAAATATGTACAAGGGAAGTTTTTTTAAAAATGAATTGTGATTTGTGACCTGAACAGTAAGCGAATAATCAAATACATACCATAAAATACAACTGCAGCTACATAAATGTATGTGTGTACACACATTTACATACATTTGAGGCCATCTACACACACACACATACATGCATACATACATACATTTATATACCAACCATATCCACATGTATGTGTGTAATGGGGCAGCCGCAGCATCAGCATCAGCTGCCAGAGCAGCATCAGTGAGCTCATAACGGTTCGCGAAAGCGTCAAACCTTTTATACAATTTTTTGTTCGTGAGTGAAAAGTTTCTATATATATAAATAAATATATATATACATGCGTATATATGTACAGCATTGGCGTACATAATTAAATACACACATATGCACATGTACAAGTGTGTGAGTGTTTGCGTGTGCACTATTTTCCATACATATATAATTATAATGAACATTATCTGGCATATTTACATACAACTACAAATGATATCCAAATCCAATCCATTCCATCTTTATGTGCATAATCTGACATCGTAAACAGTTTGTAAATAAAAAAAAATACACTCCAATATTACAAATTAAAAAAGGCAAAATTTTTAGAGCCTATCTTTTGGAGCTTTCTGTGAATTTTCCATCACTTACAAACAATTCAAAATTATTGATTGGAACAAAAAAATACAAAAAAATTACTAGAAATAATAAATAAAATCAAAAATAAATAAAATCATACTAAAAACATGTCGTACATGCACATGGACATTTGCAAGACATTTGTTCGTTGTTCTTTCTTTCTAAAAATATCGTGCATAAATTCAAAATGAGAATAAATAAAAATAAAATTAATGTTGCTCCCAAAACAGCTACACGTACATTTATATAATTGCATACGTTTTGTCTGCGTTTTATTGTTCAAACTTGTGCACGCCTAAGCATTTGTGTACACACATACACATGCAATATATGTATGTATATATATATATATATATAAGTACGTATATACATATGTACACATATAAATAGTTTGCTTGCATTTTAACGTACTTTCAAGTGAAAGGGTCACCTAACTCGCAACTAATATCCAACGACGGGCGTCAAGGTCATCGCCATTCCAAATGTGCCGTTGTTATCGAAATTGAATTTATGTACAAGGTAATTTAATTAATATTTCGATTAAATATTAGCTTGGTTGCCCTTCTGGGCACCATCGGCTCTGGGCTTGGTTTCTTGAGACAGCAACGACAAAAAGTTAATCAGACTTGCCAGTCCTGGATCTTCTCGTTGATTTCTTTCTAAAATTAGAGTACAGCTTACAGATCAAAAGAAAAGTTATCGATAATGATAAAGTCCTTATAAGAAGAACGGTGTCAAACAGGACGCTTTAATATACATATTTTGACGGCAGTTATCGGCAAACCACCACAGAAGTGGCACGTGCATCGAAATAAAAATAGCAAATTATGAATGGAAAATACTTTCAGTTTTTGATTTTTAATAAAAAAGTGCTCTTAAAAACGCCGTTAAGGCGGGAAAAATTAACTCATTACAGCAGACATTTTTGTTTTTACGCCTCACGCGAAATTTTTCGTCGATCTGGAAACAGAATTTAAATGGTGAACAAATAAGTTGACCCAACAATATTATGTGAACCATCGCTGTCAAGGTTTTATGTCTGAGCAGTTGACATAAAACAAAACCTATCAGTTTTGTGAAAATTACAATAATTATTTCCAAATTAATTTTCTCTGTGTGTCCGATTAGCCGCACTAAATGGAAATACTGAAATGGGAATTGTTAGAAACCAAAAATAAAGCAAAAGAAACCGTCGGCAATCAATCGTCGTTTTAGCCAAACGACAGGATATAATGGCCGTTATCGGCATGTAATGCCAGCCAGTAAGAGGTGATTGAACTTGGCGATACTGCCACTTTGTCCACACACACACACACACACACACACACACATATATAAATATATATATAAATATTTGTATATTGCGTTCTCGCTTTCGCCTTGGTTTGTAGTGTTGTTGTGGGAAAAGGCGCACGATTTAATTTGCCAAGTGCTGCTTGGTAAAGTGAACCATGACCATAAAAAGGTACATACAATATATACATACCTACATACAGCTAGAAATAGGTGTTATTATTAAAAGAAAAAGTCAATGGATATAATCATAATGTATATACGTAAGTTAGGCAGTTCTACAATTCGATTGTCGTCAGATTCGTTGCTTCCGTAGCCTACCTTTAGGCATGCCTACGATATTTATATCGATAAACCAAGTTCTTCATTAAAGTGATCTGTTTTGATGATTTAAATATATATTAGTAGTTTCACTAACAGAGTCCAGTTGCACTATTTAAGCTAGTAGAGTGGTCCTACTGCTATTTCGAAGATGTAAAAACGATGCCATTTTCATAAGCAAATAAAAAGAAACTCAGTCTAACAAACGAGTGAGAGACCGAATGATTTGAGCACGCCGCTCATAAAACAGTGTTGCCAATATCGAATTATCTTCAGCTGATTTGGAGAACTTTAAATATTCAATTTGTAAAACAAATGAGTTTCGAAAGTTATTCAAATAAATTATTTACAATTTGATTGGGTTTAGAACATCTTTTTTCTGCTTCAAATTGTTGAGATTTTCAATGGAACTTGACAACACTGTCTGATAGGGACTTGCTCTCCCTCTCCTTCTCTTGTTCTCTCTCCCTCTCCCTCTCTGACTCTCTTTTTCTTATTCTCAGTTGGGAATTGTGTGGTGTGGGAGGCGCGGGTTCCTAAGCAGGAGTAGGTAGTGTTGTATTTACTCCTGCATTGCCCAGACACGCGTGAGCCAATCAGTTATTGTTCGCCTCTTTCGCTTTGCTGCGTACATTTGTATGTACATTTAAAATATTTAAAAACTAGACGCATTTAAGAAATACATTTTCTTTGATATCTGCCTGCCCACATATTAACATTTATTCACACAGTTACATACATGTTTGCATATATTTATATATATATGCTTATATATATGTATATATATATAAATATATATAGTATGTGCGAGCGCAAAAGAACTAAAACCGAAAGAGAATTTGCTGAAATAGCGCAAAAAGAGGCGCAAATACGCACACATATGCATATATATATATATGTATACAAAAATATATACATATGCATATAGCCGCCACATCGGACAGTAGACGGCAGATACCAGGAATCAGACAATAGCCGCACAGATAGCTACAAACATTTTGGGCGACACAAATTTCGAAAGCACAATTTTTGGTTCTTATTTAATATTTGACTCGTTTCTGGTCTCCGAATACAATTTCACACAAAATTTGGTGCCAATGTAATTAAGCGCGTGAGTGTATATGCTATGTTTGTGTTAACAAATCAATAGACTAACAATAAGAAATATTTCATTAAACTCGATTCTTATTTTTTTGGGTTTTTTTTTCTGTTTTTTTTTTTTGTGTTTTTGTTTTTCAGATGTGCCGTCTGCAGCGACTTTCAGTTTGAATCAAACATTAAAAATAAAATGAAATCGGTTCGATTCGAAATGTGCTCATGTGTGCCTAGAATTAACAAACACACATGCAAAAACATGTGTCAATCATAGTGAATAAGTTAAATGTTTAGTGACGTTGAAAGCCTATTTGGAGAATTCAATGTAAACGACGACTGCCGACAGAAATCAAAGACGAATTGCATACGCCAAAATATAATCATAATTAAATAAATACAAAATAAACAGTAAATTGAGTGCACTTCATACTTATACAAACCATCTATATACAAATATATATATAAATATATAAAATATATATATTTATGTATGTGTGTTTCTGAACAAATCAAAATAAAATAACAGAATACAAACACAAATAACGAGAAATAAACAACAAAAATATATATTGTGTATTGAGTAACAGCGACAAAGACATGCATATAAAAAGTACATGATACATACATTAACACATGCACACACATATACAGAGTACTCGTATAACAGTTATAACAGTTACAAACCCTATAAATATACAGTGATATATACAGTTTAACGACATTTAAATACACAAGCGTAGCTCAAGCAATAGTAACAACAACTGCAGCAACAACCAAAATAATAATAACAACAACAACACCTACAAAATGCCAGTGAAAAAGCAAGGTAAGCCATTTTTTATGTATATCTACAAATGTACTTTATTGACTTTGTTGGATTTTTCTTCAATTCAAAAAAAAAAAAGTAAATAAAAAAATATATATTTTATATATATAATTGTAATCAATTGATAAAATAATTCTTATTGACTCGACTTTCTTAACTGATTAAGAACATATTTTTATTATCATCGTTCTTTCTGTAAGAAACTCCAAAATATCCTCCCCTTTTAATTTGTAAGAATAATGACTGATTCGATCCCCACAATCATGTTTCTAGATTTCAAAACTTCCATACTATTGTCGGTTTTAGTTCCTTAATCCGTCATAACTGATACTAAAGAAACAGATTTAAAACAGTGTGTCAAAGATGATTCAAATTTTGAATAGGAAATTGTAATCAGAACCTAAATTATAGATTTTCTTAAAACCCAAATACCGGAACTGATTATATTTGTGTCAAAAAGATCGTATCGGAACCAAAACAGATTTAGTCTTTCAAGCTTTGTATCGTAAAAATGAAGGCACCGGTTTGACAACCCGATTTCAAATAATCCCCGTCAATATATGCATAGATACATACATATACTCGTAGATATAGATATACATATACATGTGCAGATAATTGTGTGTATTTACAGCTGTTACAATCATAGCCAGTGGCATGCCCATTGCACCAAATCTGAGCACAATAAATAGACCCATAAGTAGATAAAAATAAAAATAATAATAAAAATAAATAGAAAAAATGCAGCCGCTGCCAAACTTTTGAAACGGGCAAGAAATGAAGGTCAAAATGAGCAAAAGACGCCACAGATATGAATGCTGCTTACATTTGTACAGCTGCGGTCAAAATAATAGAACCCCTTTCAAATGTTCTACTTTCTGCTTGCTACTTCTCAAGATATTATTTTCTTCTTCTTTGTTTTGCTGCTGTCGCTTGTTATTTCTAGGGAATGCAAGCTGAGCTGATTTTTTTGCAGTTGATTGAACATTAACTGAAAATATTCAAAATAAGAAGTGAACTATTAGCAATAATAACAATATTGTAGTGCTAAAAGGCCGATATCGATTTTGAGAGAGATAATCAACTAGTTGCCAGCTGGAGGAGTATAATGTGGATGTGGATTATTTAAATTGTTGGAAGAGCAATTCGACAACATGTCATATTATTTAGATTTTATATTATAGGTTTTTTTATATTTCAAATGCAAGTGTTAATTTAGTAGTTATATTATTTTGAGCGCAACGTAGATGCATAATATATAACACACACACACACACACACACTTTCCTAGATATTAATATAGATATAAATATGTAATCAGTTTCGTTGGCAAAAACACTGCCCGGCGACTTTATGGCAATGTCATCCAGGTTAGCTGTGCGCTGACCCCAAAGATTCATAAATGCCTGCCACGTCTAAAAGCAGAAACGGAAACAGAAACACTAAAAGCTGAAAGCTGAAACACTGAGGGCTAAAACAATGATAGTAGTAGCTGTGGAAGGAGGCGAAAACTAATTTTGCTTTTAGCTTTTTATTTTATTTTCGTTTTTAAGTCAATCTTTATTGATTTATTGAACTAGTTGGCCTGTGTGTGTGAGTGTGTGTGTGTGAGTGTGTGTGTGTGAGTGTGTGTGTGGAAGGGTTTGTGGATGGGTTTCTCTATAATAGAGCAGTGTGACGCCGTCTCCGCAAGTGGACGCAAGTGCAATTGCTGCTGCCTGTCGTCGTTAGTTGGCCAGAGAATGAGCTCAGATACAGATTCGGATAGGGAGAAGAGCAGCGATCCCAATGAGGAGCTGCTCAGCAGCGATGATAAGAGCTATCCTGACGATGATGATGACGATATGGACTCATCGCCAGGTGACGGAGACATTGATAACAATTCAAATGTGAGCGAACCAATTAGGCAATTACCCGATGCGGAACAAGTGCAATCACACACCGAGAACAACCAATTGCTGGTGCAATTGACACAAACGGAAGCCATAGAAATACAACAGCAGCAGCGAATTGATGCCGATTTGGCGAGCAGCACAACTGGGGACCAGTTTGTGGTCTGCGATGAGCCCATGCCCATCCAGCAGCCGTTGTTGGTTGCCAAGTACAGAGAGAGTGTGCGCGAATCCGTTGAGTGCTTCTATTCGGCACAGGATCTGCTCGAATATGGTCATATGCTATCATCGGCGGCGGAGCAGCGCACTCCCGACGTCGAGTCGGGCTATTTTGACAAGTCGGAGAGTGATGATGTCTCACGCGATGAGTTTGGAGCACAGGCACTGCCAATTTTCGGCGGCCAGACCACATCCAGCAGCTCGGAGAGTCTGCGCAATGAGCTGAGCCGCTTCTGCAGCTCGATGGAGGCATTTGAGCGTGAGCAGCAACAACAAGAGCAGGAGCAGGAGCAGAGCCAGAACCTCCAAGCTCTGACGCAGCCAAAGGAGGCGGATTTGACAACGGATCAACGTTTCATTGAGAAACAAAGTGAGCCATTTAGATAAATTGAGAAAGAGATAGCTGAAAGAGAGACAGATAAAGTTATAGATATGTATTCAATCCCAATCCGAATACGAAGTCCAATTCTTATTAAATTTCTATCGTAAATCTTGAATTAGACTAGCTTGCGAAACTAAAGAAGCTGAAAATGAAGCTTATAAATAATTTGTATTTGAGTCGTTCTTATTTCTGTTCGTTAGTTTGCTTTTTTTGCTAGATTTAATTATAATCTGATGCAATATTCATTAATGCCTTTCTTCATTTTGCATTGCAGAAGCTCACCGAGCCCTCGAATTGCTCGAGGATTATCACGCACGTCTGTCGGAGCCACAGGATCGTGCCCTGCGTATTGCAATCGAACGGGTCATCCGCATTTTTAAGTCTCGCCTATTCCAAGCGCTACTAGGTGAGTATTGCTCGATTCTACCCCTCCTTTGATATCATTAAAAATCAAAACGGCTTCACGTAAATATCTCTTCGAGTATGGAGTCAAACTCAATTAAATAATGTCAAAGTTAATTCAATGCAACTCCTTCTGGACTCTAGCATCAAACTACTTTAAATTAATCAGTTTTTCCAAGCAGATGTTTTGGTTGTCCAGTTCAGTAACAGTGCCAACTTCTTTGGACTGAAACTGGACAGGAAACAAGACTGCAATCACAATACCCAGTTACGAGTAAAGAAGGAAACTTGCAGGAAAACCATTTGACTTATATTGGATATGTCTCCTAAGATGGCTGTACTTATCCCAAACGGTATCACAATGAGCCAAGGATGGCCTATGTGTGTTGACCTTATTGTCGGCAACCGTCTAACCTAACCTAAAATATTGTTGTTCAGTATTCAGTATATTTGAACCTTTCAAAATTTGAAATATTATCTTGCATTAATGAAAGTTTCTTTATACAGAAAATACAATTGTTTGGACTACTGACTTCTACTTCGATTTATATATACATATTTACATGTGTCTATATGCTCCTCTCGCTTATCGGTCTAAATTGATCACTGGCAACTGGATTCCCCATTCCAATGATTACTTTGCCTTACTGCATATTATTTTGTAAACATTATCCTGGTCTGCATTGACAGACTTTTCTGAGAACTGAGAAACCATTTCGGTTGGTTTGCATGCCTATCAAGTTGCCAAATGCTGAGCACAGTTCTCTGGCTTTCCAGCTGAGTCAGGCAGAATATGAGGAGGCTCGCAGGCGAATCGGATCCGTTTATATACATCATCATACACTGATATACATTAAAGTGCCAAACGTTGCACAAGCAACTTATATATATATATATATAACTTATATATATATGTTTATATTTTGAATGTTGCTTCTGCCTCGCGGAGACGGAGACATTTAACAGGAAATTGAACGAGCGCATTGAATTCAAATTGTGAATGTGTCACAGCCAGAACTGAAAGATTGACCCAAATAACTTATTACATGCCATTCAACTGATTCATAATGTTATTTCTGCAACCATCCAAATCATGGTTGGATTTCAAGTCATTTCCGGTCTCATGTTTTCCATTTGCAAATTGATTTGCGAACCGATCGAAGTTTGGCATGCAAAATGTCAAATGCAAATTTAATAAATACACCTTTGAAAAGATAATTTTTTCGTTTAGCTGCTGTTGATTAAATATACATATTTAGTTGTATTAATGTTAAAAAAAAAAACGATTAAAAAGTAACCACAAAAAAAAAACACTTCTCTTTCTTTTCTCTTAAATTAAACGTTATATTAAAAATCAACTTGAACACTCAAAGTGGATTACAAAAATGAAAACTACTTTACTAATACCAGTTTGGTTTGACTGTATTCAATTGCAGATATACAGGAATTCTATGAATTAACGTTATTGGACGACTCAAAGAGTATACAACAAAAGACCGCCGAGACATTGCAAATTGCTACCAAGTGGGAGAAGGATGGACAGGTCACAAAGATAGCCGATGTAAGTAGAGAGAAAAGAGTCGTGCGCATAGATGTACAGCGATACATACATATATACACACATGCACATGCATGTATGTATGTATGTAATAACTGTTGTGTGCATAGTTAAATAGACTGAGAGACATAGCTCGTAGCGTATAGCTGTAATTACTGAACAGTGTGGCAAAACAATGAATAGCGTTAACGAAACTGTTCTCCAATAAATGCACATATACATACATATATATATATATATATATATAAATATACGAGGTGTGTTCAAAAAGTATCGCGAATTTTGAATTTTCGCGGGTTACGTATATTCGAATTTCGATTTTTTTGTAGCGTTATGTTGGTACTCATGTCTCTCACTTATGCCGACAAGCTCGGCCATTTTGAATGTTCACTTAATTGTTGACAGCTGCTTTGCTTGCACGTGTTTTGGATCGTCTTCGATTTTTACCTATTCAAAAAAATTCCGAATGTTGATTGTGGCATACAGAGAAGCTACCTTGGACCGAAGCAACGTTTATCGGTGGTACAAAATGTTCTCAGAAGGCCGAGAAGATGTGAACGACGAAGAGCGTGCCGGACGCCCGAGCACTTCAACAACAGACGAAAAAATTAATGAAGTGGAGAAAATGGTATTGGCCAATCGTCGAATCACCGTTAGAGAAGTTGCTGAGGAGCTAGACATATCGATATATCGGCTCATGCCATTCGATTTTTATCAATGATTTGGGCATGAGACGGGTCGCCGCGAAATTCGTACCAAAATTGCTCAATTGCGACCAAAAACAGCATCGCATGAACATTGCTAATGAGATGTTGGACTCTGTCCGCGACGACCCAAATTTGCTCCAGAGGGTCATAACTGGTGACGAATCGTGGGTTTATGGTTACGACGTGGAAACCAAAGCTCAATCATCTCATTTTTTTGAATAGGTAAAAATCGAAGACGATCCAAAACACGTGCAAGCAAAGCAGCTGTCAACAATTAAGTGAACATTCAAAATGGCCGAGCTTGTCGGCATAAGTGAGAGACATGAGCACCAACATAAAGCTACAAAAAAATCGAAATTCGAATATACGTAACCCGCGAAAATTCAAAATTCGCGATACTTTTTGAACACACCTTGTATATGTGTGTGTGTGTGTGTATAAGAGAACCGAAAGATGCTATTGATTATTTTGCAGCTCTGGCGTGCAATTTGTTTAATATATAGAATATGTATGTATGTATTTGTGCGTATGCGTGCGAAAATGTAGCACTCGTAGCACTTAGTCCAATAAATTATTTATTTTGTATTGTTGTTTTATGTTTAGTATTACAAAAAGACCAAGAAAAGAAAGTCGCGTGTCTAACCTCAATCTTGAGCTGAGGCACGTTAATCAAATTTGTAATTTCGTTCTAGGCCCATTGTCACATCATTGCATCATTTACATACATACCACATGCAGTTTACTCTGTCCTCATATAATGCCTGCTCTTTTATCTACTAACTTTTCTTTTTTAGTTTCTTTAGAAACATATATATATATAAATATATAACAGATACTCTCTATCTACATACATATATCTAACACTCTTTCTCATGCTACTCTCTTTCCTTCTTTATATATACGAATATATATATATTCATGTATATATATATATTATATCTTCTATTTACTTAACCTACTATGCAGTTTATAAAAACTTCCAATCTTAATCGCAATTGCGCCTATGAGTTTAACAACGATGCCACAAATCCCAATCCAAGTTCAAATCTTAATCAAAACTTGAACGCGGCCGCGCATGCCGAGGCTTTGAGCAGAACGTTTAAAAATGAATTGGAAGAGATTTTGGTAAGCACATTAATTCATTATCACTTTCTTTGTTTCGTTTCACTGTCATACAACACTTGTCAATATGCTATCTATCCACACATGTGTGCGTAGCTATTATTAATGATATCCAAATTTATATCTCTCGAAACTATGCAATCTCTATAATATTTGTGTAGCAATCGTTGCCGGATTTATAAGTTATGTGCAGATCCATCCAGAATCTGAATTCACTCATTATCAAAATATTCTCGTCTTTCCGCCTTTCTGCTTGAAACTCTTTTTGTAGTCTTCTATTGGATAAAATATATTCGCTTCCAAAGATATATACTTTTTTTGTTTGATTTACTCAAATATATTTATATATAATATTGTGTTGATCTTTTTTATTGCCAATAAGAAGAATCAATCTGCCGACATCTAAAATGCACCATAAACTTAGAAGAGCAACCGTTTCCGATGATAGCTCCATAATATAGTTGTCCGATGTTCATTATCAACATGCTAATGCGCAGATTTGACAAAAATGTTAATCTTTGAATTTAATCTTGATTCTGCGTGAATGCTCCCATGAAGCTATTTGATAAATTCATCCGATCCGGTTCGGATGATAAAAATGTTCGTTGAGACAAGTTGTTATCCGTTTAAAATCATTACAATTAAATCGAATACATTTGCCGCAATTCAAGTGATATCTGCGATAACTCAATTTTGCAGGGATTTGGAGGAAAATTTCTTGAAATGTTAAATGTTATTGACCTATATGAGAACATTTATGTACACATAGGATATAGTGTCTCGAGCTCTTGTTCCCTTCTAGAATAGCTGAAAAATTTGTGATACTTATCGATATTTATCGATTTGTTGCATAGGCCTTAAAGATTTTAGGTCCAATAGTGAGCCAGATCGATGAACAGACTTGAATCAACTCAGCTCGTCGTTCCATTGAGGTTGCCGTCTTCTGCCTGTTTTATTTGCACATTTTACTCACAGAATATAAAATCGAAGTGTTTTTACTTAACTGCTTGGCGGGTTAGGTCGTTAACTCTGTTTCGGATGCGGGGCATTGACAGACATCATTGGTAATTGTGGCAGGAGATTAGCAAACTAATCACCATGATTTACTCGGGTTCAGTGACCGCGCCTCGCCGTCTGCCAATGATGATGACTATCTATACAATTGGCCCAACTTGAGACTGGCTAAACTAAAAGTTGAAGTCTGGCTTATGACTGATGACTGGTGATGAGCGATGACTGTTGACTGATGACTTATCACGGACACCATCTCTGACGGGCCATATTGGCGCCAGTTGACTTATAAATGAATATTTGCTCAATATCAATATACATCATAGTACGAGTAGGAGCAGGAGCAGCAGCAGGAGCAGCAGCAGGAACAGGAACGGGTGCAGGAGCATTCCCAATTCCAAGCATGTAGCTAATAAGTTCCAAATTTATGGTTTGCCGTTTTTCTTATTATTATTTTTATTATTATTATTTATTACATATATATATATATATAGAGTAAATCTGTATACTAGAATGAGTTGGCCACTAGCTGAGGGGTTCAAAAGTGACTTGTTTTTTATAAGAAAAATCACAAAGCTGAACACAAAAAGTTGTACATTTTGAAGCAAAACAAATTCATCGAATTGGAATTTTCAAAATCTGATTGGTCCCCTCGAATTATTTAATTTTGTTTTTTGCCTGTTTTCATAAAGATTCTACTGTCGATTCTAACAATCCATTAAATTTCGTTTTGGAAATGAGATGTGTGTATGAAAGCAAAGAGCTTATGCGCCATGGATTTACCATACAAGTAAGAACGATATAGTCGATGGAGCTCGATTAAGAGATAACCAGACACACATGTATCGATATAATTGCATTCGCATTTATAGAAATCGGGGCTTGTTGCAATATTTATAAATTGGGTGTTTCTTAACCGATCTCCGTTTTGCTCATCTTTAAACTAAAATACGATTTATTATACAAATTTAGAATTGTATACGAATGATATGGCCATAATCATTCGATAAATCATCAGAGTCGAAGCAAATTTCTACAAATTCCCAGCATACTTTGCGAATGTTGAATGTTGTCTGTGGGAAAATGTCAGAAATGTTGATAATGGAACAGGCCATAAATTGACTCGAGTGCCGGTGCTAATCAGGCATGGATTAATTTAGTCATTTAGAATGTTAAATTGTTGCGGGTATTTAGGAAGCAACATTTGTGGTGCAACTCGCAGACAACGTGCCACACACGCACACACATGTGTCACATGCTGTCGAGAATCGCTTGTGCTGAGATTACAGCAATTACAGCAAAGTGTTGTCGCTTTTCAATTGAGTTACTTTATTTGCACGTTATATATATATATATATATATATATGTGTATGTGTGTGTACGTATGTATGTATGTATGTGTCTACATATGTATTTATGCACGCATTTATGCTTTTTGCTTGTTGTTTTTATTTATTATTTTTTGTTTTGGTTTGCGTGAGCGCAAAACCATAAAAATTGAAATCAGGTTTATGCTGCGTGCAGGCGACGAAGCAAGCAAAAACAGCAACAAAAAAGTTCTTGTCAGGAAGTAGCCAACTAGGCAAGTGTCAAACACGTTTGAGGCGGGTCAATTTCACAGCCTTTTTAACTGTAATAGAAGCCATGATTGCTTTTCTCACCTCTGCTTTAAGGGTCACCTCTCCCACTCTCACTCGCTCTCCCTCTCTCTCTCTCGCTCTCTCTCTCTCCCTCTCTCGCTCTCTTCCACTCTCTTTCTTTGTTTCTTGCTGCGCTCTGTCAATTAGGCTTGTTTGGCTGTGTGTGTGTGTGTGTGTGTGTGTAGCTAGGCAACCGTTAGTTATTCACATTCACCCACACACACACACACACACACGCGCTGTTGAAATTGATAAGGACTAAGAATTGTTAGCGTCTGTTTTGTATTTTCAACATGATTTGTGTTGACCCAGTCAGTGTAGGAAAACGGGAACATGTTCTTAAGTGCCATAACATGGCAATTTTCGTTGTCATGCTGAAATGGTGGAATGATGGAATGGTGAGGATAGTGGTGGGTGAGGGATGTGGGGGGTGGGGGTCGCTTGTTTCGGTTGGTGTAGCTGGTGGACAGGGGGTGGGAGTGGGGGTTTCGCAAACAAGTCCGCCGCTCGTCGTTTTGTCCTGCGCCGACGCCGGGCTTTTGTTATTGTTGTACGAGGCGACGGACGTATATAGAATATTGCTGCCTGACATGCGTAGTACATTGGCCCTAACGTAAAACGTAATAATTCAACGTAAGTTCGAAGCGTGCTCCATGTGTGTGTCTGTATGTGTGTGTGTGTATATGCAAATGTGTGTGTGTCAGTGTGTGTGGGATATTTGCTTATGACCTGATTAAACACTGATAACACTCACACACTCACCCACACACACACACACACTCGAAGAAGTGCTTATCAAATTTGTGCAAGAAATCATCAATTTGAGTTCAAGCGGCATGCTTGGCGCGCTTAATGTATTTAACTAGTCCAAGGCATCGGGAATGCTCAAGCTGGTCAATAGCCACGCCCACTCCAGAAACAGACTTGCCTTTCTTCTGCGTTGCGCGTTGCGCGTGCCGTGTGGCGTGTGGCGTGTGTGGCAGTAACAGCAGCGCCGTCGACGTGTCGAGTCGCACAAGTTTCGTTTATCCGTCAACTGTCGCTGCGTTGACGTCTTTTGACGTCTTCAAGTCTTGGCCAACAGTGCCCAGCCATCGTGTGCAAAAAAACGCCCGGCAAATTTAAAGTTGCTTTTTGGGTTCGCCTGTTTTCTTGTTATTTATTCTCTTTTTTTTTTGCGTTTTTCCACTTTTTTTTATGGTTTTTCGCTTAAAATACACATTTATATAAAATATACTTGCAATTGCTTACTGCAAATCCTTGGCTGAATATTAATATATATATCTAAATACATATATGTATGAATATGTGTGTGTACATGTGGCAAACAGCTGTTAGACGTCAATGCTGTGCGTTGTTCATAATAAAAGAAGAGAAACAACAATTTGGAGCTGTGCCACCTGCTAATTAACAACATGTTGCAGTCTCCGCTTCAATACATCAATATATATTTACATAAGAATCTGTTCTGAGATCTGGCCAATATTGTTTCACCTGTAAGATGTCTCTATACATGTATATATATATCCATATGCATATATATATATATATATTGACTGTATGTCTTGCTTATTGTATTTACTGACTGTATATTACGTATACGTCTTGGCAGTGTTTTCACCAAATATTTCGATGTTTTCATACAGTCAGTTGTAGACAGACATCTGCAGACTACAGATACAGATGCATATATATATATATTTATACATATAACATACACTCATATATATATATATATATATATGTAAATATATGAACTCACTCGCTTTTGGGCTTTTCATTCAGCTTTTCTTCGTTGGCATTGGGCAACTTGTTAAAGAAACAACAAATATGTTCTCTACACATATATTTATATATTTGTATATTTTTCTCTCGTTTTTTTTTATTGTTGTTTTTCTTTTTGTTTTATTTTTTGTTTTGGCAAGTTGCTTCATTGCCGTCCGTCGTCGCTGCCGTCTTTGTTATCTTTGGGCCAGTTTTTCGCGCACATTCGATTGAAGCGCTAAGAAACGCGGCTTTTTATTTTGTGATTTCCGAATTTTCAATGGTGTTTTTTTTTGTTATTTGTTTTCTGTTTTCATAATCTGTGCGTTGACGCAAGATTAAGCTTTAAATATAGGCAGCAAATATGTGTCCATAACATACATTGATGATAAAATTGTGTAAAAACGCATAAAACAGCTGCAAGGAGATTCCATAAAAACAGCTGTGCTCGTCAGACTTGCAAACGGCTAATCGATCAGCACTGACACTTAGCGGATCTTCCTCATCACTCATCACTCTCCAGTCATCACTCTCCACTCTCCACTCTGCGGCTCTTAGTTAGTTTCTCGTTAAAGTTGAGCAGTGAAAACAGAATGAAAGAGAAACTCAAACATTGCCTGCCTTCAATTCAGCATATATTTGAAATAAAAGAAAAATAATTCTACGAAGGATTAATTAATGCGAGGACTCCACTCGAATGAATCCTAAAATATTTACATATGTACACACATATACAAAAGCTGTAATTACATATACACATACCCACTCACACTCGCATACATACACACGGCTGTGTTTAGTTGCCAAACAGAATTCAATTGATGTTTTCTTGTCTGCCTCAACATGCGTACATAAATATATACATATACATATTCACATACATATACACGTACATATGTATTTATGTGTGTGTAGGCGAGTATGAAAAAAATATATCGCGAATACGTAACAACAAAATTGAAAGCAACAGAAATAACAGTTAAAGGATATAATGCATATTTGTGTGTGTGTGTGCATCCATACATATATGTACATATGTACATACATACATGGCATATATATGAATGAATGCATGCGTATTTACTTCAATTTCGCTTACGCACACACACAAAGAAAAGTAGGCGGTGGTGGGTGTAGAAGTTTACGAAACTTGTTGCTACATTTGCTTGTGAGATGCATAGAATAACTGTGCATAGCACAAACACATACAAAGAAGTCTGTCTGTTGTCTGTATGCCTGTGTGTTTGTCAATTGTACCAAAAGTGATACATTTCTTATGCACTGGCTGATGGGACGGCTTTTTCAACTTTTGGCACATAGAGCATTGAAAATGCTTCTTTATTTATATACTTATATGTATTTTTTTTGGGTTACAAAATGATTTCCTCAAGTGGCAACTGTGAATTGATGTAGTTGAAAAAGAAAACTTAAACTGAAACTAAAATAAAAACAAAAATAAAATAAAAAAAAAACATAGTACTTGGTACAAAATGATCGATTGGGTATCGATAGTGCGGCATTCGCGACGACGTTTCTCCAATTATGTCGGCTCGCGATCGCCGGTGCGAATGCGTCGACGTCGACGTCAGTTAACAGCGCCGTCGTCGTCACAGCAGCACTCGCAGCAGGCGCAACAGTCGCAGCAGGCGCAGCAGCCGCAGCCGCAGCAACAACAGCATAAATCTCGTGTGCGTGAGAAGAGAGGCAAAGAGCAGCAGTATGTCGATGGCAACGGCGACGGTGACGTCGACGCCGACGTCGATGCTGGCAGTTATGTCTGCTGTTGTTCCAATGTAAGCAGGCAAATGTTATTATGTTAAGCGTACCATTTTATGCCATAACTGGATTTAACAGAACAGTGCTCAAAAATCTTTATTAAGTTGTCAGTTTCAGACTCAGGTGAAATTTGTGAAACACAATTGAAATTTGAAATGCATTTAATAAATTTCTATCAATTATATTAACATATATACAAATCTTATTCGCAGAACCAACGCATGCGCATCGAGTCCGATTGTGAGAATGCCAAAGATGCCACTGCCACAGAAGATGCCGCAGTGCAACAAGTGCGCAACGCTCGTTCGCCCCAGCAACAACAGCAGCAGCAGCAGCAACAAGTGGTTCAACAGTTGCAACAACAACAACAACAACAGCAGCAGCAGTCGACAGCAACTAGAAGCGGGACTCAGCAGATTGTAAGTGGCTGCAATTGAAATTGAATCATATTTTTGCTCGAAATCATGTCAAACTAATACTCGACTCGAAACAAAACAAAACAAAAACAAAAACCAAGAAGGAAAGCATAAAAACGTCATCCGCCAGTTGTTCCAAGTTGTTGCCCAAACATTCCAACATGAAAGAAAAAAACAATAATAATAATAGCAATAATAATAATATTAATAAGAACCGGATTTCCATAATATCTGCAAATTGTTTGGCTGTGTTGGTAATCGGTCAGCTTAATTTGGCGCTTCATTTGAAATGAAATGGCTGCGAATGCCGCTTGTTTCCGTTTCCGCTCCAACTCTTGTTGTACCATTTTTATTTTTCTCTTTTTTTCACAGTATTTGCAGTTATCGTTTCCTGTTTTCTTTTTTTTTTTGTTGCCAGTGCTCATAATGCTAATTGTTTTTTTTAGCACCGTTTCTATATACATAAATACTAAAATAAATATTAAAATATTAATCATGCTGTTTTTAATAAAAACATAAAATTGACATTAAGTTAACTAAATCTCATGTAATCCACAAAAAATTCATACACGTTTATATATATGTATATATATTTATATATATGTGTATATATTATTTTATATTTCAAACGTTGTCTTTATTGTTTATTGTTAGCTTGTTTACATTCGATCATCTTTAATGTAGGCATGTCTTTGTTTTTATTTAGATTGTAATATTAAATGATATAAAGCACTTATGTTTTGTGAAAGACATTAAAACGACAAATGAATCATAATACATATATTTTATTGTATTTTATTTTAATTGTTTTATTTGCAATATGTATGGTTTGTATATATGTTTATTGCCAGTACTACTCGCAATTTATTTTTGCTAAAAAACTTTTCTGTTTGGGCTAGTCAACTAATTAGAAAATTAATTTTAATTCTGAAGTGGGAAAAAAATGCGGAGAAACCTAATTTATCGTTTTTGATGTGCCTTTTTTGATTTTAAGAGCTGCGCTTTATTTTGAGGAAAAGTTTGTGTTATTGAAATTTCAAAGTTGCGCGGCTAGCTTAGAATCAACTCTGATCTTGTCCCACCCGGCATAAGCCAACACTGATGACTGCGATCGATAGTATCGCTACAGCAGCATCGATATGTAGGCTTAAGGCTATCGATCCTAAGTTCCGTCGCTAGTAAACCAAGCGCAAGCGTCACTCCCAAGATGAAAATGTAAAAAATCACAAGTCGTGCGTGTCAATGTGCAATCGTATGTAAATTTAAATGCATAATTATCGTGAATTGATTAGGACAGCACCGATTAAATATAGAGTCAAGGAATTTTAAAGAATTCTGAGCTATAACTGTGAACGGTGTTGCCAGCCCCGAGACCGTATAAATATATATAAGCGGTAATATAACCGGTTACGCATACCAAAACATCGCAACGATAGGTTTCTGTTTTGCGTACACGCTAGTGATGGCCAGTCGGTTGTGTTGTGTTGTGTTGTGTTTGTGGGCTTGGCAGTAATCGTCAGTCACTGACTCGCTAGAAAAATGCCAACAACACAACACGGCAAAATAGGCAGGCATCGCATAATTGCGGCGTAAACGCACCCAACAAATTATATATGTATATATACATATATGTTTATATATATATATTGAAACGGTCTGTGAAAATCTGCAACAAACGAACGGGCGAATGAGCGAACGAACCCCATTAGGCCAAATCAATGCAAGCGGCTAGTGAAAATGTGTGTGTTTCACAAATAAAAGTGAACTAAAAAAAATACCACAAACAAAATGTGCATGAAATCTACAATTTTTTGTTATTTGTTGTATACAATACATATGTATATGCATACGTAGAATATACCAAAACAGTTCGAATATCGTTAGTTTCGAAATTTTGTGCCTTTTTACATTCGTTCGAATCGAATCGCACATATACTCTAGCACATGTATGTATGTATATGCACAGACGCATACACGTACACACACACACATATATGTGTGTATGTATGTAGGTTATACACATGCAAGGCGTAGCGCAAAAAATACCAAAATAGTAGTCGGCGTTGACACAGAGAGAACGAGAGCGAGAGAGCGTGCTTGTTTCGTTTCTTGTTTTTGTTTTTTTTTTTTCGCTGTTCTCTGTGGCAAACAATAAGTGAAGAATATACTTGTGTATGTGTGTGTTGGTATGTAATTTGGAAAGCATAACTTATACGTGAATATATAAATGTATGTGTGTACATATATATATTTTTATATATATATGTGTGTATGTGTATTAGAAGATTCTCTCACGCTGAGGGAACAGAAACCGTTGAACAGCAAACCGTCGGCAGCAAGGTTTGGCGATAGTTGTAGTTCGAACTTGCTCACGTTGGCAACGCGCCGCTTTTTTTTGTGTTGTGCTTACATATAAAATTAGTTATTATTTATTTTCATTTTTTTGTTGTTGTTGTGGATGACACTTGTTAGCGTAGGCGGCGCGTGAGTCACGCGGCATATCTGTGCACAAGTGTGTGTGTGTTGTGTATTACTTTTAAATAAAAAACAAACAAATAAAGAAAATAAACAGTAGAGAAATTTATAACAATTTGTTGAAACGTATCAACAACAACAACAATAACAAATTGCGTAAACGTTTACGCCAACTGCAACCGGCAACCGGTCGTGATTCGTCGTGATTCGTGATTGTGTTGTGCTACGTTGCGTTACGTTACGTGCAACGCTAACAGAAAAGAGCCGCGCGTTGTGATAATAATCATATCCATAATATTAATATGACCACACGCAAAAAGAAGCGACAGGATGGTGGCAGCGGTAGCGGTGGCGGCGGCAGCAGCGGTGGCTTCATTAAGAAAGTCTCATCACTATTTAATTTGGATTCGGTAAAGAAATACAAAAAAAACAGTGTTTAACTCCCAATTACAAAGTTCCATGCTAATTAGAACAGTTGAATAAATTGACAGATTTAAATGCATGCAAATACATATATTTCATACGATTTATCGATTGTATCGGATTAGAACAGATTAGAACAGTTCGATAAATTGACAGCTAAATTTTGTGTAGTAGCAGCAGCTTTTACATGGGTATCGATTAATATAAATCTGCCCCCCTCCCCCCATCCGCACCAAACGAATTCGATTTATGCAATATCCGCTTTTGGCAGCCAGCGAAGATTTCGCATCTGCTCTTTTATATATATATATAATATATCTCAATGATGATTCCATGGGTTATTTTTAAATTCCGCCACACATTCGGAGAAGCATAAATGGAACAACAACAACAATTCTGTTTGCATTGCATTGTGTGGTGAATTTGCGTGTATGAATTTTAGTAACTGAATTTACGCATGCGCAGCCCAATTTCTATCTCAAGACAAACGATTGCACATACGCAGTAAACGTAAATACACACATACACACGCATACGCAGCTGCAGTGTATGCTTGTGAGTGTGAACGTGCATTATAAAACTCCCTCTCCCTCTCTCTGTCTTATGCATATTTTCGCATGCATGCTTAAACGCGTGTGCGCCTCTGTGTGTGCGAGTGCGTGTAAACATTGCTCTTTCCTTTAGCTGCTCTCTCTCATTCCTCCCTGTTCTCTCTCTGTCTCTCTCGCTCGTTTTAGCAGGTCTAATTTGCTCAAAATAGATCTCGCTGCTTGTCTGAAAAGCTTTGCTTGCTGCTCTCCTCACTCTCTCTGTGTTGGGATGCTTGCTTGATGAATGTGTTTGCTTATAGTGTGCGTTCGATAAAACGAACATCATTTCCTACATTGTCCAAAGATATTATTGAAATTTTTAAGCAACTCTTTTATATGTATAAATTAACGATTGAATTCATACGGATTCGATTACATACGAAATCGATTTGTATACAATTGGTTTCCTTTGGTTATCAAAAACAAAAAGAAATCAGCAACAACAAAAAAGAAAAAAATAAAAGTGGATATTATTGCCTACACATTTAATAAGCAAGACACGTCTTTCTTCGTATGTGTGTGTGTGCGTGCGTGTGTGTGCGCATTGTGTGCAGGTGTCGATTTATTTAGTTTCGCGAATGTATATAATACAGATATATATATGGCATTGTTGCCATTGTTTGTATGTGTGTGCCTGTATGTATGTGTGCATGCAGTTTTGGCTCAACGTCAACGCCGTCGTCGCATCACCCATCGTCACTCACTGCGAGCGAGAGAGAAAGAGAGGGAGAGAGGAGTCAAGCTAAAAAAGAAGAGTA
This sequence comes from Drosophila picticornis, assembly GCA_035043845.1. Taxonomy (NCBI): domain Eukaryota; kingdom Metazoa; phylum Arthropoda; class Insecta; order Diptera; family Drosophilidae; genus Drosophila; species Drosophila picticornis. The sequence continues at coordinate 18,141,963 of JAWNMR010000492.1, read as the reverse complement.
TTTAATCCACCACACCCCAAAACAACAACAAAAAACATTCGTTCTCATTCTGCATTTGGTGGCAAATTCTGCCTTGCACAGACAGACTTGCATACAAACGTATTGCATGCGAATGTGTGTATGTATGTGTATATGCGTGAGAGCGAAGTAAACGTTTTCTGCATTTGCAATAAAACACAAATAAATCATTGAGAAACACGTACAATTCTTCAATTTGTACGTAAAATTAATCAAAATGTATTCACTGTAAACTATTTGTAAGAAAATCTTTTATCACAATTAAACATTATCTGCGTAACTTTTGCCCAGTGTAGATAATTAGTATCTAAAGCAGAGCATTTCATTTCAAGGGTACACAATAATAAATTGTGTGTGTGTGTGTGTGTGTGTGTGTGTTTACTCAAAGTATGTTGGCAAGTGTTGGCGCTGCCTTGTACGAGCTTCCGCTAAGTAAATAAACGACAACATTGGGTCTGAGTGGGTGTGTGCGTGTGTGTGTGTGTGTATGTCGTAACTCACCCAATTCTAATTCGATTTCCAATTCCAATACGAATTCCAAGCAGGACCATTGTCAGAATATTCTTCATATAATTCTTACTGATAAGATAAGTTGGTCAACACTCTGATATGATATGTCGACAACTATGTTGCCAATCCACCTGTGTGTGTGTGTGTGTGTGTGTGTGTTTGTGTGTTTGCCGTTACAAATTGTGACTAAAACCAAAACCACAACAATTGAAAATACCTTTTGCGGTTATCGTTGTTGTTGGTTGTTAGTATTAACAATTTAGAGACCTTCGGGCGAAAGATACATTAAAGTGTCACACACGCACACATACACACACACACACACACACACACTTGACATATTGAACCAGCTAAGTCAAAGTTTAATAAGCAATAATTCGAATGCAGCTCAAAAAAAAGAACAAAAAGAAAAAAAGATGCTTCAAGTTTTGCATTCGGCTTGCAATTTGTTTGTGTGTGTGTGTGTGTGTGTGTGTGTGTGTGAGCTTAATGAATTCATTTACACCCAGTTGCTAATCAATTGGACGCGTGTGTGTGAAAATGTGGCAAGACACACACACACGCACACACATACACACAGCCGATTGTTGTTACTTAATGTTTCCATTCATTGATGACAATTTCTATGGATTGTTGTTTATTGGGTGTGGCAGCCAGCGTGTATATGTATATATATATATATGTGTGTATATATACATACATATATATATCTACATACATATAGATTATATGTTTTGATTTCGTTTTGAAATTGTGTTGGTTTATGGCAAATACTTTCTGAAATAAAATGACCAAATCATTTTCTGATATTCGATTCAATTACTCAGCAGTTGAAAGATAGAAGAACTTTACGTGGAAATCTGAAGAAAACATTTTTCTTTCATAGATATTACATCCGTTCGACAAGTTGAATTTGTTTTGAATTTTGCGGTTTTTCTTGTTTATAAATTTGAATCTGTCGAATCTTGTACTTGGATGCGCAACATGTGTTCCACATGCAAAGAACATGTGTATCGAATAAATATTTGCCAAATATTTATATATATATATTTATTATATATAATAACACTTGTTTAGTTGAATCTCAAAGAGCTTTAAGCGATTCAGTCTCAAGCTGATAAACAATTCCAACAAAGAACGCGATATTTTGATTTATGATTATCCTAAAAACATAACTAGCTCATTTTGGTTGATTTGCCAAGTAGGCCTTCATATACATTTTAGGATTGTTTCATAAATAAAGGCATACAGTTAAACACTATCTTATTTTGCACATAAATTCGTCGATTTACTCACAATTTTAAGTTTTCTCTCTTTGGGCCAATGATTTTCAGCTACACAAGGCATCCTCGACGAAGGTAAGCAGCGCTCAAATGCAACTCTGTGTTTTGTGTGTGAGAGATAGATATATATATATATCTATCTATATATATAAATATATATGTATATATATATATTGATCTCTTTGTGTCTGTTCAACAAATTCAATTTGATCGCCTACTTATAAACTAAACTCATGGCAACTCCGGATGGATTAAACCATAGATGCATTTCATATATACATCATCAATAATAATAATAATAATATTAACTGATTGTTAATCATCATCGTTTGGTATTTTGTCCTTGTTATTGTCCTTGTTCTGTGTTCTCTCGCATTGCCAACAAACATCAACTAAAACATTTGATATATAAAATAGTTGATTAAAATGGGTCAACATTTCTAATGGGTTTCTTCAACGTTTTGAATGTTTCAGGTAAACGGCGATGATAGCTGGTATTATGAGGACATTCAGCTGGAGCGTGGCAACTCTGGCTTGGGCTTCTCGATTGCTGGTGGCACCGATAATCCGCACATTGGCACCGACACATCCATATATATAACGAAACTGATACCGGGCGGTGCTGCTGCCGCCGATGGACGCTTGAGCATTAACGATATCATTGTCTCTGTCAATGATGTATCCGTTGTGGATGTGCCCCATGCGTCCGCTGTGGATGCACTGAAGCGGGCTGGCAACATTGTCAAGTTGCATGTGAAGCGAAAACGTGCAGCAAGCAGCGCAACGCCCACAACAGCTGCCACAACAGCTGCTCCATCGGTCGATGTGCATGATAGCGCAAGTGGAACGGCAACAACGGGCACGGGATCTGGAACGGGAACGGGTCCAAAGGTGATCGAAATTGATTTGGTCAAGGGTGGCAAAGGATTGGGCTTCTCGATTGCCGGCGGCATCGGCAATCAGCATATACCCGGCGACAATGGCATCTATGTGACAAAGCTCATGGACGGCGGAGCTGCTCAAGTCGATGGTCGTCTCTCCATCGGTGACAAACTGATTGCGGTTCGCACCAGTGCCGTGAGTTGTCCTCCTTCCTTCATCTATAAACTGCAACAACTCCTAACCACTCTCTCTCTCTCTCTATCTCGCTTTGCACGAACAGGGTGAAAAGAATTTGGAGAATGTGACGCACGAATTGGCTGTGGGCACGCTCAAGTCGATAACCGACAAGGTGACGCTCATTGTTGGCAAAACGCAGCATTTAACCAGCAGTGCATCACAGTCGGCCGTTCAACTTGGCCAGCAGACGCAGTCGCACTCCCAGTCACAAACCCAATTGGCTGCCACATGGCAACAGCAGCAGCAACCGCATCAGCAGCAGCAGCAGCAAGTGAATTCGGAATCTGCAGGTGCGCTTAACAATGTTGGGCAGTCAGTTGTTGATTTAGCCGCATCCGTCCCAGAGCCATCAGCCATCATCAATTCCACAATCCACACAACCATTACCACCAACACCACCAACAACATCATTTTCACCAACGACACCAACAACACCACCAACACCAATTTAGGCCCAAACAACTTACAGCAACATGCTGCTGCTGTTGCCACCACAGTCAGTAACAACGGCAGCAGTAGCAGCAGCGGCGGCGGCAGCAACAGTAGCAGCAACAACCACAACAACAATCTTAACAATAATAATAATAACAACAACAACAACAACAACAACAACAGCAGCAACAACAGCAGCAACATCAGCAGCAGCAACAACAGCAGCAGAAACAGCAACAGCAAAAGCAACAACTACAATAACAACACCAGCAGCTTAGTTGCAGCTGCCCCAACACCAACACCACCCGCCCCAGCCTCCGCCCCAGCCTCCGCCTCCGCCTCCATCTCTGCCTCTGCTATAGCTTTTAATGCCAAGCTTGCAATGCCTGCGATGGCTGCTAGCAGCGCAGAGCTCAGCCGATCCCAATCAACCTTGCCAAGGCGTAAGCGAATCATTTGTTGTGAATTCAAATCAATCTTCAACTAATCACACTCCTCGTATTAACCCCATCTCTTCTCTATTGCATCTCAAAAACGAGTCCTTTTATATCATTCAGCAGCTAAAAAACGTCCTCGAATGATCATATCGAAATTAGCATTACATAAACACACACAGATAAATATATATATATAGATATATAGATATAAATATATATACAGTTGCGAAAAAAAAATGGCACCACGATTCTTGCAATATTTTCATTTGTCAATTTTTAAAAGATTCTAGATCCAGTTAAGATATTATCACCACTTTCGCACTTTATAGGAATAGATCATTTATTTCTAGTTTTCTTAAAAATTGTGCTTCTTTTTGTTAATTTTCTTTATTTTAATTTGCATTCCATTTAAATAACTTTCTCACTTTATTTTGTCTTCTTAAGTGTCTGATTCCACTTCCCTTCTAAAAACGTATTCACAACACACTTGAAAACATTTCTCGCAACTGTACACATATATATATATATATATATATATGTATCTTTAACTTTGTTTATATATATATATATATAAAGGATAAAAGATGAGTTTAGAGGCTGTTTCTGATTTTAGACAGGGATCTCACTACTAACTGCTGCATATCTATTTGCTCCTCTAACTTTCCCGCTCTCTCTCTCTCTCTCTCTAACACTTGGACATACGTATATCTCTTTCTATCATAGTCGTGATTAGCTCGATCTCTCTCACTCCACACGACAAATGAGCTTCGGCGATCTAATCTGTACAGGGATAGATCTCCACAGGCTTTTTGCTTGTGCGTGTTTGCTTGCTAAGCTGCTAGTTTTTAGTGTGTTGTTTGTTATATCAGCAATTGCGGAACACTGGCTGGCCGCCTCCCTGGCTGGCAGTTCATTCCAAATCCAAATCGAATCATTTGACACGACAAACGCAAAAGTAGCCTGCCTAAAACATTGCATATATTTCCAACTTGCATGCATCACTCTTAATTATACTTTAGTCCATGTCTGTTTTCTACACTTGTTATAAGATCATCCCTTCAATCGTGTCCTCTTTAATCACATTAGATATATATATATATATACATATGTATATATATATATATATATTTATGTGTTTTTATATATTTACACGAGTTTAATTTTGTTTTGGTCTTACAATGTTTCTGTTGGCTAAATAATGATTTTTAGGTGATTCGGTTTGCACAAAATGCAATCCATACTTGAAGGATTTCATGCATTGTTCATTTATTTATTTATTTTTCAATTTCTTGGCATATCTACAACAATGTCGACAACTCGATAACATTTGATAACAATATAAATTGCTCCGATTATTTTCTTTTGTGAAAAGATTAGCTATTGACTTTAATTAAGAGCAGCGTATCTTTTATACACTTTTTTATTTATGTCTCACACTTTCTCTCACTTAATTGATGGTTTCTTTTGCTGGTTTCTTTTACTGGTTTCTGGTTTCTCCTCCTTTAAGTTCTCCTTTACCTTTTTACACACCACTGGCAAGGGATTCGATGCGATGCGATTCTCTTCCGCCTGTGGATCTCTATAAGCCATACACCTATCAAGATGTGCGATTTCGCGACCTCCACTAATCCTCCCTAACCCCTTTCTCTTTCATGTCTCAATGTATGTGCCACTTGTCTGTGTGCGCCTTACTTTGTGTGTATTGTGTGCAAACGTTCACGTTACACGCGTTGTGTGGTTCTTAATTATATGAATACCAAAAAAAAAAAAAAAAAAAAAAAACCATAAAAACAATTGGACTAAACTAACAAACAATATGTAGAGCCCGGCTCAAGATATGCATCCACGAATGTCCTGGCGGCCGTGCCACCGGGCACACCACGCGCTGTCAGCACAGAGGATATAACCAGGTGAGTGGTGCTCTTCCTTCGTATGCATATACATAAAGCCACGTCCGATTGTTGGTATGCGTTGAGCTTTGACTAATTTGTGCATATTTGTTTGTGAATTGGATGCAGAGAACCACGCACCATCACCATACAAAAGGGACCTCAAGGTTTGGGCTTCAACATAGTCGGCGGCGAGGATGGCCAGGGTATTTATGTATCATTCATATTGGCCGGCGGTCCGGCGGATCTTGGCTCCGAGCTGAAGCGGGGCGATCAACTGCTCAGCGTGAACAACGTCAATTTGACGCATGCCACGCACGAGGAGGCGGCACAGGCGCTAAAAGTGAGTACCATCGCTCAACTATTTAACACACCCATTTATATATATATGTCTATTTTTGTGCATATAGACGTCTGGTGGAGTCGTCACATTGGTGGCACAATATCGGCCCGAGGACTACAATAGGTTCGAGGCGCGTATCCAGGAGCTTAAACAACAGGCGGCGCTTAGCGCCGGTGGCTCTGGCACCCTGCTGCGTACTACACAGAAGCGTTCGCTATATGTGCGCGCCCTCTTCGACTATGATCCGATTCGGGATGATGGGCTGCCGTCGCGCGGCCTGCCCTTCAAGCATGGCGACATTCTGCATGTGACCAATGCCTCCGATGATGAATGGTGGCAGGCACGACGCGTCCTCGGCGACAATGAGGACGAACAAATCGGTATTGTGCCATCGAAGCGGCGCTGGGAGCGTAAGATGCGTGCACGTGATCGTAGCGTTAAGTTCCAAGGACATGCGGCGGCCAACAATAATCTAGATAAGGTAATAACAATCATCATTAGCGCCCAAATTTGGTCCCATTAACTGGGTGGAGTGCGAAAATCGCGAGAGATGTTTGACGTTGCTTCAGTTCAACTGAAACTACTACTTAATGTTCCCAATATATATGTATACATATATATATATATATATATATATCAGACAAGTGGTTTTTTGTATCTCCAGTTAATTTGGCGAATTTAACAACAGCTATATAAATATGTATAACTACTACACACATTGAGTACAACAACTAACGCAATCACTTCTCTCCTCTTGCAGCAATCAACTTTGGATCGCAAAAAGAAGAATTTCACATTTTCACGCAAGTTTCCATTCATGAAGAGTCGCGACGAGAAGAACGAAGATGGCAGTGACCAAGAGCGTAAGTAGAAAAGCGCCAACGTCAACTGAGGTCCAGCAAAAAAAAAAAACAAAAAAAGAAAAAGAAAAAGCAACAACAGCATTATTGATAAAGACAACAAAAACAACAAGAACAACAACAACAAAAAGAACAACAGCAATAAGAGCAACAGCAACAGCAATAAGAACAACAAGAATAGCGTCAACAGATCAACAATTTAATTAGTTCATAATTTGTTAAATGCTTTCTCGCATTCTTTACTTAGCTTAATTCTCAATCTGTTGAATGTTTTTCGTGTGCCATCTTTTTTTATGTGTGTGCGTGTGTGTCCTGTCTCTCTCTCTCTCTCCCTATCTTTCTCTCTCTCTCTCTCTCTCTCTCTGTGCGTGTGTGTGTGGCTGTGTATCGACACTTAAAGATTGTACTGTTAAAAAATATATATAAATATATAAATCGATTGTTATTTTTTAATATACTTTCTTTTAGTTTTTAAGTAAATATGTTTTTGTTTTTTTTTTCTGTTTTTGCCTTTAAGTATTAAAATGTTTTTAATATGTTCTTGGTCATGTTAAATAAATTTTCAAGACTGTTATTAACTAGATGTTCCAAAATTCTTGTCGACTATATTTCAAATCTGTACATTTTGACACGCCTCACGCATCTATTCCGAGTGCTCCGCGGCACTCAGTCCGTCCAACTGTTTATTTAAAGACAGACTTGCTCATTCGATATTATGTCACTTAGTTTAAGTAAAATTCGGCTTGGTTTCGAATGTACACATAAATGTTGTATTGTTTGTGTTTTGTTCTTTTTTTTCTGAGTTTTTTGTGTTTTGTTTTTTCAACAATTGTTTCATGCATTTAATGTTTGGTTTATATTCTTTTTTATTTATTTTCATATTTGATTGTCTTGTTTCACACATGCGATTGTCCTCGGCGGATCCGAACAAACCCTGAATGAATCATTCACACACACACACGCATATATATATATATATACACACATCTATACACATCACATCACTGTGCGCGTGGACTACATTTACCAACAACATAAAATTTTATGTGTGTGGTTTTTCTCTTTTTGTGTATGTGTGCGTGTGCTGCTGCTGCTGCTGCGTGTGTATGTGTGCCAAAAAAAAACAAAAAAAATGTGAAAAACATGTGAACTTCCTTCTTGTGGTGAAAAACACATAGCGAACGGATTTGTGAACAGCAACAGTGAAATCGATGTTAACAATGTTAATAATAACCAAGCAAATGATCCGCAGCGTAAGTGTGCATTATGTGTGTTGTTCCTCCCAATGCACACACATCTACATATCTATATACCCATTACATACATAGAGACATACATATATATATATATATATGTATGTATGCTGTGCGAGATAAGGTTGTATTTGTACATAGATAATACCTATCGACCTACATATATCTGTGTATATTTGAAGTTTGTATAACCAGCTTTTGGAATATGTGTGTTGATGTATAGTCTATTTTGGGTTTGTTTAAACATAAGTTTGCACATGGTTTAAGTTATACACTGGCCTTATCAAAAAAAAAAAAAAATTTAATTTGCTTTTGGAAGCGGGTCTGTTGACATTATCTACTAACAGAGAACACACACAACTTTACATACATATCCATGCATATTACGTACATTTATTATTAAGAATCACACACACTCTCACACACACACACAATCGATTTACATACATATACAAGTGTAATTTAGCGTGAATGTATCAAGTACTTGAGTATATATAATCTTACTGTCAACGTGCTTCAGCGTTCGCTACAACAACAGCAAAATTACTGTTTTAAATCTATGCTCATTCCATAATGTACCTTTGTATATACCATATGCATATGTGTATGTGTATGTTCTGCGCTATTGCTACTTGCTATGTGTGTACGCATATACATCCCAAACCAGTACTGCTACTCTCTATAAGCTAAAGAACGAGGAACAAGAAAAAAGGAAAAGCAACAACAACAACAGCAAAAACAACAACAACAAATAATACTGTAAAATCAACAGTTCCGCTCTCTCTCTCTCTCTCTCTCTCTGTCATATGTCTTACATCATTCACCATCGCAATTACACGCAAAAATTTGTGTGAACTTGGATGAAAGAAAGAAAGAAGGAAAGAAAGAAAAAAGAAACTATTTCTCATCTCTCTCATAATTAACATGTACTACAAATCTATTTACCTATTACTATTTACATATTTATCTAATTTTTACTACTATTCTGTTTTAAACTGACCAAAGCGTATATCTTTTTCGATTCTCTTTTTGTTTTTCTCTTCATTTTTCTAGCTTTTATGCTTTGCTACACACAAGACGATGCCAACGCTGAAGGAGGTATGTACTTGACTATAAACTTGAAGATTAACTAGAAGCAGCCAAAACACACATTCAGTTACACACATAACACACACACGTACACACCACCTATCTATAATTATATGCATATCAATGCATATATGTATATAATTGTATTCATTCACATTACTTACAATTTAAGCAAACTAATTATGTGTTTCCTCAAAATCATAAATACATAAATACATGCATACATACATGCATACATACATGCATACATACATACATACATACATGCGAGTACATACATACATACAATCATACATACATGTATCTTTTGTGTACTTGTATCTATGGCCCAACACAAGATGAGTTAAGTTACATACTTACTTATATGCATACACATAAAGACGACAGTTACATGAGCTCTACACTAACTCCAAACCTACCAAAACTCAGTAATCAGTAATCACTCTCACTTTTAGCATTTTTATTACATAGATTAATATCTAATCTTTGACTCATTTCCAACATTTCACATACGTATTTACATGCATACATACATACATACATCTATATACATACATAAAAACATACATGTTTTGCATACGTCATAAGTAACAAATTATTGATATAATGCTCATTAATATTTATATTTTGTGTTTTTTATTTTCTTTTGTATTTCGATTTTATTATCACATCATACTTTCTTACATACTAAATACTTTATTCGTTATTATTAGTCTTTTCCTATCTATACGTAAGCATATATGAACACATACCTGGTACACACTTACACATAATTCATACATAGTTATATCCTCAAACATACCCTAAATCGTAAAATGATAGCCAATTTTTCAATACTGCGAGGAATCCACAGATAAACAACTTGCGTTAGGACTACTTAAATAACTACTTTATTCGATCAATTCGATCAATAAGCATTCTTTTCTCCCAGCTGCAATTGTGCAATTTAAACCGTTAGGCGAAATTCATTATTACTAAAATATATATATATATCTAGGAATAAAGAATAAACAAGAAAATTTCTTCTTTTTTTTTTTGTTAGGTACAAAAAAAGACACACACGTTTGTAAATATTGATATTTTTATTGTAATACTACTTTCTGTTCCATAATTTGTACGATTCAAAGTACTTATATATTGTGCATATGTATTGATATATATATTTATAAATATATAGGTATATGTATCTTGTGATGTAAGACTCATTCCACATATACTTGCGTCGTATAACTAACGTAATCTTCATAATTCTTAGTTAGATGAAGTATATATGTACATATATTATATATATATATATATATATATATATATATATATATATACTAGAACCTAATACTCGGCTACGAAATTTAACTTTCAAAGTTAATAAATAAATATATAAATCATATATCGTCAATGAGTTTTCACAAAGATCTTTATAAATGGGTTTTTAAATGATCTGATCGGCTGAAAAAAACGAAAAAGTTGCATGCAACGGTACTTTGTGAATTTGGAAATGATATTTTCCGAAAATTTCGTCTAACGCCACAAAATGAAACAAATGTGAAAATTATAGCCAATTGCCATTCGACAATTGCCAATCAGGCTAAACTTTTATTTAATATATGTAGATTTATATATATGTAGATTATATATAGAGATTATATGTTTCGAACAAGACTCTTCCTTTTGATTATCTATCGTTTAAAGCTTAAACTGAATTGTTTGGTTCTTTGGTATTCCTCTGGATTGTTGTACTTCAATACACTATCCCGTATAATGTATAACCAACTCAAAAATATTGTTAACAAACGCTGGAAACTCAATTGTAATTGATTAATTTTCCTCTAGCGATTGTCTCTCGTTTGCACCCAAATACTTGTAAAACGAAAAACACATTTATAAATTATACTCTACTCGTCCCATAAAAACTCTTGAATTTGAATGTACAATTACCCACCTGAGGTACGAAATACTAAATAGATCTGGGGAACGGAACGGATTATGTAATACTAAAATCGACTTCACCTCAATCGGTGACAGTTTTGAAACATTTTGTTTTACGCAGGCCTCTTTTAATTCTTTTTTTTTTTTTTTGATCAGTAGAAGGTCTTTCGATGCCATACATTGATACATATACATATGAATATGTTTGTATATACATAATAATATTCCTCTGTGTGTGTGTGTGTGTGTGTGCGTGTGTATAACTCGTCAGTTGTCGTTTCATTGTGTCAATTTAGGTTAACTAATAAGTAAGTGTATACTTATTAAGAACTTATATCTACACATGTGTACACACTCAACGGGACTCCTCCATTTATGTATTTGTACTCGGTTTACCCATGTTTATCAATTCACTTAGCTAATTATTGTTATTATTATTATTGTTATTATTTTTATTGATTATCACATTGATGGCATTTGGCTTTTGAACAATCCCAAATCCATGTTCAACTCGACAATAAATCGCTGAAAGACTATCCTGACTAGGGAATTTGGTTTATACTTTGCTTCATCTTACTCTGACACACTCCCCATTCGTTTGATTATCTTTTCCTTTCGTCTTGTAAATATTCACAATTAACAGTTACATGCATACATACAAACATATGTGCTCAAAGTCTGACCTGAGTAGCCGACTCAGCAAATAGTTGGCCAGTTGTCGGACCTTTCAGGATTTTTGGTTGCTCTTAGGACTTTTTTATTGTTTTTAGTTTTGCTCGCATCGGGGCATACATACATACATACATACACACATAAGAACGTACACGTACACACCGAACACACACACACACACACCGAACACACACACACACAACTGCCACAACCAACCACCCAAAATAGACAACAGCTTGTCTACAAAGTTCATTTAAGTTTAGCAGGCTAATACATGCATATATATATGTTTATATATATATATATATATCTATATATATATCGATGATTAATTTTGTTTATCTTTTTCTTTCTTTTTCTTTAATAAACGATTTCCTTTTGACTTAACATTTGTGTGTGAACTGTTTTGAATTTTTGCGTTCTACAATTACAAAAAAAAAAAAAACAAATAAAACAAAAACAAACAAACCAAATTCAAATATATTTACCAACTTATCCATCTACTTTCTGCTGCCTACTGCTATTATTCGACAATACTTCTTCTATCACTACTATACTACTGCTACTACTACTACTACTACTGCCACAACAACAACAACATCAACTACAACAAACTTTAACTATTACTTCTCAAACTCTATTTACTGTGTGTTATTGATACGACATTGTTATAATTTCGTTACGTTTGATAATTTACATATAATATATATTAAATATCTACTTAAAATCATCTTAATCGCAATTTTGCAAAATTAAAAAAAAAACAACAACAACAAACGAATATCACAAACAACATTTAAACAAACCTATAATGAAAAACAACAACAAAAAACAAACAAATTTGTCAATATGTTACATTTACATATTCTTGTTTTGTTTTACAAAACTTTTCCAATATATATATTTAATTCTTGTTATTTGAATTGAATCGAAATAACGTTTCAACTGGTTGACAAAATCCGTTGTACCTTTATACATATCAATCAATCAATCTACATCAATATATTTATAAATGTATAAATATATATTTGTTACAACCATGCGCTCGTTCATGTACTGCGACAACAACAACTACTAAATTAATCAACTACTATCAACCCCGTACATCACTACTACCAACCAACCAACCAACCAATCAATCAACCAACCAACCAACCAATCAATCAATCGACCAACCTATATTTGATAAATATATGTATATCGTACGTATGAAAACGCAATGCGCACAGGCGAGATTATCTACAGAGTGGAATTACCCGATATGGAGCAGATAACTTTAATCTACTTGGAGAATAATGATGCTGACTATCGTAAGTCGAGCAATTAAGCAACAATTTTTGTAAAAGAACCAAACAAACCATATAAATGCAACAGCAGATATAAAGGCCTTCAAATATTACAAATAAATTCATTAAAGCTTACGTTCTTCTTCTTTTTTTTTTAGAAAAAATAGGTATAAACCCAAAACAATATCAAGAATATATATATATAGTTTTATTCTCTTTTTGTTTTTTAATAATTTTAGTTATCAAACAAAACGAAAACTGCAAGCAATATTTATTTTTAAATGCCGGTTACTTGGTTAGTTTCCTCTCTTGCCCTCTCTCTCTCTCTCTCTCTCTCTCTCTCTTTTGCACACACTCTATCTTTCTCTCTCTCTCTCTCGCTCTCTCAGTCCATTATCATGCTCTCCAGCTTGGTTTTTCGCAGTATTTTTCAAAAATTACATAAAGTGAATAATTTATTCGAATTTCCCTTCAAATTTCGGATAATAGAAATTTCCTAGCTATCACAATTATTTTCGAATTGATTTTTAAGCATAATGGTTCTTATTTTATTGAAGATGTTCCATATAATTTTCTATCGTTTCTCCGCATCAATCCAGCTTTAAGTTCTTCCACACTTTTTATTTGCCTGCTTGTACTTTTACTCTATATTCGATAGATGTACTTGCCAAAAAAAAACAAAAGCCAAATAAACAAAAACAAACAGTTAAACTAACCAATCCATATTTTTAAATAAAGCTTCGATTGATTTGAAATAAATATGATGAATATGAAATTCCATAACCGATACCGATTCAGACTTCGTTCATTCAGAACTAGTTACTTTGAGTGCATTACAATTTTGTATATAATTTTATTAAAAGCTGAAGCTGCTTTGATGCCACTGTTGATGACTTCTGTGGAAGGATTCACAGGCATTTGTTTTAATGAACGAAATTGTCTTAGAAACCATGTTTTTACTCTATTAGAAAGTCGTAGTTCTCCGTAGATTAGATGAGCCGTAATAATTGCGATTGTAGTGCTTAGTTCTACTCCGACCTGATCTGATCTCCTGTATATTTCCCATCCGTTTTCGCTATTTGTTCGTTTTCGTTTTCTTTTTGGTTTCGTTTTTCTTTTATTTTTGTATCTTGATTCGTTTATCAAGCGTAATTTGATTGTATTTGCTTAGTTTTATGCTGTGCTTTGTCCATTTCACAATTATTCCTTTTGAACATTTATTCCGTAGCGATCTGCAATCAATCGTAAAAGCAAACGTTAAAAGTCGAACCTATTCAACACTGATAGATGTATTGTTATTGTCATTTATCGTTATCGATATCGTACCACTGCACGCACATTTCCCCCATTTTGACTTCATGTGTTGGAACCAACCCACCCCTCCCCAAGCAGAAGCGACAATACCACCCACCCTTAAATCCAAACAAATCCAAAAGTCCTCTCTGCGAATTGATCAATGTACTCGTAATTAACTAGCATTAAGGTAACAACGTAACAAAAGGAATGCGAGCGACGACAACGCAAAACGATTATTATTGTAAAATGATGATGTATTTCAAAATGATTTGATTACTAAACTTGAAAGTTTCAGAAGATGAATAAAAGTCTTGTTTGATTTAAGAAGTGTTGTTCATTTGTGTCATGACAAACCTATATATATTTCTCCAGAAAGGAACCATTCATATCCGGGTCTAAATATACATTTCTCCCACGTATTAATTGTATCTGATTGTCGCAGAGACCATATTTTATTGGCTTTATATTTTATGTTTTGTTGATTTTCTCCTTTGTTGTGATTCTTAGTTGAAACAAATTATTGGCATCATTTCGTTTAATTGCCCAATTAATAGTTGAATCTTAACATGAATTGCAAATGAAATCCCATGACATGGTCTTACAGAGTGAGTAAACTATAATTTCCAAAATTCAATGTGAAATCGAATTAAGTGTAAAACGAAACCCGATCGATCAAACCAACCAAATGTTCCATCAATCAGCCTGATCAAATTTGTTTTCAAAACGTGTTTCCTCTTTTCCAAAATGTACACGAAAGTCGAACCCAATTATATATATATATTTTAGGCTAAATATATATGTACACCTATATGTATAGTATAGTTTAGCATTTAAGTTAAATAATTAATTAATAATAATACAAAAAATAAAAATCTATAAAAATAATTGCTACCAAACTTTCACATAAATCATCATTTGTAGAACATATCATTTTTTGTACGTTGTTTGTATTGTGAACTAACATGTTTTCTACTTACGTATTTCAACATTTCTTTCCTTATTTTGTGTTTGTTGTGTTGTTTGTTTTCGTTGTTTGTATTAGTATGTCTTAGTATTATATTGTATGTAATGTGTATGCATCGGCTAAGAGCTTTACGCCAACTGATAATCGTAAACAATAATTATAATAATCGTAAGCAATATCTGACTACTGAATGCCGCAGATATTTGGCAAAAGTTTCTAGTGACTTTATTGTGAATTTGTTGCTCGTCTAATTCGTATAGCGTTTTCGTAACTGTAACTTTGAACATAATACAACCACTATGTATATATGTATGTAATACAACGATTTCATTTACATTGAAATCTTGATCTTGGATACTTATTTTGCCTATAATTGTTGAAAAAGCAGTTAAATATTGCTTTCTATTTCTATTTCTATTTTTGCTTTTCTTTTTATTTTTATTTAGTATTTATTATTTTTTATCATGTTTCCCCCACTTTCTCTCAGTGTTGAGATTATCAAACATTTATTGGTTGCTTGAATTAATTCATATATTTTTGGAATACAAATTAGTGCAGTATTTTGGTAGATTATATTTTATGTTCTTTACATTTCGTTGACAAAAAATGATTTTATATATATATAAATATGTATTTATTCAATATGTTTTTATTTTCACTTCTGGTTTAAATAAAGCGCTCGTTACATTAAAATCTATTTAGCTAACTACTCAACTATTCACATTAAACTTATTATGGAAAGCTGAGAGCCATCGTAAACATATCCAATAAATCCAACATTATTAATTTAATGCTAACCAACCAATTAATGTGGACACAATTGAGAAAATTTAAAATTGAAAATTAAAAAAAAAAAAAGAAAAAAAGAAAAACAAAAAACAAATTGAAAAATTACCTTTTTGCGCTCTTTTTCTCTTGATATATCTCTATTCTATCTGTCTATCTCTCACTTACTTTCCGTTTCTCTGCATATTATATTTCAAATAGAAAACTATAACCGTACACCTTATGTGGAAAATCAATCAATCTGTTTGATTTTTTGAGCCCCTTTTCCCCTACAACCCACAACCGCCCCCGCCCACGCCCCGCCCACCCAGGACCAGTTCCATTCATTCTGTACATTTTGTCTTTGCACCCGCACACAACCTAATAGCATTGCCTACTATGCTTACAGCTTCCGAGGAGAATGTGCTGTCCTACGAGGCCGTACAGCGCTTGTCTATCAGCTACACACGTCCCGTTATAATATTGGGACCACTTAAGGATCGTATCAACGACGATTTGATATCTGAATACCCGGACAAGTTCGGTTCATGTGTGCCACGTATGTATCAATCAATCGATCGATCAATCAATCGATCAATCATCAATTGATACTACACATCAATTGAACGACAATTTAAGATCATCTTACATCTTATTATAATTATATATAACACAGATACAACGCGGCCAAAACGCGAATATGAGGTAGATGGCCGGGATTATCATTTTGTGTCGTCGCGCGAGCAAATGGAGCGTGATATTCAGAACCATCTGTTCATCGAAGCTGGCCAGTACAATGACAATTTGTATGGCACTTCTGTGGCCAGCGTGCGCGAGGTGGCCGAAAGAGGCAAGCACTGCATACTGGATGTGTCGGGCAATGCAATTAAGCGTCTGCAGGTGGCGCAACTTTATCCGGTAGCTGTTTTCATAAAGCCCAAATCCGTTGATTCCGTGATGTACGCAATGCTTTCAACTACATAGCTGTATATATCTATATATATATATTTATATGTATTTTCAGGGAAATGAACCGTCGCATGACCGAGGAGCAGGCAAAGAAAACGTTTGAGCGCGCCATTAAGATGGAGCAAGAGTTTGGCGAATACTTTACGGGTATGTTGCAGCATTGATTGAGAGCCGCTTTGGGCCCGAACTAATATTTAAATGTATGCGTTGTGATTGTTGCAGGTGTTGTACAAGGCGATACAATCGAAGAAATATATAGCAAAGTGAAATCAATGATTTGGTCGCAGTCGGGACCAACCATTTGGGTACCATCGAAGGAATCTCTATGACCAACAGCCACAACAACATGGACACTGCCGCCTCGAGTACGTTGTCGACCTGTCTCGAGAACAACAACAACAACAATAGCAACAACAACATCAACAACAACAAATCAGCCGCAACAAAAAACGCCACACTGATGCACCACAACACAAAAGGACGACGCCGATCGATGATGATGATGATGATGACAACAACATCAACATCAACATTAACACCATCAACAGCAACAGCAACAGCAAACCAACAACAACCCGTAGCAGCCAACTCAATGTTGTTCATAATTAGGATGGTTATTGTCTTAGATAAGCAACATAACAATCGCGGGCGCAGTACAATAAGAATCCAAACATACATCACGAACCATGATGCATTGCTTGTGGCCGAGCTTGTTGCATGACTCTTGGTTCTTAGTTCTTGGTGTGGGGACAAACTGTTTCACCTGAGCAGCAGCTGTTTAATTTTAGTTAGAACAAAATTGATATACAAAACAACAAAAACAAAAAAAAAAAAAACAAAAACAAACCGAATCATAT
This sequence comes from Drosophila picticornis, assembly GCA_035043845.1. Classification (NCBI taxonomy): domain Eukaryota; kingdom Metazoa; phylum Arthropoda; class Insecta; order Diptera; family Drosophilidae; genus Drosophila; species Drosophila picticornis. The sequence goes on along the minus strand of JAWNMR010000492.1, from coordinate 18,123,995 downwards.
TGATGACAAGATCTAATATGAAAAAGAAAACCGAAAGCAGAATGCAGAATGCAGATGGCAGAATGCAAAGAAAATGAGTTAAAAAGAGGAGGAAACGTTCGTTATGCGCTAGTGTTGTTTGTTTATGTTGATGTTTATACGAGGGTTATAGCGAGTTAGTTATGTTGACGCTAATAATAATACGGTATATGATATGATATACATATACATACCTTTACAAATATGTATAACAGGTATATATATATATATATATATATATATACTCTTTTTTAGTGCGACTAGCGTCGTCTAACTTACCACGTTTAATGATAGCAATTGAAGTTGAATCACTTGGCGAATGCGACTATATAGGTATACATATATATATATATGGGTAAATAGACGTTGACGAGGACGACAACGATCAGTTGGTGCATTTGTTGTTAGATATATTGTATCCCCCTCCCCCCCCATACCCCACGCGCCTTTGCCCAATGCAACACAAATCACACAATGCGAATCAAGATGAATGATGTTGATGATGTACACAATAGTTTATGCTGCATAAACACACATACTCCCCCACACACACACACACACATACACACAGACATTAATATACATTTATGCATGTAGAGAGAAAGAGAGGGAGATATATATATGCATAGGGAGAGAGGGCGATATCACTTCTTTCAATGCAAAAAGTCATTTTACTATTTAACATACACAATCTGTATGCTGGAGGCAGCATTAAACAAATTGAAAAGCGCAGTGTTGATTTCGAGGAACACATATACATAAGCATATTACGATCAATACAGCATATACACCTATATATACACACGCATATATATCTACATATATATATATATATATATACAATTATATATTATATAGATAACACACACACACACACACATACCGATACGGTTTAATTTTACAAATGAATTTGTAACAACTCAAATACCTTTTGGTGTTTACCATTTTTTTTTATGTATCGACAGCAAACGATTAGCTAATGTTCAAAAAACAAAACCAACAAATTTATAAATTTATAAATTATAGACAACGCACATAACTGCTAACTATCTTTATTTATTTTATTTTTTTGTATTCTACTTTTTTTTTCCAAGAAATTTAGTAAAATTCAAGTTATTCAAGTTAATTATTATGATTTTTTTTTTTTTTATTGTTTCGTGTGTGTCGCTCACTTTCCAGAATATTTAGAAGATCAATAAATTTTGAAATTGTATACGTTGTGCATTCATGTACATAGCTGTATGTCTAATGGAAGGGGAAAGTATTCGCATAATATTATAATTTTTTTTATCGTCTGTCCCTAATTTTGTAATAAATACATATTTTGTAAAACCTTCGCTCCCTGCGCCTATAAACATTGAACATTGAACATTGAACATTGAACATTGAACAGTATATGTACGTGCAGACAATGCATACCAAATTCTTTTTCACATTGAACGCAAGATGCATTGTTGTATTAAATAAACAAACCTAAGCGAATTATATTAATTTTAAACTAAAGAAAGCAGTAAATGTAATAAAATAAACTACAAAAAAAAAAAAACAAAACAAAACAAAACAAAACATACATCAATAACATTAAAACTTTTTAATCAATTTCCCCCTTGTAGACAAATCATTTAATAGGATATGTGTAAAATTTAAACATAAAAAGAAGCGTCAATATTTTTTTTTTTTTTTGTAAAACTATTGCAAAGAAAAAAATGTGCAATCCACAAAACATTTTGTGAAAATATGCCGGGTGAGCCACGACTGCGAAAATATGAAAACGAGGCCGAAATGATCTGGTAATTTGACAAAGCCCCAATGTCGATAAAGTCTAGTTTGGATTGCAGATAGTATATAAGATAATCAATATGCCATAAACCTTCGTTGAATTTGCTCTCGATGATAGTTGTGTTATGGTAACACCCTGAGCGATTTGCCCCTTTCCATATTTGATGAGCAACTGAACCGATGAGGACTGTGTGTGGCACGCACAACTCATTGTTCAATTCTCATCACTCATCATAGGTGGGTCTTATGATAGAGCTGATTTCATGTCCATCAGCAGAATACACTCGAGTCCCTTTCGCATCTATGCACATATTGTACGCATTTTGCCGCAATCAGTAATCGTATTAATATTCTGCCTACCAAAAGAACACCCGCCTTGCAATCTCTTAGTGACGTACCTCGAGCACATCTAAGCAAAATCAAACGGAAAGCAATTTAAAGTACATAAAACCTGAAGAAACAGATTAGTGAAATCAATGGCTAATTTTACACATACATAGTTGCATATGTATGTATATGTAAATGTGTGTGTATGTTCTACACGTTTAAATAGTTAATAGACACTTAACATAGTTTATATTATAAGTACATGGAATGAACAATTTAACTACTCATGTATATGTTCATCATATATACGAAACAAACAAAAATAGTTCGCACACTTGTTGGAATTTAATCCCAAGTGCGGCAAGCGTTATTTTCTAATAGCCCTTAGCGTATTTCAAAGTCAAGGTAACTGTTCCAAGGCCTTAAATGCAATTAATAAACGCATTTACGAGTATATTCAACCTACACACTTACACACACACACACACATTGCTTGTCTATAAAATTCGCAAGTTGTAAAAAAAAGAAGGAAATCAAAAGAAACTCAAATGACAGTTTTTTAATGTAGCCTTAGAAAGTGTATGCAAGAATTTACCAAACAAACAATTCATAATTAAAAAAAATAAATAAATAATAATTAATACCGTGACACACGTACATACACATATACAGACATACATACATATGTACATATATACAATATGTATTAGAGCTAATACTGAGAGGCATTTAACGAGATCCATTGTTAAGAAACAGTTTTGTGCTGCAACATGAACAAACAACAACAACAAACAACAACAAATATCGTGAATTTGTCAGCGTATACTACAAATTTTTGTGGAAGCATTTCATCAAAATGGTGCCTTTATCAGTTATTGTTGTCGGTATTGAATAAAAACCAAAAAAAAAAAAAAAACAAAATATACACGTTAAAATTACATCAATTTATAAATTTAAGTATTATAATAATCCAAATTGCAGCACATGCTATTTATAATAGATGCAAAACTAATATGAAATTATTCAGATGCGGGCTGTGATATCTGCTCGAACATCTGAATTATCAGCCTTACAACTTTGGTTACTGACCCTCAACATAAAGCTGATTGCTATTTGGTAGCACTTACAGCTGCCTTTCGGCTTTGCCCCGCCACAAATCCAGAAATTCTATAAGCACCAAATGCTCGCAAGCGAAATTCGTAATTTGTGTTTGCAGCGCAGTGCAGTGCATGCTAAGCAAAAGTAAATATACATCATACCTACATGGATGTATATGGATATGTATATCACTTATTCAGTATACATAAATCCAGAAATTTGTTGTTATTGTTAAAAAAAAAAAGAAAAACAAAAATTAAAAGAAAACATAAATAAATAAAGTAAAATAAAAAAAGAAAAGAAAACAGAGAGAAAACATTATTACCCAAGTACAACTTATTCGATTGCCTTTTAAAGTAAAACGATATGTTCTCCCTTAGCGAATAAGTGCTTTAAGTATACTAAAATACAGTTGTATAAGTAAATGTGTAAGTAACATTGAGTTACGGTGCATATTGAATATTGTTAAATTATATAAACAACAGATCACAATTCCAGCAAGTTTCTTCGATTTCAATTCGTGTTTGGTTTGGACAATCACTAAACAATTTTCAGAGCTGTAACTGATTATCAGATTGTGATTTCATTTCGATTCTCGATCGATTTGTTTTCCTATCGAATTCATGTCATGTCCTCAAATTGAGCAGCGACTGCAGAAATATTTACATTTCAATTGAACAACACTAAATAAATTAATTTTTATTCTCAAGTATCAAAGTTGTTGGTTACAGCTCCGATATAGATTTTCATAAATAAGAATTGAGTATGTAATGCCGATAAGTGCCGAAATGGATTTATCAATTCGTAGTCGTGGCATATATACACACATACATACACACATACATACAGATTAGCATGTACTTGATAAAATTGACACACACACAAACAGAGATAATTAGTTATAAAATCAATTTGTGAATCCTACATTGTGTATTATTTAATAGTTCATCAGATGATGCGATATTCGTAATAAACAACAAATTCAATAAGTATGCAAATCTTGTTATATGCATGTACCCCTGCTGAGTAAGTATGTATGTATGTATGTATGAGTGTATGTATGTGTGTATGAATACACGCCAAGCGAGCGGCAACCAGCAAAGTTGATGTTTTATTTTGAAGTGTACAGATTAATTTAAATCGGATCAGCATATCAATAATACTGCATAAATATGTTAATTAATTTTTATTCGTTCCATTTGAGTTGTATTAGTGAATTAATTGAAATTTAGTGCTTGGTGTCATAAAAGCTGAAAGCAGGTGGAAAAGTGCCTCGTAATTCGGCCTTTGAAATGGATTATCAGCTGTAATTGATTGATATATTTCATCATTTTATTGATCTAACTGGTATAATGTGTTTAACATTCGAGCCACAAGCACTTGCTCAAATTTAGCTTAATGTGTGAAAGCAATGCGTGCAATTCAAATTAATGTGATACGATCAAATTAGCCTAATTAGACAGAAAGCAATTAAATGTGTGTTGGTTTAGTGTTGGTGCTTGTTTTTGTTGCTACAAGCCAGAGCTGAATCATATATATATATATATATATATATATATCATAGAGTGTCTGTGGCAAGCACGCAAGCAACTACTCTAGTTGGTAATGCGCAGATATATGTCGAACTGGACGAGCGTTATGAAATAGGAGAAGGCCGTCACGGAAATCAGATAAATCAGGCGACGGTCCAGATGCAGCAGGCCGCATAGCATTGGCTGTCGATATTGCATCAGCAGCAGCGAGAAGTGTTCCACCTGAAACAGAGATCAAGTATTATTTTTAGAGTAATTCCAATTTCATTTAAGAAATGAAATTTCTAAGATTCCAGTGCGATTTCTTACACTTTTTATACTCTGATACCGCATTTACAAATGCACACAAATCTCCAACAATTTTGAAACTAGACTCAAATGATTGCAATTATATAAAACGGCATTTGAAATCGAAAATACCACTAGAGTCACAATATTTGGAATTTGATACATTACCGGCAGCTCTCTTTAAAGATCGATTAAGAAAATTGCCTTAGAAAATTAACTACACCCTCATAAAGCGTATAAGTCTATGTCTTCTGCAATTTTAGAGGTAGAGTTACCAAACTTGAAAGGCCCCCAGTAGAACTGCCTAGTAAAATTGGTAAGCAAATTTTCAAGCCCACAAAGGACCATTGCCACAGTTTATCAGATGTTTCTGCATCGATATCAGAGTATTAAGCAGTCGGTTACTTGTTTTTCTCAGAGTGTGTGCCAATTTGAATACCTCCTGGCTGAGATTCGGCAGATCCAGCGAACTGTAGTCGCAGAATCGGCGCATTGTGAGAACGAGACGGGCCTGCTCCGTCTTGATATACTCGATGACCAGGGTGACAATGTATGTGTCCAGATAAAAGCAGAGTGCGTATAGTCCACTGACCACAATTGGAAAGGGGACACCCGCCATGGATTGAGTCGCCAGCAGATTGAAGATGGTAAAAAAATTGGTTAGGTTGTTGATCAGTGTTGTCAGCATCAGGCCAAGCAGCTGCACCTGATGCATCCGAAAGCTGCCCAAATGCAGAGCATGTATCTGAGTGAAACGCCGACGTAGCACGGCAATCCGATCGCAGAGCCGGCAACACTTAATCATCAGCATGCCACGCCTCATCGGATGCCGTTGCGAATACGGTGCCAGGCGGCCCAGCTGGCCGAGAGCGGAGTCCAGCTGGACGTGCAGCTGGCGAAGATACTTCAGCACACAGCTGCTCATGTAGTAGAAATAGTCGGCCATGTTCTCCGTGTAGTTCCACAGGACAAAGGCGTAAATGGCAAAGTGCAAACGCAACTTGCCACCAGCCGACTCGCTATCGACGGTGTCAGCGGCGGCAAATATGCCGCACACCTGGGTGATCATCATCATGTTTATCAGCACGAATTTCATGTACATGAACTTCTCGAAGCTCTCCATGGGCCACCTGCTGCCATGGTAGCTGGCGCCGAGGGCCGCCTCCAAGCTGACTCGCTGCAACGTCCACCGCTGATTGCTGGCCTTAAATTTGAACATGATTTCCATGTAGGTCACAATGACAGTGGCGTACTTAATCAGCGTATTGGCAAAATAAACGTACAGCAGCAGCTGCGTCCGACGGTCATCCGAAGCCATTAGCCATCGATAGTTATAGCCAAAATAGCATGGCATCACCACAATCAGCATCAGACTAAACAGGTGGCTGTAGGCAATTAGCAGAGCCTTCAGTGCAGGTCGCAGCGGTTGCTGCGGCACATAATCGATGATCACCTGGCCGTAGATGATCGCATAGATGTGACCGTATCTGAAGAACTTGTACTGGTGCCGCTCCCAGAAGCTCTGCTTACCGTCGCACATGTTGCACACACTCAGCCTGCCTCAGCAGCACTGAGCAGCACTGAGCAGCACCGCGCCACATGTCGCCAGTATTTTGTGGCAGACTCGAGCACAGCTGCGTGTCCACACGATAATATCGTGATACTCTGATACGCCGGGGTCGATAAACAGGACAACGGCGACACACAACAATACCCTGCAAAAACATCGAGTTGATATTCACCAAACCACCCCGTGATGAAAAACAACCATATTTTTTTTTTAATTTATTTTAGATTAACAACATTATCATCTTAACAATATTGGGGTAAAATGTAAAGATTTTTTGTTTCCTAGAAATAACTGCTAAATAATAAAAAAATAGCTTCAAATGAAATAAATTTTATATTAAGAATATATTCGATTTTCAATAAAGCAGATTTGCAAAACAAACAAAAATTAAGAAAATTTACTCTATGCAAATTGGGCGCCAAAACTATGATGATTTTCCGACTTTGAGTGCAACACTTTTGTAGTCTGATTGTACGGGTTATGGAACAGGTTAGCTCTTGCGGACAAATACAAATAAGTGGTTCGGCCAATCTACGATAGACATTAATATCATTCATATAAAGTAAAACCAAAAAGGTATCATATATAAAAGCTGGGTTACAATATGCATAAACATTCTTCAAAGTGCGGTTATTGAAAGGACTTGGCCAGCGCTATTATGGAGCCCGACGTTTGCAGTATCTTAAACGAAAAAAGATGAATCGCTGATTAGAGAAAATGAAGTGCAATATTTTTGGCTATTCGATACGAACCGCGGCAAAGGTGACCAGCGAGGGCGAGAAAAAGGGCACGGCCATTGTCAGGGCACGCTGCGACCGGATAATGAAGAGCACGAGGTAGAACCGATGCCTGGGCTGGCATATGTGCCAGGGAGAGGTGCTCATCACAGTGGCCAGATGGAGACTCTGCAAGAGAATTGGAGAGAATCGTTCACTCACTAACTGATCCAAATAAATCCGGCTAAGAGAAACGTACGCTTTCAGCGACCAGAGTGCCGCCGTAGCAGTAGATAAACAACTGGCTGAGGGCAGCCATCGTGTATCCAACGTAGAGCAGTGTGCCGAGTCCATTGCCGCCATTGGTCATCAGCTCGAATATGCTGAAGGCGATCACCATGCTGGCGGACAAGAAGTGCGCCAATGTGATAATCCAGTAGCGTTCGCGAAAGAACGCCGTCAGCTCAATGATGTCGTTGTGCCGCTTGATAAGTCGCTCCACAGATCCAACAAATAGTGTGGCTCGCAAGTCGTCCATCTGTTGGAGTCCTGATTGATATTGATATTAGATTGCAATGGGTGCTCTGCTGTTGTGTTGCTGTGTTGCAGTGTTGCACGTTACCATCGTGTGGCCGGAAAAGCGCACGTATGTCGACCTTCAGGAAGCTGCACAGCGTGGCAATGTGCACACAGAACTCAAAGTAGAAGGTGTCACAGCCGCCGAACATAAAAATGGTCACGTAGCCAGTGTAAGCGATGAAAATGTAAGTAGCCGGAAACAGTGGTGCATGCAGCAGGAAGGAGGGCATGCTGAGCGGATGCATTGGATAAATTGGAGTGGAGAGTGTACACCAAGTTAGAAATTATTATAAATAATAAAATAAAATTATTAACATAAATCGATAAACGACATTTCTTGTGGCTCCAATTTCAAACAAATAGTTGACTTCGCAATTCACAAATATATCTCAAAATTGACTAAGCATCAACTTGTTAGAACCTCTGCAAGAGTATGCAATATGTAATTGTCTTCGAGCCGAAGATGGTCATTTTATTTTTGAGTGCTTTCAGGTAAAACTCACGTCATATTGAAGGGCATTTCCCAAATAATCTGTTCGGCCTGTCCCCAGTACTGCACCAAGGCTAAAATTAGCGGCTTCAGATTGTACACAGTGCACGTAAAGAATCCCGCGGAGAGTGGCCAAAAGTTGAATCGCGACGCCATCAGAAAATATTTTCGCATTATCCTTTGCTTTTCGTCCGATTGGCTGGCGCCGTCGAAGAGCATCTGTCGTAGATTGGCCAACACGTTGAATAGGTCGTTTCTGTAGCGCAGCATGAAATACATTTTCAGCAACGTAACGGCCGAGGTGCCCGCCGGACAGAACGTCTCCAGGGCCAGCGAAATCTCTCCATTCTGTGCAAATTGGAGGCCGGCGTGCATCTCGGTCACAACACCCACGCCCAGCACCACAAAATGGATCAGTGCCCGCTGCTGCAGCGCATCCAGCCTGCCCGGCCAGTAGCCCATGAGGTTCAGACACATATGGGGCACCGCATAGAAGTACAGCTGCAGTGGCTGACCCCCGTGCAAGAAGCGGAATCCAAAATTACCTGCCATTCCTTGAACGTTTCTATTGCTTCAGGCCAGTTGAACTGCTGCTTTTATAGGCCCGCATCGGAGCTATTTGACATTCTTGGTTCGCTGCTAATTGACTTGTTATTCAAGCAATTACATACAATTTGCTCAGAAGTTTTGAAGGTTCCACAATTTGTCAAATAAATTTTTCATTGCAAAAACCTTTGCCTCAAGTAGGATTAAGGGACTCGCAAGCGTCTCAAAGGCATGCAATATTTAGCTGTGTCTCTGATTAGCAAGGAATAAATGAATTACGTTTTCCTTTGGTTTTGGTATAATTATTTGTAGCTCTTTAACATACTGTAAGTCAGAGTTCTTGATCAACAATAAATAGGATATGTCAGTACTCTATAATATGATAATATAACAGTTATTAGATCTGTAAGTTAAATACAACCCATAGTTTAAGTGTTTCAAGATTTAATTGGTATTAATTTAAACTATTGCTCAACTGTCGACTCTTGTAGAGATGACCGGTTTTAGTTAAGGCATTCAATTGCCAGTACTTCCAGAATTACCGATTCTTAAATAACTTTGTAGTGCCAAGATTATTAACATTTTTGCCCAAGCATTGAATTTCATTAGATTATTCATTTCTCATAACAGCAAGTGATTCTAGATATAAACAATGGACAAATTCGAATCATATCTATCTACATTTTTCCGATCGCTGTGCGAATAAATAAATAATAAATAAAGTGCTTTGGCACTTGGAGTCACCTCCATAAAGAAGATCTATGCACCAAAGCCAGTCCAAAAATTACGCGTTTTGTGTGCATATTTTTGAGGGGCAGTCAATTTATTTCATCCTAAAAGTATACCTTGTATTTGTAAATGCTTTGTTTTGGCTTTTATTAGTAGTCAGCCTAAAAGTATGTTGCCCGATTGTTGGTTTGAATGTTTCAAAGCATTGCTTACTTATATACATACATATATATAAAGATTTGCCTTCCACCACACGAATTAACGGGTCAATATTGGCGGGGAAAGCTCGCGTTTAACTTTTCTGCACTAGCACTAGCACCTATAATAAACATATGACTAAATATAATTAAATTCAATTAAATCAAAATAATAACATATAATTAACATATGCATCTGTTATTTTATTCAGATGTCCACTTAATACAGATCATATTCAGCTATCAACAGCAGAAATTAGTAAATTTGCACAATCTGTATTTTCAGGCTTCTCTGGCTGGTGAATGACCGGCAAATTCAAGTGCGGTCATCGAGATGTTGCCAGACATGTCGAACGAATAAACTCTGGTACAATTGCAGAATATTCGACCATATTGCCATATTGCCAACGTGTGTAAGCCCACTTTAAGCCCAGCTGCACCGCAACCTGTGCACATATTTATGTATATAGACTGACCTATTTCTTGCCCGTATCGAAGTGTTGGCTTATTTGTAATTTGACATGGATATGGTGTATTTGGCATGTTTGTCCCTCTCCTGTTTTTGTTCTAATTAGAGACTTTAACTCATTTCATTTAGAAAACTAGATTATTATGAAAGTTTAACAATTGCTTTTGAGGCGAGACTTCTTTGAGAGTTGCATCGAGTCGCATCGAGACACATTTGCTTTGAATATCATAATTGAATAGTGTTGTTTGGTTGATAGACGTCGTATTTTTACGTACATCAGTTTCTTAAACCCACAATGTTTGTATTTTATTCGTTTTTATTATGACTGGTCGAGGAATTGCTTTAAACACAACCGGGGAGCCAGAATCGGAGCGCACCTGTTGGATATGCCTTGCCACCGAGTCGGAGAACCGCCGTGCCACCTGGGTGCACCCGTGCCAATGCCGCGGCAGCACCAAGTGGGTGCATGAGAGCTGCCTCTCTCGCTGGATAGATGAGCAGCAGAATGGCGACACGCGCATTAAAGTCATTTGCATGCAGTGCCGCTTTGAGTACCACATCATATTTCCGAAGGTGGGCCGTATCGCGATGTTCCTGGAGTTCTGCGGGGATGTGTTCCGTCGGTCCAGTCCATACGTTACCGCTTTTGCCTTTTTGCTCTCCGTCTACTGGGCGGCCGTCACATATGGGGGCGTCACGCTCATGCAGGTGCTCGGCATGGAACGCGGCGTGGAGCTCATTAAGCAGGGGGACGCAATCCTTGTGTTTATCGGACTGCCAATAATACCGGTGATTCTGATCATCAGTCGATTCTTCCGCTGGGAGAACATTCTGTTGCAACTCTGGCACAATCGTCGCAGTGTTGCCCGCAAATTGCCCCTGCTCAACAGGTTGTTCTACGCCCATACCGACGTTGAGACGGTTTCCAACGTTGAGGATACGCCTTTACCCGATGCTCCCTTCGACATTTCCTGCATCTTATGCGGTGCTTTTTTAATGCCCAGCATTTCAACAATTTTGGGCAGGGTGTTATATAGGAAGGTGGCGTCGACGCTGCATCGCACGCTCCTCGGCGGCTTCACGTTCATTGCTGTGAAGGGCATCCTCAAGATCTATTTGCGGCAGAAAGTGTATCTGAAAAAGAGGCTTCGTCACATCATCGACTACACAGAAGAGAATGTGCGCATCAACAGGACTGGCGCATAGAGCAATCAGCTTCACATATGTGACAAGATGGCTATCATGATGGGCCTGAATTCGATGAGCTGCAAGATGATTCCGATGCCGGTGAGCACGTAACGGATCATCTTGTTATAAGCACACCAGACCGCCCATATACTCTGTAACTTGATTAAATTTTTGGATGATTCTCGAACCAACCCAAACCAAATTGTTCTTGATTATATTACAATTAAATCAACTATATAATATTTTATAGTCATTTCAGTTTCTATCACATTGTATGAGTAAATGGGCAATGAAGACTCGTCGTTTAGGTAGCCTTTATTCTGGAAGATCTTAAAGAATATCGGTGACAACTTGGCCAAATTAATGGATTGCTCTGACATACCGCGGCCTATAAATAGTGCTACCTAATTGGAAGATACATCGCGAAGGACGAGAAATAATCAAATAATCCAGTTAAACAAATCCTTTGCAGTCCTTACAAGTCATAAGTAGTACAAACTATGCTTATAAGCTAGTTAAGCTACATTTAAATTGTGAACACGCCCATTCTTAAATAATTCCCAACTGAGGATTAGGCGTAATTTTGTTCAAAATACTTTTGCACAACTTCATTATACCCTTTTTACCCAATTGAATCCACTCAGGGTATGAAAAAAACCAAAAGTAAAATCCGAATAACTAAGATAATTCCGATATTATTTTCGATACTTTTTGATTGACTTGCCCGATTTGAAAAATGTCAAGTGGGTTGGCAAGCTTCAATCGCAGCAGGCGACGACATATCTCAACTGGGCTAATATCATTTTCACAGCACATATTTCAGAATTCGGTCAGTCGAGAGATAAAATAATAAAATTAAAATACATTTAAGAATTTTTCCGTAAATAAGTAAAATTTAAATTCGTTACACTATTCATTTTGAAAATTAATTTCCAATTCGCTTTGGCTGTTCCACTTTGTTAATAACGTTCTCCAATTCAGAAAGAAATCAACCCAAAAATGTCGGACAATTCAGCGGTATCCGGTGTACTCAACTTAGTCCTGTGCGGCGTCACCGGATATGGATTCTATGTCATGGGTCCTTCGGAGCATCCATATGCGTTCTCCGCATGCGTGATTGGCTTTTGTCATGGTTTATTCGGTCTGGTCGACTGTTTCAGTAGCAATGAAACTTCGAAGAGCGCCAAGCAGACGAGTAATTCTATTTTGGAGGTAGTCCCCTTGCCACTGGTCAACATAGAGCTCTTCTTTGGTGGCGGTGCCAACAATATTGCTCTGGGCCATGGCCTCTTCATCGTACCCATGGCCATCGGTATCCTGGTGGGCCTTATCCAGGGCAAGGGTGACGGGGAAGGCGATGAAGTTATCGAAACACTCAAGCTCTTGACCATTCTGGGCAACATAACATCACTATCCTATCTGGCCGTCAACGAGGGTAGCTGGCTGATGGGCGCCATGGCCTTTCTATCCTTTATGGCCAAGTATGGTTCGGAGTTTCTGGAGACGCAGATCGAGGGCTCCGGTGATCCCGTCAAATATGTCAGCTGGTCCGTATTCTACTTCCTAAACACAATGGTCGTTGGCGGGGAGAGGTAATTGACTAATCAATTCTTCCCAACCGAAACCGATCCGTGACAAAAGAGGAACTGCAATGAGGAACAATCGACTTAGTGAAAACTTGATGCTTTTGGACATTACCCGGAACAATTCGATTATTTAATTATTTCGGATATTAATTATATATTTGTCTGTGAAAATAAAAGGTACGGGATATGTATTTGCATCCTAAGCAACAGGCAATAGAAATTTCTAACCTGCCGACTTTTCGGGAAATGCTGATAGCATAGTAATTCCTGCGTAGTATCAGACAACATTGTAAGAGATTGCATAAGCCATCTCGATTACAAAAGATTCAATTGCACAGTATAACAGACCTTATATAACAGAGAGCACTTATGTATGATCAAGACCCATAAATCATTGTGGACTATCCCGATGTTCTTGTGCTAGCAAATCCGAACCCTTCGGTTCAGATTTTACTATTGTTCAGGGTAGTGGCACATAGCTGTGAGAGCCTCAGTTTGCTTATTGCCGGAATGCCGGCTTGCCCCGGTTCACAATAGATTGTTACCATATTGGTCCTTTCAAGCTTATTTATCAAAATTGGCAAACCATATTTGAGACACCTTGCAATGCATTGATAGCTGCCGGAATTTATGGGATCGCAGATGCTTTCTTTTGCCTGTTACTTCTACTCCACTTCGGTATACCCTTTTTACTCATTTGAACCCACTCAGGGTATGAAAAAAACTCAAGAGTAAATTCCGAATAACCACGATAATCCCGATATTATTTTCAATTATATTTGACTCGCCCGAGCTGAAAAATGTCAAGTGGGTTGGCAAGCTTCAATCGCAGCAGGCGACGACATATCTCAACTGGGCTAATATCATTTTCACAGCACAAATTTCAGAATTCGGTCAGTCGACAGATAAAATAATAAAATTAAAATACATTTAAGAATTTTTCCGTAAATAAGTAAAATTTAAATTCGTTACACTATTCATTTTGAAAATTAATTTCCAATTCGCTTTGGCTGTTCCACTTTGTTAATAACGTTCTCCAATTCAGAAAGAAATCAACCCAAAAATGTCGGACAATTCAGCGGTATCCGGTGTACTCAACTTAGTCCTGTGCGGCGTCACCGGATATGGATTCTATGTCATGGGTCCATCGGAGCATCCATATGCGTTCTCCGCATGCGTGATTGGCTTTTGTCATGGTTTATTCGGTCTGGTCGACTGTTTCAGTAGCAATGAAACTTCGAAGAGCGCCAAGCAGACGAGTAATTCCATTTTGGAGGTAGTCCCCTTGCCACTGGTCAACATAGAGCTCTTCTTTGGTGGCGGTGCCAACAATATTGCTCTGGGCCATGGCCTCTTCATCGTACCCATGGCCATCGGTATCCTAGTGGGCCTTATCCAGGGCAAGGGTGACGGGGAAGGCGATGAAGTTATCGAAACACTCAAGCTCTTGACCATTCTGGGCAACATAACATCATTATCCTATCTGGCCGTCAACGAGGGTAGCTGGCTGATGGGCGCCATGGCCTTTCTATCCTTTATGGCCAAGTATGGTTCGGAGTTTCTGGAGACGCAGATCGAGGGCTCCGGTGATCCCGTCAAATATGTCAGCTGGTCCGTATTCTACTTCCTAAACACAAGGGTCGTTGGCGGCGAGAGGTAATTGACTAATCAATCCTTCCCAACCGAAACCGATCCGTGACAAAAGAGGAACTGCAATGAGGAACAATCGAAATTGTGAAACTTGGATGCTTATTGACTCTTTAACATTACCCGGAACTATTCGATTATTTAAACTTTTCTTATTATTATTACTACTCAAATATTGAGCTTAAAGATACCAAGTGCAGTTTTGTTTGCGAACATTTGGCATTTAGATATATTTAAAAACTTGATGAGAATATTTGCGAGGCTCTGAGGCATTGTAGTTGGTACAATAGATTTCTCTATGACGCAGCTCATACGCCTTCAGATCGTTGCAGATCACTAATTTACAGCCATTTAAGAAAGTGTTTGGGCATAATGAAAGCCCATAAGAAGTAACCTGGTCAGCAATAATTAATCTGTGAAGTTTTTCATCATTGTTATTTTGGTGTAATGTGTAATTTTCAGTTTTGTCATAGGCGCTGTTGATAAGACCATTGCAATGACTTGACTATGCCCGTTGACGACTTATCCCATTGGCCCCGCCCGAGGCAGGGGCCCAACCTAAGACCTAAGACCACAACGCTGGCCGCAATGACAATAAAAACTAATAAATTTTAAGAGCTAATGTCAACACGCGTCGTCTGGCACGCACACCCGCCCCGACAACAAACCGCAGACGTAGACCCTTGTCCAGACTGAGACTGAGACTGAGACTCAAATTCAGACTGAGACCAAAACCAAAACCAAGACCAAGACCAAAACCAAGACCAAGACTAGGGCCCCATAGTTGCACAGAGCGGTGCTCAATGACCATGACGCCCAAAGTTGGCGCGGTGGAGTCATTTAGCTGCGTTTTCAGCTTGTTTATTGTTGATTTTATGACTTATGCTGCGCCGATTGGAAGCTGAACACAAACTCGAACTCTGCGAAGCTGGTGCTGGCGGTGTGTGTGCGGGTGAGCACTTCGAGCCGGAGCCGTAGTCCGAGTCGGAGTCGGAGTCACAGTCGAAGCTCGGATTTGGTTTATGGTGGGGTGGGTTAGAATTGTGGACGAGTCTTTTTTTTGTTTTCTTGTTTTTTTGTTTGGTCTTGTTTTGTTGTGCGATCATAATCACTTTTGATTGGCAGCTGACGAAACTGGTTGTTACAAAACTGTCTGTTATCATATGTAATTGGCTGTCATTGTCTTGGCCCGAGCTACTGGAGCTACCAGCAAACAGCAAGCGGCAAACAGCGCCAGGTTCAGTTCCAGTTCCACATTGTAAGCCCAAAAGCCTCGCATGGGGCTAACAGGCTTAGAGACAGCCGACCGCGTCTGCTGCGATGAAGTCATCTGCAGTCCATTGAATGCCTTTCTGACATTGATTTAACTGGCCCACGATAACGACCAGACATGGCCATATTACACAGAGACACCACAGAGTGAGTAGTGAGTAGTGAGTACTGAGTAGTGAGTACTGAGTAGTGAGTAGTGAGTAGCGAGTAGCGAGTACATTGTTCTATGTTCTTGATGTATCACTCTACATCCACTTGCACACTCGCCGCTCTCGTCGCACTCCAAGTAAATCCGGGTTACTACACAGCGAGTGGTACTCAATGGAGTCCACACACAGACACTTCACCACACACTTTTGGGGTCGTTTATTGAACCCTTTGAACGCATTGATCTGGCTGCTGTGGGAAATTAGATTTATTACATGGGGCGCAAACGATGATTATGGGAATTTGAATACACTTGAAAAATGAGAGCCAGCGCACATTCAGCACATTCAACACATCTAAATCACAAAAAAACACCCACCGCACCATTCACACTCATTCACACACATTCACAGTGGATTCTCGCAAATTGTTGCCCCCATCCCCCTTCCCCTCTGGGTACTAAACAAAAATACAAGAACCAACCAATAAGTGCTAAATACTCGAATAACACAAGCAACGTTCTCAGTAAGTAACTCGGAATTCGAATACTGTGTTATTTTACACGTCGAATAATTCATATTTTTGAAAATCGGCTCACTTTTGACCAAATTGTAATCAATTTCTTACAATTAAATCTTTAAAGAAAAACGGGTTTGCAAATTTCAATTTAGTTTTAATCAAAAGTTACTTTCTGGCTAAGTAATGTCTGTGGATCTCCTTAATTCCTCTGGATGGATGGATTCGCTGATTCATATGCACTCAAGACGTATGTGAATCGTTCAAACTGGCACCGATCTGATTTTGCTTTCAATTTGCTCACAACAATTTTGACACGAACTTTTGAAAATATCTATTAACCAAAAGAAAGTTTTTCCAAGTTCCCATAAATAATTTCCACATGTACGAAAAAATGGTTTAGCTTTATTTATTTTGCGATTATTTCTATTAAACAAGGCACTCTTTAATTGCCAAAACTTTA
This sequence comes from Drosophila picticornis, assembly GCA_035043845.1. Lineage (NCBI taxonomy): Eukaryota > Metazoa > Arthropoda > Insecta > Diptera > Drosophilidae > Drosophila > Drosophila picticornis. Next base: position 18,106,838 of record JAWNMR010000492.1, on the reverse strand, counting down.
CCTTGATATTTAGAAAAATATTCAGTTTTCGAAAGTCGCATTCAGAAAAAAATATGTTGAGCTGATTTTGTGGCAGAAGAAATATGATCTGTGTCTAAAGTCTCAGTGCAATTTTGTTTTCTCTGAGTGTAGTGCATGACAATATATATATATATATATATATATATATATATATTGGTATACATATATATGAATGTGAGTTGTGTTGTTTTTATCACAGTTGGCGTTATCAGAAGTTCTGATGCTTCTGCTGTCAACGCCCTAATCAACATTTAATCTGCGTGTGCAGGTGAGTGCCACAGTGTGTGTGTGTGTGTGTGTATGAGTGTGTGTGTGTATGTGTGTGTGTGTGTGTAACAGTTATGAAGCAGCCCAGTAACTGCAATCAAATTTGTAGTTTTACTTATTAGATCGCTTCTTTCCATCAGCCCCACAATGGAGCAGGGGCTGAGCCTTGGTATGGGTATGGCTATGGTTATGGTTATAGGCACATATACTGGGTGTATTGGTGTATGGGTCTTATCAGCAGTGTTCCAGTTTTGGATGCCTCTTGGCCTGCTCCCATCTAATTTTTACAATTGACTCGCATTTGGCGCGTGCAAGTTGAAATTGAAATTTCTTTTAAATTTCCATTTGGTGATTAAAAAAAAAATATATAAAAAAAATATAAAACAAACAAACAAAATGGGAACAGTTGAAATAATGTCTTGCCTGCCAATGTGTATCGAACAAAATTGATTACACCTCCCAACTATTGACATCCACTTTAATCAAATTGAAAAAGCCTACCTCCACCTGTGCATGGCTGCATGGGCGGGTTGGCCGGCTTGTGGGAGTTGGGGGAGGTGGTGAGTGGTGAATGGTGAATGGTAAATGGTAAATGGCCAGTTACTGTTTCGCTTGTTGTTGGTAATAATCAATTGGGCAATTCAATATTTTATTTGTGCCATCGCATTTGGCCGCAATTCCAATTTCAACTGATATGCGCTCTTTATTATTGTTCTTTGGCATCGCGTACATTTTGTTGTATATTGTTCTTTGGCCAGTCGCTCATGTTTATTTCATAGGGCAAACAGTCAGCCCATTGGCCACAAGCTTAACATTCATCAGGTATTCCGGTTTGACTCTCTAAAGCCCTCGCCTGGACGACAGACGCCAGAAGAATGCCGGCCGAAGACGAAGGCGATGGCGACGGCGATGGCGACGGCGATGGCGATGGCGATGGCGATGACGATGACCCATAACGAGCTAAGTTGGCTAAGTTGTTGGTGGTGGGATCGTAAGCTTCTCGCCCCATAGCACACAGATCGAAAACTTAAGAATGCGAATGCTGTAAACTTTTTGGTATTAGAATGTAAAGTGAAAGGAGTTCTACAGGTTAATGCCATGCCAAAACGTGAAACAAAACAGAAAGCACAAAACAGAAAACAGAAAACAGAAGACAAAAAATACCAAATAAAAAACATCAACAAAAAAATAATAAGAAAACAAAAACGGTCTGCCTGGGATTCCAGAGCCAGTGCCAGAGCCAGAGCCAGTGCCAGAGCCAGTGCCAGTGCCAGAGCCAGTGCCAGAGCCAGTGCCAGAGCCAGTGCCAGAGCCAATGCCAATGCCGGTTTGAGAAGGTGGTGAGTAGTCAGGCAGTCAGTGTATAGTTTGTGGAGTGGTGGAGAAGTGGTGGAAGCGCTGTGGGCAGCCGAACTGCAGAGCTCAGTTGTCTCTGTGTATCTCTGGTTCCCATTTTAGTTCTTCGTTTTTCTTTCTTTTCTTCTCACTCAACTTTATCCGCTTTGGCTTTGGCTTTGGCTTTGCTTTGACTGTGGCTTTGGCGATCATTTAATGAATGAGGAATGACTCCATGGAAATTATGAGCAGACTGTCCATGTACAATGTAACTGTTCCACTCAGTTGCTTGAAGAGTTATCCACACACACACACACACACACTCAGAGAGTGTGCAGCAGACGCTTGCAGCCAGTTCGTGACACATTTGACTTGGCAAGGAAAGCTGATCGCAACTCCGCTCGAACCCATTAAGAAACCATTCTTTAGCAAGTCAATTCTGTTTCTATTTTTACGATTTTAAATTTAAATTATTTTTGGTACACAGAAAAAGTTGTTGGTTCTCGGCGTAACACCATAAAATGTTGCCTTTCGAAAACGAAAACATAAGTTTCCAATTTCGTTCCCAATTAGAATATCACATTTAATTTAAATCTGTTGAACTTTCGAAATTCCGGCAAAGATTCCGATATTCTTCTAAACTTTTTTACGTATTTTTTCTGCATTAAAAATTTACTGACTGCGAAATGATCTGATTTCAGTAAAATACCAGCCGATTGCAGGTGGCAAAGAGAGTTTTTAGGTTTCAGAAAATTGAGAATAGATTCAGCTTGAAAATGAATGACGCACTTAAAACAGTCAAACTTTGAACCGACATTTTAAAATTGACTATTAATTTGAATTCCAAATTTTTGTCTATAAAAATGAAAAGGTTTCTTTGAATGAATGCGTTCAGCATTGGAAATAATTTCTGTTAAAATGTAATTTGGGAAAGTAATTTGGTTAAAAGTTTATTTCTTAAATACAAATTTAAATAAAAAATCTCAAGAAAACTTTCGCGATATTTAATTGCTTTTTTATCCATTTTATTTGGGCAAATTACTGATAATAATAATTAATAATTAATATATATTTATATAGCTTTAAAAGTTATTGGCTTGATTTCAAAGCTGGTTGATTTGCAATTGTGGGCCCGACTTACTATATATATATATAGATAGGATAAATGCATTATATGTAAGCGGTTGGTTGGCCAACGATTAAGATGAAGATGGCTTAAGATGGAAAATCACTATTATTATTTGCTTGCAGCATGTCAATGTCAGGCAACGAGTGAGTCTGGCTGGGGTACGAGTGGAGATTGTTCAGTCAGTTGACAGATTGAATTGCCGAATTGCCTATTGTTAGGCATATGAACAGAAATCAGAAGTCTCTGTGTGTGTGTGTGTGTGTGTGTGTGTGTGTGTGTGTGTGTGTTGTGTTGTGTTTGTGTGTGACGGCGTCACTTGCGGAAGCAGATTATTAACACCAAAATAGTTTTATGTAGGATTAGTGACAAATATTTTTGTTGTGTAGCGGGTAACATGCAGACAGACAGACAGACACACGGACAGACACACGGACGGACAGACAGTCAGTCGGACAGAGAGACAGAGAGACAGGCGAGTGGGCGTCCGCCGAGACGGAGACAACAGAGGCGCCGTGTCGCCTCAATAACCTGGCAACCAAAAGACGCAGCAGCAGCAGCAGCTACACGGCAACACCGCAAGAACAACAAAAACAACAATAACAACAACAGCAGCAAGAAGAAGAAAATTAAGGCATCTCAGCATCTTCATCTTCCGCATGTCTGCGCTATTTTTAGGCGACTAATCGCCCAGAACGTTGGCAGAGAGCGACTGATGTTGACGTTGACGTTGACGTCGACGTCGACGTCGACTTACCCATCAGCAGAGGTAAAGTGGACGGGGTTGCCAGTGGAGGGGGTGGTGGGGTCAATGCATATACCTGAAAGGCGATCTTCGTTGCAAGCACAAAAATTGGTTTGGCCAACTCTGCTTTCCCTGTTGCCATAGGACGCTCATAAATTAATCGAGTTTTATGCGACAGTTTTCCAAATTGTTTTTTTTTTTCTCTTTTTTGTTCCCCAAAAGCTATTTGGTCGGGCGTCTGCCGGAAAATTCCAAAAAGTCTAACGCGTTGTGTGTGCCCAGGTTATTTTTAAGCTAGAATGGATTCAAATGGAATTTATATATTTGTCGGCGCCTCAACATGCACAGCATATATATATATATATATATATATATATATATGCATGAGTATGTATATATATATATATATAGATATTTGTAGCCACGCGTATATTTCCCTGGATCTTATTTTATTTTTATACAACAAATATTTATTCGAAAACGGGGCAACATTTTCCATACAACGAGCAACAAGGCAAAAACATTTGTTTTGTTTTTGTTTTTTTTTTGGTTTTGTGGCTTTTGGATCTTCAACATTTATTAGCCGACTTTGGCGATATGACAAGAAATATTTGGACGAAATTAAAAATGCCATGCTTGAAAACTTGCAATTAATTTAACAACACAGTGGAGAATGATCGAATGGCCTGGTTCCACTGGGCGAAACATTTCCAACATTCACATTCACATTCTCAACATTTCGCGGTTCCATTTTGACTCCTTGATTGGCGTATTTTCATTTGTCTTTGCGAAATGCATAATTAAATAATAAATAAAATTAAAAGACTGGCGACAAACACTTTCTGAAACTAATCTCATTATTATAAAATGTATACCAAAAAACAGATAATATAAAAAATTATCACACTTTAAACCAGTCAATGTACACTCGGAGAAAATGCTAGTCTAAATCGAATGCGTGTTTCCATATTTAAATATATGTTTAATGAACCTTGTTTAAAGCATTTTTCAGCTTAGAATGGAACATCTGAAATTAAGAATTTCAACTTAAAATTAAGATCTGCAAGCTGCAACTAATCTAAGCAAAGTTCAAAGTTCAAGGTTTCTCATGCTGAAAACAATGGACTCGAATCAATATCAATGAATAATTTCTCGATATTTGATTCTTTTTGTTTTTCCATGTCAAAGTCATTGCGTCAATATTAAACGTCAAAAGTTGATACACCGAAGGGGGGTGGCAAAGGTGGCATGGACTGGGTGGGAAATGGGTGTGGACTGGTCTCGTTGTTAATTGAAAATGCCAAATGCTTGCGTACACTCATCAAAAAATCAACCTGCATTTTTACTAATTTAATAATATAATTCAGAGAGTAAATTTCTTCATTTTATGGCTATGGCTTTCTTCGAGCCAAGGAAAAAAAAATTCTAAAAAGAATTGAGAAAATCTACACAATTCGACTTCTGGTTTTACTCTAATTGAGGTAAATTGGTTTTTTCTCAGTGTATTGATTTTTTTTTTTATTATTTAATAAGTGGTTTGCGATGTGAATTTTCACTGGATAACTTCAGGCAGACGGCGACAGCGACGTGACTTCCGTTGGCCATGCGAAAAACTTTTCTAACTGTGTGTGCGAGTGTGTGTGTGTGTGTGAGTGTGTGTGTGTGTGTGAGTGTGTGTGTGTGTGTGTGTGTGTGTGTGTGTGTGTGTGTCAACAGGATATGTCTACTGCGTCGACGGTTTGTTGATGGCATAATTAATGCCTTGCTGCGACAACAGTTGTTGGCATACACATATGTGTATGTATGAATGTATGTATGTATGTATGTATGTATGTACGTATGTAAGTGTGTGTGTATGTAAGTATGTGTGCATGTATGTCCGCCACTTTCGGCTTTCTGTATTTGAAGTTTTTCCGAATGTGAGGCACAAGCTTTTCTGGTTTTCCGTTGTGTCACGCTGCTGGTGGAGCGCTTTCTTCACATCGCCAGACGCCTGCCACAAGTAAAACTGGTGGAAATTGAAAAGCAAAATGCAATTTTGATTGACGTGCAACAAAGCAACGCTTGCAGCAGCAGCACCAACGCCTATTTTCATTTGAAGCTAAAACTGTTAAAGGCCCAAGAGTTTTTCGTGTAGTTTTGATATTTTCGGAATTTTATGGAAAATCATTGTCTTTGAAATTCGAGTGGGTTGCAGCAAAACAGAAATGCTTACGTGCCCCAGCAGCTATATTAAGCTGGGCACTTGAGCAGCCAGAACTGTTTCAGTTGTGGCACATTCTGCTGGATGCAGCAAACCATCAAAGCTGCACCTGAAATTGAATACAAAATTCGAATGAAAGATTTCACATTTGCAGCGAACAAATTTCAAACAGTTAACAGGAAAATCTAGATTAAATGAATAAAGACAAACACAATTTTGAACTATTTTTTACGTTAAGAAAAATCATCTTTAAAGATGCATAAATTAATGTGCAACACTTAATGCTTTGTATTATTTGTTTGATTAAAATAAAAAAGAAACAATAAAAATAATAATCTGCGTATACTTAATATGCAATTTTGTATTTTTTGTATTATTTTATTTTTTTTATGTGAGTAACAAAAAGTATAAAAACCAAAGTATAAAAATAAAGTATTCGTTTTATTTGCAATCCTTTATGTGAATCATTTTCGAATTAGGTAATTTTTGAAAAGTGTCACGCTTATTTCCACAATTATGCCAGATGTGCAACATGTGGCAACAAGAAAAAGCGAAAATTAAATTATATCAAATTGGTTTGTTTACATTTGTGTCAAATATTCTGTTTAATAAAAAATAGAAAAAGAGAATCAGAAATGCCTCATTGGAACCCAAGTTCGCCAGCATTGTGGAGGAGGTGTGGAGGGGGGGCAATGAATGGGGGAGCTTGTAGAAAGTAAAAACTGCTGGGGCCCACCTAGAAAAATCAAAGGCAAAATCTTTTGCATTCCCGCCAGAGTCGCATGGAAACCCGTTTCCAGCTGCTCTTTTTGTTGTTGTTGTTGTTGGTGTTGCTGTTGCGATTGTTGCGATTGTTGTTGCTGCTGCGATTGTTGCTGCTGTTGTTCTTCAATTGAATTCAAGCCGCAACTTATGCGATACAATCCGTTGCCAGCCGCCCAAACTGAAAACTGAGATTGCCACGGCAGACAGAGCGACGCAGCCAGCGACTTGGCCCAGACGCCGTTAGCTGTTTGCCGGCTTGGCAACAATGCGGATACATGCCACACACACACACACAAATATATATATATATATACATTTATATGCATATTGTTTTTTAAGTGTGCTGGCCTAGGCGAGGATCGTAGACAAAAGACGTCTGGCATTGTTTTTGCTGCCGCATGCCGATTGCCGTTTGTTGCCTGTATCAGATAAGTTAATTGGCCATTTGGGCCCAAAGGGAACAAAAAAAACTGTACAGCAGTTGCTGGCTAGCAAAACTCGTCGTCGTCTTTTCGTGGAGAGGGAGGACTGAGAGTGGGCCGGGGACTGGGAGTGGGACACGGCGACTGGGACAGTGTTTGCCATCGGGCTGTGGGCCGAGACAATGTGAGCCACGTTAATACTGCCGTCGCCAGCTAAGTTGGTAACCCAGTGACACAGTTTCTCAGTTTCTCAGTCTCTCAGCTTGTTGCCAGTTGCATTCGTTGGTGCAGCCGCTGCATGTGCCACGTTCTGATCGCAACGACAGCCTCCATTTTCATTTCCATTTCTGATTTCGATTTCGATTTCGATCAATGAATTCTCCACAAAACTCCAAATGCAATAATACAAAATTTGTTAACACTCGCCTTCAATGACAATGGCGTCGCCTATTCCATGTTGATGTTGTAATTGTAATTGTTGTTGTTGTTGTTGTTTTTCTTGTTGTTGTTGATCTTTCAGTGAAACAGCTCAATCAACATGCAATTGTCCGCTGTTTCCATACTCTGTTGCCGTAGGTATCGATGTATATTGGTGTCCAGCAATGTCCGTCCGTCAGTCGTTATCGATAATTGATCGGTTTATTACTGACAGCCGGCTTTAAGAATCGATTACAAATTGTTATCGCCAAAGACGATTTTTACGAATGTGTAAGTCGATAGAACCGCATATCTCCCACAATTTTCAGGATAGAGTCACCAAACTGGGAAGGCGACTTGCTGGTAAACTGCTTCAATAATTGGCATACACATTTCCAGACCACGCCCACAACCGTCGCCCCTAGGGACTTCGGCCTCAGAAATGTGAAATGCGCTGCAAATTTTGAAAGTTTTTTACTGGTAGCTCGAAGAGATTGATAAGAAATTCAATGGCCACGCCCACTCCGGCTCCATACACCGATAAACCTGCTAGGATAAGTTGATAAAAACATATATCTCATGCTGCTAGTAACACGCTTCAAATATCCCTCGAAAATGTTGCGTCATTTCTGAGCTTCAGTTACCCAATTTGTAAGGGTTTTTTCTCGGCCACGCCCACTCCTGCCTCCACAGATCACAAATTTTAAAGCCAAGCTTGGACGATTAATTACTAAAAATCCTTCTCAAAGAAAGAGATGTATCGATGTATATGTACATCGATATCGACAAACGAGTTCTCTTTAATATAAAACAAGAAATGCATTTTTTTCGAAATTATTTTCCTATATTAATCGATGTTCGATTATTCCCAATGTGTCGATATCGATATATTTGTCCGTGATTGTAGCAAATTAATATATATATATATATATATATATATACGACGATCAGCTGGCTTATCGATAGATTGATCAAATTATTTGTGTGGCTTCTTTTTTCCAGACAATGTCAGACAAAAATGGTTACTTGATTGCAATAATTTAATTAAAATTACATTAAATTGCAAGTTGATTGCAAAATTGCACGCACACACGCAAGCAACGATTCGAACGAGCATAGCCGACTGCAGAGTACTCTGCTTTGAGAGCGAACAGCGATTGAATGTAAATCAGATTTATCTCTTTTCGCATAGTCAAAACAGATCCAGGCAAAACATTTCACAAAACCAATTTACCCATTTTGGTCACACAAATATTCCGAGTATTTTTCATGCACTTTGATCGTAGTTGTTGAAAAACCCAAAAAAAAAATAGATAATAAATAATTGTAAAAAATGCTGTCAGCAAAATTGCTGTCGATCAAATAGTTGGCGCATTATAATTTTATTGTTGCAGCCGCATCGAGTGAATCAATTAAATTGTGATCAAAATAATACACACAAGCCCCAACTGCTGCCAATACACACAGATAAACTACACACACACACACAGATAAACTAAACACACTCACACACACACACACAGTGAGAAGAAATTGCATTTTCATTCATAAAACGCAGCTCTGTGTCAATGGATTTATCGCTGTTTACATGCCACAGGCGGCTGCCACAGGAAGTGACGTAATTTGCACAAAAAAAAACACAACTCACACACACACATACACACATACAGACACATGCAGCTGTGGCGCGCACTCACTGCACTGTGGGGCAAACACACACTTTTGCTGACGAATTTGTTAAACAAAATGAATAATTATGGAAATAAATTTCACAAAAAGAAAAGAAAATTAAATGAATTAAATTGCAGTTTGCCCTGCCAAATTCATGAATTATTTATAAGAATTCAGCTTGTCAGCAAATATAAATATTATTTGGCAAAATGTTTTCCATCGTCCTCATAGACTTGGGTGAAGGGCAGAAAGAGACAGCTTTTGGGCATTGTTTGTATTGTTTGCATTGCGATCTCTGCCGCCGTCGCTGTTGGCGCTTATGCCACGCATCACTGCCGCTTGAGGTTTGTGTCCAAAGTCTTTCGTTCTGTGCGCTGAGCTCGTGCTGCATTTCAAAGGGAATTCTAACGAACGAATAATCGAACAACAACAACAACAACAACGAAAATAATGGCAATTACAGCGATCGATTGTCAACAGCAATTACACTGTATGTGTGTGTGTGCGTGTGTGTGTGTGCGTGTATGTGTGTTTGTATGTGTGTGCATTCATTCACAAAAATAGACAAGAGGCCAACGTGCAAAAGCAAGCGAAACAGAGAGAGAGAGAGAGAGAGAGAGAGAGAGAGAGAGAGAGAGAGGAAGAGAGAGAAAGAGAAGAGAGTACGACCTGCAATGCCAGTTAAATGGACAAATTGCAGCAACAAAATAAATTTGTCGATTACTCTTTGCTGCATTTCTGCATTGAACGAGGACAACAAGGAAGTGCGAAGTGCTCGAACCGTTGCAAAGCTGAAGAGCTGAAGGAGCAAGAAGAAGTAGAACAACGATCAAAACCATTTTTATGTGTGACTAAGCGTAATAAAAGCACATAAAATAAAGGAGAATAAGAAAAATGTTTTGCCTGCGATTTGGCTTTTGTTTGTTTTGCTTTTTTGCATAAGTATTTTAAACTTGACTTGACGAACTTCGTATGGTAAATGTGTCGCATAAAAAATTGCATACACACACACGCACACATACTCACGCATACATATTTGTGTACATATTTACATACGTACTCTGTCCATTTGAGTCGTCGCTTTCCATTGTTATTATTCATATGACGACTTGAACCGTTTTGGAATGCTGCAAATAGAACGCAAATCAATGCAACAGAAATTCGCTTAAAAGGGATGGGATAGGAAATTTTTTTATCACATATGAAATGTGTGTTAAATTGCGAAATTTAAAAGTACATACGAATTGAGTTCTTTTAAAATATCCCATCAAAGAATAGAAATGTAATTTTCTATATGTTGCTGATACACCGGGAAGTTGCTGGAAAGCGCTGGCAACAATATTGCTGCAACATTTGTGGCACTCAAGCACTCAAAGCACGAATACAAACGCTCCAAACTCTCACTCAAAGCAACTCAATCACTCGAGAGAACGAGGCGATAGAGTCAAAGAGACAGAGAGAGAGAGAGAGAGAGAGAGTCACTCAAAAAGCTTCAGTCAGACCGGCAACAAAGAGAGGCAGTGTATGTTTGTGTGTGTTAAGAACAATACTCTTTCCAGTTGAAGCTATACAATTTGGCGCGAAGTAAGCTACAGCTCAATGGGCGATTGGGTAAGGTAAGGGAAGGGCGCATGCCAGCGTAGTGGAGGGGGCGAATTGCACCCGTCGTAGTACTCACAGCCCAGGCTGTAGTACTCGTAAAAGCAGTCGCACTCATCAAGTAGTCGTAGTAGTAGATGAAAGCTCTCATTGCAAATGCCAGCTGATGGGCGGGTGGGCAACGCAGACGCCGGGGCGTGGCTCAGTCTGCGTCAGCGTCAGCGTCAGCGTTAGTGTCAACGTTGTTTTTTTGTTGTTGTTTTGTCTTTGATATATTAACTTTGCTAACACACACACACACACACACACAAACACAGACAGACGCACACACAGACAGACACACACACACACACAAAGAGAGTGAGGCAGACAGGCGAAATATTCGGCTCGTAAGAGTGCCACAGGGAGTGAATTGCCTAAATTTATAATTTGACATTTATGCATTTTTTATGATTATTTATTACGTTAATTTTTGATTAAAACACAAGTCGACACTGGCACCGACAACACCCTCAACCCGCAACTCCAGCCCCCATTTTCCATGTGCCACAGCTTTATGCAGCATTCGCTTGTTGCAAGCTGAACTTCATGAACTTGAAATCGAAATCATTTCTGTTAATATATAGTAATAGGATCAGTTATGGGAGCAGTCAGTCATCGATAATCGACAATATCGATAAGTACACGCCGATAAGCTCGTATATCGATACATATTTTAAAGAAGACTAACAAAGAAAACAACCCTAATTTTCATCATTTTCAAGTTATTTAAAATTAATTAAAATTGTAAATTAAATTTTATACAAAATATTGGGAAAATTTAAGAATGTAAAAAAAATATTTCCGACTTTATTTCCTCCAATAAATTGTGCAAGCATCGATCCAAAGCTAAGCAGAGAACACTTTAAGGATTACTGGTGATAATTTATAGCGAAACTTATGTGATGGACAGCAGTTAAGTAACCCAGTAAATCGGGCAACTACTTGATGCAACAGCGATAAAAATGAAGTGCGTTCCATATTATCTAGCTTCAACATGTATTTGAGATTGAAACATCGACCCTTCCCCGAGCACTGACAAAGAAAGCTTTTGTGATTGTTTGTTCTCCATAAATATTCTTTGGGTGTCGACAAACGTGTTGCCAACCTAAGCAACGATCAGAGGCTCATAAATAACACACATGCACACACCTTGACACAATATATATATAAATATATATATAAATATATATGTATTACAATATATGTATATATATATATATATATATATATATATATATATATGCATACACTGTGCGAAATTCCGTGAAAGGCGCTTGTCTTTTGCCTTATGAAAATGAAAATACACTTTTTAAAATGTTTTCTTATATTGGAGCATTATCCTGTTGGAATATTATCCTGTTGGAATAAGGTTGACGCCCCATAATGATGCTGCTGTGATGACTGAATGCAGACCAGATCATGAGTGAGGAATAGTTAATAATCCATCAGACTTCTTTCAATTGAATTGAAAATGTTTGGATTATCGAAATTCAATTGTATCTCATCCGAGTACATCAAATTTTTGCACTCATTTATTCCTTTGCAGATTGTAACGTAGATGTTGCTATGTAACGGTACTTGTAACCGTTATTAAATATAATTTTCGATGCTTTAGCATTTTTATACAGTTTGCGGATTTTCGCCTTTTTCTTAGCATTATTTGCAGTAGTTTTTTAGCAGTAATTTTAGCACTCTCAATTCTCAATTGCAGATGCCGATCGACTTAACTTAAATGATATTTCCCGATTGGTTATTTCTGTGTCTTTTTAGGCAAGGATCTTAGCTGTCTTCTCTCCTTCTCCTTTCCCAATCTGAATTCTTGGATGCAACTGATCTGTTTCTACCTATAAAACATTGAATAAATATGTATAATTAATAGTCCCATTCAGAGAAATCGAACTTCGCAGAGTGTATTTATAACATGACATTAGAATGCGTATTATATTCGTGACTCGGCACATCGTATTCGCATTCTTTATCAGGCACTCGAAGCTTAGCCAGCATTCATAAAAAAATACTTTTCATTTCAAATGCACCTCCACCCTCCGCGCTGTGTAGAGTATATATGCACATATATGTGTACATATACACCATATTCAGTACTATATATAATAAGAAATAATACTGCGAATATGAAATGGAATTTGGATTCAAAATTCGTGTTGCTAATTGGCTGACTTTTGGTGAATTGTTTCATTTAAATCGTGGACTTTTCTAAATTCAATTTTTTTTTAATATATACAACAATAAAAAATAAGTCATAAATAATATGGTATAAAAAATTAAGCAACAACAAAAATCATGGAAATTACTACGTAGAATTTTTACATCTATTTTTAAAACGATTTTAAGATTAATCAAGAAAATTGTTTGTATTGGTTAAAAATATTAATTTAATTTGATAACAAAATATTACAAATAAAATCATTAAACTTACCGTGTAGAATTGTTACAACTATATTAAAAGCACTCAGCTTGAACTCAATTTTCCTGTGTTTTCATTATTGCAGTTTCCCTTTTCCTTCCCCATGGAAATTGCAGACAATATTGAATCATATACAAATCGAATTTGAATGCTTTTAGCAAAGGACACATTTAGCTATGAGACGCTATGCAGATGATTCATATGCATGAGGCAAACTTTGCTACTGAGAAATGGAAAACGGAAAATGGGAAAACTGTCGGCTGTGTGGGGTACAAGCAAACAAGTCACTTTTCATTGTGATGAGTTTTTCATGTTCATCGCAATTCATTTCGGACGCTCAACAATAAAAGTTGATCCTCGCATTTCCCAACTGGCAACGACGGAGGGAGTAGGGGGACGGCGGAGGGGTCGGAGTATTTGGATAAATATTTAGCACTCTTAAGCTTCTCACTAATCTAAAACACACATTGCAAAACTAATGCTACGATGCAAATGGAAAAAATATAAGTTTATCTGAGTTTTAGGATGACTTTGCCATTATCTATCATTATCATCGTATTATAGACACATCGTCTACAGTTTGTCATGTTTAGCGATATTATGTTGAAGGTTTCCCAGAGGCGATTTAATGATCCACATTTGTTGTAAACAACATGATTTATGGACACATCGATGTATGTCATCTTTTTTAATGGCTATAAACAATATTACTCACAATTCCCATCTACCCAACGAAGTTAAAGATTCACGAATTCAGACATGTTGTGCATACGGTTCTTATTTATACTCCTATATTTGTGTGTTTATATATGTAAGTCCATTTGTGCATAAGCAACAACAACAGACACAGTTCAGTTTAATTCTGATTTCCTTTTATTTTCATTCGATGCCCAATCCAAATGTGCAGCGAGAGCATTTTGAATTCGTGGCAATAAATATTAGTGCATATATATAAACATATGTATATATAAAATAGGGAAATGGATTGTAAGTTAATTGAAACGATTATAATTGTTTAGCAAAGATTTTAAAATGTTTCGTACAATAAAATATTGAATACAATATTTATTTAACAAAAAACCCATTGAATTTCAATATCAACGTTAATGTATAGGGTATTTTCAGTGCGATCAATCTGTGAAATGTGAAACATCTGCTTGTTATTTGAGATTGGCACATTTGCAATGCTCGGTTTACAGTTGCTCGCCTCACTTTTATCAGCGTTCAGCTAAATTGTGGGAACTAAAATGGGCGGAGCATGGACAGCGGACATTGGACACTCGAAAGTAACAGTATTAGTTTGGCAGTGGGCTGTCAGAAGGCGCTGACGTCAAAGAGCAGTCACAGATCGGCGACAGAGGGGAAGAGAGAGGGAGAGAGAGGGAGAGAGCGAGAGAGAGATACAGCATACGGAAGAGATGACGTTGCCACCTGGCACAAAAATAGAACATGAGCATGTTCCATTAGCTGATAAGTGCACTCTCCTTGAACCCCCCCTCCCCCACGCCACTCCTCAACTGTTCCCCCTCCTCCGTCGTATGCTTGATCAAGTTTTTTTGGCGCGCATGAATGGGACCTGTGCGCTTTTAATTAGCGCTGCACGTGGCCGCCATTGTTGTTGGCACTTGTGCGATGCAGACGAATTTATTAATGGCAACGGCAACGGCAACGGCGTCGACTCGACTCGACTCGATTCGACTCAACTTGTTACTGGCCAAGTGCTAATCTCAGTGTGACTGAACAAAAACGTATCCAAAATCAAGATTGTAGAGGAATATCAAGTTTGCCCGCCTCGCGTCCCATTGCCACTTTTTGAAGAAGACATTCCACATTTGAGATAATGGCAAATGAAAGCATTTAATTTTCGCGCTGTGCATTTATCAATAGTTGTCATTAGTGGTGGCAGCACAGGGCTGTTAGTTGTGCACAGGTGTAGTTTAAGACAGCTCAATATATATGTTTATATATATATATATGTATATATACATAAATATATAGTGAAGAAGCCTCAGTTGTCAACTGCAGCTGGCCTCTCGAATGCACTTTACTCGTATGCAAATTTCTGACTTATTGACCGGATTTGGTTCAACTTGTTTGATAAGAGTTATCAGTCACAGCAGTAGGCATGGCTAATTTACACATTATGATTTATCATCGTCAATGGCATTCTTAACATTTTTATGATTCGTGGAAATGCTTTGCTTATCTCGGTCAACCGAGCCGACTGCATTTGCCAACATTTTTTCCACATATTTGTATAAATGCATATCTATTGTTGGACTGCAACTACAACTCAGTAACACATAGCTGTTTAACGGTGTTTCACTGTAGCTGTATTTACATACTCGCATAATTGTGGATCTGTTCTATGTATATATTTATATATATGTGTGTATGTGTGTTTGTATGTCTGTGTTCACCCCGTATTTGTTCAACACACATGTTGTCTGGCAACGTTACGTAACCCGTTGCTGATATTACTCTTTTTTCTGATTTAATAAATATTCAAAAAGTGTATTTGTGTGTGTGTTTTTTCGTATTCAACAAACAAAACGAAAGAGTATTGGGAATTTAATTGGTTTGCCACTGCTGCCACTGCTGCCGGGCTGAGGCGGACTTAAGAAAACGGAAGCAGAAAAAAACAGTTCCTTCCGTTATTGAGTTGAACGCTGATAAGGCTTAGCAGCTTTGGTTGCGTGTGCTTAGCTCTCGATAAGAAATTGCTTGTGGCTGTGGTTTTGGCGCGCTTTCCCATCGGGTCGATCCTCAACTCCTGGAGGAGAGCATCGTCTATTCGACTGACTTAACTTTGGCTTGCCACTCCAAGTTTGTCGCCATTCAAAACAGATAAGTAAATTTGCAATTTGCAAACAGCCTTTGTCTAATAATAGGCTGTTTGTTGTTGTTGTTGTTGTTGTTGCTGTTGTTGCTGTTGTTGTTGCTGTTGTTGTTGCTGTTGCTGTTTTGCTGCTGCTGCTGTTTATTGTACATTTCTGTAGGCTTGCCAACAAGCAGCGACAGCTGAAACAGACGCCAAAGTCAAGTTCATATTTCAATTTCAAGGTTTTGGGTAAACATTTTCTAACAAGTAAACACAGCGAAACAGGCAAATTGCGAAGAGTGCACAAAGCAACTAAAATGGAGCTGAAAAGAGAAAGAAAAAGAACAAGAAAACAACAAGCAAAAAAAAAAACAAAAAAAAACAAATAAAATAAAAAAATAAAAAAAAACACAACGTCAACAATGAAAGCGTGTATTGACAACAATAGTTGCTATAAAAAAGTCTGTTTCTTTTTATTTTTTACTTTTTTTGGGCATTTGGTTTTTTGTCTCAACGTGGCTTACAAAAGACAGGCCAAGAATTAAGGCAGCAAAAGAAGTGCAGTCAAAATTGGAGCATTTCTCGGTATGATTTTTTTCAATAAGAGAAAATATTCAAATAAGAAGAACATTAATAATACAATTAATAAATAAGCTCATTTCAAATGGCCATTAAATAAAATTAAAAGTAGAATGAAAAATCTGTTTTTTTCGATAGTTCCAACCTGCCTTCGTTTTGGGAACATACCTTCTGAATTATAAGGTAAATTACGATTGGCGATTTTCCAAAAATTAGTGGGACTTATAAGAGATATATTATAAGGGAGGCTAACTTTCCACTACTACCCAACTTACATTCTTATATTTTTTACAATTATATATTTAATATTTAAATATATATTTTTTTTGTGGCTTATTTAAACGCCTTTCAACTAAATAAATTAAAAAAAGAAATGGCAACAATTTACAACTCTCGTCTGTGGCTATAAAGCCATAACTGGTGATACGACTTGATATAGTTAAAATAGCGCATTTATGCAATGGCAGGCAGAGAGACACACTGTCAAAGGAAGAACGGCACACCGAAGATTGCACACCCTGGCAAACTGGATAATGGAATAGTTTTAAGTTTTTTATGAGGAACACACACACACACACACACAGAGAGGGAGACACAGATACGCATTTAAATTGTACCAGAAAGGGTGAGTTATGTGCTTTTGCAAGGGAATTTGTCAACAGGGTTAGGAATGTTTCCCACGTTCGCGGAAATTTGCAAATTGTCTGGCGCCAATTCTTAACTATTCGTGATAATCGCAGTGCAGTCTTGAAAGCTAAAGCAAGCAAACCGATTAACATCACAGTCAAATAGCTGAGTATCTATAAATATTTTATTTGTTTTCCTGGTTTCATGAATAACGACGAGCAGCGCAGGGGAAAGGTGCCAGTATCAATATCATTGAAGGTTTCCTGGAAAAAAAATGAGTTCCAGCGAGATTGGGGGGATTCCTCAGGTGCCACTCCACTGTTGAGTCCCATTAATAGACGAATCAATTTATTAGTAGAAGCAGTGTTCTCGTAACAGTGTCTCTTTATTTTCAATTTCCAGCTAAGTGCTTAGTCATTGTTGTGCATTCTTGGCAACTGCAGCCGCTGAATGAATGAATAATCTGTTGAATACTTTGCATTTCTATGAGGCATTCAGGGCTTCTAATATTTATTTAGCTCGAACAGTCATTGCTGTGCTAAGGTTCGCACTAGCTGGGGCGTACTGTAGCCGTTAAGCTGGCTGTCAAAATCACACGTGTACATCGCTTATTGGTCTTTGCACAGCGCTATAAATTATAAGCGCGGCGATATATTTAAGGATTTGCATAAATCACCACTCAATTCAATTGAACTTTGTTGTAATGCACCGTGGACCATAAATAACCAAGTTGCATATCCCATTTGACACTCGCAGCACAAACGGCATCTTTGTGGGGACGAGCGAGTAACCCGAGCGCAGTTGTTGACTTGATCTTTGATCTGAACTTAATCAGTCGAGTACCAACTAGGATTACTTTTATTATGAAACTAAACTGAATATTATTGTTAAATATGATAATGAAAGAGTAAAATAATGAAAGGTATTTCCGAAATGGGAACGAAACATTCTTGGGATTGCACTTGAATAGAAATAGTTGGATAAATCAATGGAATGGCAAATGGCAAATGGCAAATGTGACAAGTTTGTGCAACGCATTGCAAAAGTATTTTATCAGAAAACATTTCGAAATGGAATACAGAGTGGAAAAATCCAGTTAATTTTTGAGTTCTTAATTAATTTACTTTTTCTGTCACACGGCAACGCAACGAAATTGTACGTACAAAATTGATTTGATTTCACCCACCGAATGATAATAGCCTCGCTTATCAGCCGGTAGAAGCTGTTGTTAAGTCGGCTCTCAATTTCCAACTAATCATCGAATATTTGACCCAATTTTGATAACGGCAATTCGCTAAATTGGGACAACAAAAAAAAAAAAAAAAAGAAAAAAAAGAAGAAGAAGAATAAGAAAATGAATTGAAATACAACAAAAACTAAGCGATATCTTGTTCAAATATAAAAAGTTATATAATATTTGCAACTGGCGAGTTTGCCTCAGTATAAAATTGGATAGCAACTAACTGGGCCATAACCGATTCACAACCAACGAGCCGAGGAAGAGAGCGGTTCCCCTCTGCAACTAAATATATGTGCATATATATATATTAACTTGGTCAGATTTTGATATATATATATATATACAAATGTATAGACTAAAATCTGACCAATTTGGTTGACGTCGAACCAGAGAATGCGACGGAAATAAACGAAATTTAACCTAATTAAATTTAATTGCGCTTGCTTGTTGTTGTTGTTGTTGCGGCTATCGTTGTTGTTGTTGTTGCTGTTGCTGTTGTTGTTGCTGTTGTTGTCGTTGTCAATAAGTTTGACAGGTTCAGCTCACATTCGGCATGACCCCACTCAGCTGATAAGAAGGCAATTTGATTATTCGAAATGTTTGTTTGCAGTCATCACAAAATTGTCGTTAAAAGAGTAGCTGATAAGCGCGATACAAAGGTAATCGCCTGCCATTGATAACTGAGTACCCCACCCAAACCAACCCAACCCAACCCAACCCAAACCCAACTCAACTCGACCCGACCTGAACCGAACCGAGCAGAGCCGATCTCTCAACTCGGTTCTGTTTCATAGATTCGTTTCAGCCTACATACACAGTATATATATATATATATATATATGTATATATATATATATATATATACATATGTATGTATGTATCTATGTATGTTTGCCAGCTCTGATTTAGACCAATAAAGATATTCTGTATCCATCCAATGCTCAAATTTTAGCTGGCTGACATACAGAGAAATATTTAGAATGTAATTAAATAATAATAGTAATTAAACAAAATGAGTTAAGTAATTGCACGCAATTAAAACGTTATTTTGAAGCGATGAGTAGATTTAAGTAAAACAAGAAATAACCTTATCCAATTATTGTTTAATCGAAATTGAACAATTCAAAATTAGAATCAAAATGTTATCAAATATTCTGTTTAGATTTGGTGTCGTCAACGATAGATTGACGGATTGGCATCCGAGCAACAGAAATTCTTAGTTTGTGCTCCTCGCCCCTTGCCTCCAAGCACCGATAGACCCCATCTAATTGGCCTTCCCTCACCAACTTTTGGCCGTTTTGTGATAGTTGTTAAGGGTTGAAATTGATTGTCAGACAAATTAAATTGTCGTTTGTCGTACAACTAATTATTTTTAATTACTAATGGTTACAATGGAAATACAATCAATGCTGAGTCAAATATGTATTTTCTTACAAATCTTACAGATTTTTATAATTTGCTTAATCTAACGTTAAATATTAAATTAAATTTGTAACTAAACTTAAATTACTTTTTGCTGACATTAAGCAAATATGCAGCTGCAATTACTTATTATATGCCGAATTCATTTGAAACAAGACTCGTCGATTTTCGTCACATTTCGATCAAGTTTAGTTTTTAGCTTCGCTGAAAATCTATGCAACTCGAATTATCGTTTTGCTTGTTGCCAAGCCGAGTTGCTCTTAACTATTTATAGTTCTTATCAACAATTTGTGTGTGCTTGCGTGTGTGTGTGTGCGTGTGTGTGTGTGTGTGTGTTTCTTTCGTGCACACTTCAAATTATGTTTAATAGCTGCGTGTGCGATACGAAAAGTGTTCACACTAAGCAGCTTAGCAGAGCAAAATGGCACAGCAATAAGTGCAGCATCATCCACATTATACTCAATACTCATTTTACTCGATATATATATATATATATATATATATATATATATAGATATTATGAGAACTGTAATCTTAAGTTAGTGGCAAGCTTATTGAAAATGCTGTCAAATTATCAGTTGTTGTCGTTGTTGTTGTTGTTGTTGTTGTGCGTAGCACTCGCATTAATTACACGTGTCGAGCTGCGCAGCATTATAAATACATAATTTCGTGTTACTCATACGCACTGTTGCCAGCCCATTTGTGAGCGTTACGCAAAATCTACACATTTCTGGCCATTTCTCTGTGTGCGTAAATGAAAAGCATAGCAAACTACAAAATAATCTTGACATGATAATTTTTTTTTTTTTTGGAAAGAAATTCACTGGCATGTGGCACGACTGGGAGGGAGGGCGATGGGGCTGTGATTGGTGGTAAGTGGAGCCGTCTCAACTTGGCGTGGCCAGCACACAATTTGAAGTGTGCGCCGCTGATTACGGAATGCAAATCTTTTAAGTAGATCACAAATCAGCAACTCTCACGAAATGGAACCAACTCTGCATTTGATTTGTGCTGCTAATAGATTAAACCCATAAAAGAGTACAGATATGTGGCAGTTACACAGTGAGAAAAAAAAGATAAATTACGAATTTGAACTCATAATCCAGTTCGACAAACCCAATCTTTGGGTAAACGAAAAAAAAAAAGAAAGACGCTAAATCCTTATCTAAAAATAGGAACAGTTTTTGGGGCGATCTTCACACGCATTGAAAGCCAAGTTAAGATGGATTTAGGGCAAATGTGACTGGCTGATTTATTCTAATTGGGGTGATTTGCTGCTCTTGGCTGATGGGGCCTGCCAAGCAGTGAGTCACCGTTATTATATAGACGGTTTAATCAGGCGGTGCTTAGTTATTAATAAGTCGCATTCAATGAAATGAAATGCGTGATAAGTGATAAGCTCCTTGGCGCCAATCAGCTGACTGAAAGACTGTTTTGAGTGTTTTGCGATAGCTTCAAGTGGCACAGAACAGCACAAGGACACACGTTGCCACAAGTATTGCGCAACTTGCGCATATCTAATCGCCTGCCAATTTGTGTGGGTGGGGAACAGCTGGAGATCAAGGTCGGTCCAGATAGCTGAAGCAATCGATGTGGCTGCTCTGTGCTTTTCTTCTTTTCACACATTGAACAGCAACAGCACATTCAGATCTGTTAACGGGCGCTGGTAATTGATTTGTTGAAACTACAGATCTGCTCTGCAAATGAAACACAGCGAAACAAACAGCATTTAATGGGCCCCATTGGGCCGGCATTTGGCCAACCAATTCAACAAATTGAGAGATTGCCTTTCGAGATTACCATTGTTGTAATTGCTTTTTAAAGCGCACAAATGTGTTTCCCTTCTTCTCCTATTATTTATTAATCACTTTCGATGCCACACACACACGCACACACACACACACGCACACACACACAAGGCTGTATGTGTCGCACTGTGTCTGTTTTTTATTAATTGACATTACTCCTTCTTTTGCAGCCACTACAAGCATGGGTTGGACATGGAAAGGGTGCATGGCTTCTCGCATGAGATGTGCGAACTACTCTGCGTCATACTAAATAAATGTGCTCATTTGTATTTAATTGTAGATATATATATATATAGTATATATATATATATATATATAGTACACTTTAGCTGTGTGGGTAACTTCTAGTCGAGCACATTTTTATTTTGTGGTTTGCTTCTCTTGTCAGCTGTTTAAAAATCTGTTGCTGTAGGGGCTAATGGACATCGGTTTGGATTTGTAATTGAAATAGAATTTTGCCAAGCGCGCTTCAATTGCCTCCAATGTGGTTCATTGTAGCGCCAGGGCGCTGATAAGCCCCGCGACCCGACGCGACCTGCCCCTACGATTCATGGGCAAAGTCATAAGAGTTGTTGCCTATTGGATTTGGCGATAGGTCTTATCGGTTTAAACAGCAAATCTATGCATTTAACACATACACACACACATACACACATATATATATATATATATATACATATATATATTTATATACAAGGGCGTATCAAATAGCCCAGCACAACGCAAATTTGAAAGATAAGAGTTAACTTCAGGCGAGTTCTCCAAACAACCGTTACCAACCTATAGTTATATATATCTCTATATAGTTTTATTACACTTTACTCACCCCTCTCCAGAGTACGCCCCTGTATTTTTCTTCTTTTCTTTTTTTTGTATCAATAATTGTGATATTTGTGCAATTGGAACTCAATTTATACCCAATAAGGTGCCCTTATTAAGCCTTAGAATAATATTTTGGAATATCTTGTCTTAGTTGTATTTTAATGTGTTTTAAGGTACATTAGACCCCCATCTTTTCATCCTTATGCAAAAGTATTCGCAAATTCGCCCAGTGAATTTTGTACTTACTTTTTTCAATTTGCCAAATTTTATTTATTTATTTAAGGAAAGGTTATGTTTTCAAACATTTGTTGTTGGGAAGCAAATTGCAACAAATTACTATTAATGATTTTATACATTTTGCAATCGCTGTCTCGCAGCGCTAATTCATACAATATACACGTGTATGTATTGTATATAAAATATAATCGTTTCTAGCAATATATATATATATATATATATATATATATTTTATATATATATATAAATATTTGCAGTGCCTGCAAAAAAGTAGCGCTGTTATCAATTCAGAGCTTATAATTGTCTTTTGTGTTTGGTGTCTTAGCTGTGCCTCAGTGTTAATGTGTCCGGTGAAGACCGGGTAATAACTGTTAGTCAACTACGTGCCACAAAAATATGTGAGCAGATGTTGCGCATACGCCCCGTTGATGCGAGACGTGATAGTCGGCTCGTTGTGCTGGTACTTTGGCCATTGGACGTATGCTGATCTATGTGGAACATGAAAATGTATTTACATGTATCAATTACACTGCACTCATCAGATGATACCGGAGTGTTTGGGTGTTTGCCCACGCATTTGGCACACTTCGTTACTGTTTGGCATTCACGCATCAAGCAGATCGATTTCTGTGGCAAAGTGGGCGTCAAACTGACGCACATCGTCTGCCCGGCAATGGGAGGATCGGGTGTGAGTGGCAAGGTGTGTGTGCCCCGTTTGCCAAGTTTCTTTTAGTTGCTGTGTGACAATATGTGTCCTAGCCAAACTCGTGTGACCCACTTTCAGCCATAATCGCTAAACGTTGCCGAAAAGCCCATAAATAAGATTACAGTTAAACAGGCCACCTCATAAAATATATTCCGAAGCAGCCAACGTAGCAACGACGCCTCGATCTGAAACTGAATAGCACTCAAATGCTTTGCCATCCATGAAGGGGATAAGTGTGAATATTTAAACACACTTTGAATATCTGCAGACATATTCGGACATGCGTTTGTAGTCAGGTATGCGGTCAAATTGAAATGGGGGCCCATCTAGATAAGTAGTTGGGTAAGCAATTGGGAGCATCCATATTTGGGGCAGGCACTAATTAAAAACAGCCTGTGCTAAAACTAATTAATTTATATATATTTATTTGTTATATATATCATCTGATCAGCGTAATTTTAGATATATTTATATATCGTCTTGTGATATTTATATACTGCTATATTTATAGAATGAGTGAACTATGCATAAATAAATAAAATAGTTGTTAAATGGCGTGGAAACATTGGATTGTCACTGGCGCTAAATCTGCATGGGATATATACAAATATATATAAAGATATTTCTGTGTAATATATATATTTTGCCATATGTGTTTTTTTGTATTTGAAATACAACTTTGTGAATGCACATTAATTCAGTTGAGTGAATGAATGACTGATTATCAAATTGAAACTACGAGAAACCAGCATCAATCAAACTATTCCCTTCTCGCTCGCTCTCCAGCTTCAGCATCAGGTTCAGCGTCAGCGTCAGCGTCAGCGTCAACTTCAGCTGATAGCCCAGCTAAGGCATGAGTCAAGTAAATGCAAGTTTATTGCATAATTACTTAGTATATTTTCTGATTCGTAGTACTAAAATACGTAAACTGAATGTTCTGCTATGTACACTATGAGAAAAAATCGACAAGAACTTTCGAAAATCGTTATAGCTTTGGCAGCCCGGCTAACTCACCATATTATTCCGAAATTTTGATTTCTTTCTTATTCATTTCTCGGAGGCTTTTACTATTTTTATTATTACACATTAGTATTTTGATGTGCTGTAATTTTAGGAATATTTCCTGCTGTTACGAAAAATATTTTACTCTGAAAGAAATCCCACTAATTTTCAGATATTTTTCTTCGCATACATATAAAGAAATAATTTCTAAAAACCAGACAATTTTTCTAGTTTTCTGGTCGACATGTTTCTGAGTGAACCTGCTAAATGCATAATAGCCAAGCGTCGAACGTAAACGTTTTTAAGTGTTAAAATGTCTCGCACGTGTAATTGATTCATTGACAGGCGTAACACACACACACACACACACACACACAGAGAGAGAGACACACACATAGAACTACAAACACGGAAGTGAATTTAGTTTACTTGCAATGCGGCGCGAAATTGTGGAAAATGTTGTTAGAATCGTATTCAGACCGAGCGAGAATTGGCAAATAAATATTTTTGCGCATATTCAAATGTGTATACAAATGTGTGTAATTATTTATGCGAAATACATATGCAAATTAAACAGTGCACATAAAATTATAGCTTAAGCATATGTTCGACATGAACAATTGGGGGCGTGGTATGCCATATTTTAGTCTGGCATCAGCTCGAACATGTTTACAATAAGATTTGGCCGCTCGTGCATAATAAAATAATAATAACCCCTTAGAAATGTAAAAAATAACAAAGTAACAAATCGCACGATTTACTGCACCGAATCGAATCGAATCCAATCGAATCCAATCGAATCGAAGAAAACTTATTTTTACAAATGTTTTCATCTTCTGAACGGAATTGAATGAGTTGAGCCAAAATCGTGGGTGTTTTGCTTCATATAAATATTATGCATATATGTATTTGAAGCGTATATATATATAGATATATATATAGTAAATTAGTATGAGTAATAACTAATGAGGCACGGAAGTCCTCGGTCATTTGAAGTTACTTAAATGGCTGAGGCAGCTGCTTGCCTTGTGTGTCAAGCGATTGAGTATATTTGTCACTTATACTTGACTTTGCCTAACACATCAACTGTGTTGCACTCTTGATCTGTGGCAGGAAGAGGAAGCGCATTCATATTCAGTATACACTCTTCTAACCCACTAATCTCAGTCAGCAGATACATGTCCCAAGCAGAGCATAATGATCTTTCAAGTCCATTGAACTGGCTCAGAAACGGACAGAAAATAAGTGTTTTTTGTGTGTGTATATATATATCTATATAGAGAGAGATATACTACACATGTTTGTATGAGTGGTAAGTGGTATTTACAGATTTTTGAAGGCGGCTTTCGAATATGCAAGTATATTTCATGTTCATGCATGACAGGCATTTAAGTAACTCTCGCTTTTGGCAGAGCCAACGACTTTTTGATTATGTTCAAGCTCCTCGTTGTTCTTGCGCCTTACATACATATATATATATATATATATATATATATATATATAAATATATATTTATATTTATTTTTTTTGGTTAGTGTAAAGCTGACATGCAGCCCACATCGGTTTATATCAACGATTGGACGATCGGTCCCTCGGCCGGTTAGTCGGTCGTTTTGTCGTTTTGTCGGTTTGTCGCTTTGTCGGTTGGTCGGTTTGTCGGTTGGTCGGCGTCGTCATCATCATTTTTTATGTGGCAACTGTCATTAGCTTCCTTTTGCGCTGTTATTTATCTTGAAGTTGACTTGAACTGCAGACGGCAGTGGGGAGTCGAGTGTCGGGAGTCGGGCATCGGGCATCGGGAATCGGCGGCAACACTCAAATTGAAGCCAGAGACGCATAATTGCGAATTATCAGCATTTTACATTGACATTCTACGCATTTTTAATGACTTCTTTCGCCCAGAACCAACTTCGACTTTAACTTCGACTTCGACCCCCAAGCAAAAATGCTTCGCAAAAGCGAATTGTGCAAAATACTTTTTCCTCTCATATTCATTCCTTCGGTTTATTTATTTCTTCTTTTTTTTTTAATTTTTTTTTTTTTTTGCTTCTGTTGCCTACTGCATATCCTGCCACAAAATAAAAGAATTTCAACTGTCTGCTGGCATCTAAGACGAGCGAAAAAAAAACCAACTTAAATAATATCATTGGCATTTGACAGGCAGACGACGCGTCGACGCGTCTTGCACCAAGAACACACTTATTGGACAGACACACACACACACACACACATGCACACCCACAACCCTCAATGCCAACCTTCCGCTTACTTATCTTCAATATTCTATGTAGCATTAATATTACGCAGTGTCAAAATTTTGGTTACCCAACTCAAATGAGCCACCCTCAATCCACTGCCCCTTCAACTGCCCCATTCCTGTTCCCATTCCCGTTCCCATTCCCATTCCCGTTCTTGGTTCTTTGTTCAGCTGGAGATGGAGCATTCAAGTCAATTTATGACACATTTTTGATTTGCTGTAGAATCGCTCGAGGGGTTCCCGGATGTCCGTTAACTACTCAGTCATAATATTCAATAAGAACTCTTGTCCATTTCGGCCCTGAATTCTGCCAATGCGACATTACACTAATTGCCCCCAGCTGCAAGTGGTTCGCACTATCCGACACTATACACTATACTACATAAATATATACCAAAGAAGAGTCGAGGGAGCTCGACTATGAAATACCCTTAAATATATTTTTCTTAGTTTTATTGCCAGTTTTTGCCTGAAGAAGCTTTGCAACTCCTCTCATTTCTTATGTCCGCTGCAGGTACTCAAAGAAGGTGAGAAGAGAACAGGTTAGAGAGTCCTGCTTCATCGACTAGAAGATACCCTAAAACTTGTTAATAGTCGTGCGTTCAACATGAATAATAATTGATCAACAATTCATCATGATATATCATAAATGAATTGAAAGTGTGGCTTTGTTGGGATCGAAATATTTTGATTAGATATTGGAATATTGATTCAATTAAATAAACTTAGATGCACAAGAAATTCAGTTGCTTATTTGGTGTCTACAGTTCGTATAGTGTCTGAGACTGGGTTGTTCCTACAGGTGGATGCACATGACTAGATCTCAGCTCTTGATCCTGATAAAGACATAGATCTATATTCTTTATGGGGGCGACGGAAGCCTCCTTCCGTCCGGCGCCAACTTAGTAACAACAGCAAATCAGCCAGCTTTCATCACTGATCTAATGCATTTCAGGAATTTGCTGCTTGAATAATTAATTGCACTTCAAGTAAGAGTTTAGCATTGGCATAGTAAATGGCATAATAATCGCACGAGAAATGTTTTTCACGGGTTACTTTTGCGGTCTGTTTTATGTTTGACTTATTTCCCCATTGCTATTATTATTATTAGCATTATTTGTATTATTATTAATAGTAATTTGAATGCTTTCGCTTTGACCACTCGGAATTCATTTATGCAACTTATGCATGAGCAACAACAACAGCAACAACAACAACAGAAAGTGATCTGAAGACGAGGCGCGAACGCTGAGATCGCAATCGAGATCAAAACCGAGACGGCGACGGCGACGGCGACGGCGACCGAACCCGCATAATAATGGCCATACAAGTGTCTGATTTCTGGGAACACTTCTGGGTCGTGGCGGAAGTCGAAAGTGTGAAATTCTGCGAAGCGACTGCGTCATTGATTAGTTTATGAATGGGACCCCAAACTTTAATCTAAATATATCCACATCAACACACAGACTGCATGCCTGTTTGTATGTCTGTACAGACTTACTTATGTGTGGAGGATGCCTGCATGCACTGAGAAAAAAATTGCTCCGAATTTTAGAAAATCGATTTACCCTTGACGGCAATGCTAACTCACTGTGCCAATCTGAAAGTGTAGTTCCAAAACGGAACGAAGTATCTTTCTAAAGTTCTGGATTTTTGTTTTCTTAATTCCAGGTATACTTTTAAAAATTTCAAAACAACATAATCCAATTTCCAGGATGTTTTTTGTGTACAGAACAGAAAATGGTTTTTGTTTGTTTTTAAGATTTAATAACAGTTTGTATTTATAACTTTTAGAAATAAACTCTTTTGTTGTGAAATATATTTCTGAAAACTAGAAAATTTAAAAATTACTTTCTTCGATTTTTTTCTGAGTGTATAGCACATGCAGAGAGATACGCACCGCAGCTAGGCTAAATTTGTAGCGCCATTGACGGCAGTCACGCCATAAATCAGCTGAGGCAGCGATCATGTCTTGCCATGTTGCTACATGACACCCATCCAATATCCGCCACACACCTCCCCCCCACCCCTCCCCCCACCTTCCCCTATCCTATCCGAACTGACCACCTCCTCCATTCCTCCCCATTCAAATCGACGATCGATTTCTTCTTTGCGATTTTGCAGTTGTCAAAAATTCGCACATTTTTATATGGACTTTCATATGGACTCACTCAGTTACCTGCACCACCAGCTCCCTCCCCCCACTTAAACGACGGCCTCAGCGACCACTTCAAGCAGGCCTGTCATGTAGCCGGCAATTAAAATTGGTTCCCTTCTTCATCAGCCGAAAGCTGAGAAGCGTTGTCCGCCTTCCAATTGCCGAGCGAAGCTGTTAAATAATTTATGAAGTGCGTAGGGTTTCTGGTGCGCATTTCAAGCAGTCCGTGCCGACTTGGATACATATAAAATATATACTATACACGATATATATATATTTCGGGGCATCGCTCACGCACTCTGTGTGCACAGCCGGAACATATTTGTCCACGCAATTTTTGCTCATTAAACTTTTTGGGCACATTTTGCGCGCTGCATGCAAATGCCGCTGATTAGTTTTGACAATGAACGAAGGCAACTGCTACGGACGGGTTGGGCAGAGACAGAGTCGGAGAATGTAGGGGGGGTGGGATAAGGATAGTTAGTTGACTGAGCGTTTACGGTTTCCATAAATCGAAAGGCGTCGAACTGAAAGCTGAAACATGGCGTTGAACTGAAACCGAAACTGAAACTGAAACAGAAACAGAAACCGAACGCGAACGCGAACCGAAAATAATAAAAGAAACAAACAAAAAAAAACATGCGAGTTAACTAACTAAGTAAAGTAAAGTCGAATATAGGTGGAGACACGTTCTAGCCGTTCCTACGACTCTGGCAGCTGGCAGCTGGTTTTGTTTGGCTGCGAGTGCATCTTGGCCAAGTGCTCGCTGAAGCACAACAACAACAACCAGCTCCTCTCTCTCAGTGTTCACGGCTCGCCCTTGTAACGCAAGTGTTAAGTCTGGACACGCTCACCAGACTTAACACTTAGCCAGAGCCTTAGCGTTAGACTTAGGCTCAGGTTGAGAACCCAACATAAGCCTAAAACCCGAGCCCGAACTGGGCACTCGAAAACGCAGACGAAACCCAAACCCAAACCCAAGCCGAAAAGTGTAGCCATATTAATTATGAATTGGAATTGAGTGTCTTTTTTACTTGGACTGTACTTCTCTCTGCTGCACTTTGCTGCACTTTGCTGCACTTTTTTGCACTTGCAACTTGCAACTTGCAACTCGCATCCGTGGCACATTTCATATTTTTACGCTTGCGGAGTTTGCGATGCGACTGCAAAATAATCTAGGGGCGCATTCGAGCAATAACTTTTGTCACGCTATATAGGGCCACATGGGCGCACAGGAGCGCAGCCAGTTGCATTCAACAGGTGCGCATTCGACAATCAAATTACCACATTCACAAGATCGTCCATAGATCCACAATAATATAATACTTTAACACTTTAACCCTGTACACTTGATGGTTGAATGTCAAATGTGATCCGGCATAGGCTCATATATTTCATATACAAGTTCCCTTTAAATGCATAATGTGGTAACTAAAGCATTCAGTCAAGTCTACAAGCCTAAATAGGTCTACAATTCGTCAACTAAACTGAGTCATGCCTTCAATTGATAAATCGTGTTTACAAATTTAGATTAGACATTATAATTGGATGCCACATAATCAGTATTAAAATTTGGTTTTTTTGGGCCCAAAAGTGACTGCAGTGCGCTACTGGCTGTAACGATGAGGAAAAACACTTAATTCACTTGTGAAGACGACAGCCACTGGGTCTGGACATGCACAACGCTCAGTGGCACGTATTAGTGTCTTTATCATATAAATGGTGCGGTTTAAATAATAATTAAGCCCGACTTGCACTGGCCGCGGCTGCTTCGCTGTGTGTTTTCCATTTGACGTTTGGAGTTGCTGGTCGAGTGTATTTGCCAGCTGTTCGTCTTGGGCTCCGCATGCCGGTTGCAGGTGGATGCGGATTAAGCTGCCACAGGGCGCAATAAATCAACGGATACATTGGCCATCCCCTCCCCCCACACACTCCCAACCCCCCATCCAAACCCATATCGAGTGCAGCCAAATGCGAAGCGTTCCCCTGCCAGTGGAAGCGAAGTTCGTGTCAACATTGATATGCCAAATAAGATTGTGATTCAGATTCTGAATTAGATTCTGTTTCTGATTCTGATTCTGATTCAGATTGCGATTCTCATTACCGATACTAATAAGTAAACCTCATCATAACATTATAAGCCCGGAATTTACTTCAGACTTTAAGTAGATGTCTATATCAAAACTGATTACATGAAAATGTGTAGATTAAATCTTTTACTTTTACCCATTTGTTGTGATGACAGCTTAAAAAATGAAAACTACGCTTTTCACTTGTGTTTTTTTGGTTTAAGATTAGAGCCCAGACAAGAATCATCACAGCGAAATGGTACTCTGCAAACAGATGTTTATATGCATATATATATATATCAACAGATCTGTCTATAAATTCAAATTAATAAAAAATAAATTCACGGCTCTAAATTTAGGAACTTGAATTCGTGATTTAAGCTGATTCTGATTTATTCTTAAATGATAATTGCATTGATTTAAGAACATTTTTCATCAAATAATAAAGCAAAGGATTTGTTTTGAGAATGCAATTCTTTTAATATAACAACAATTGAACTTGATTTCTCTCTGAAGCGAGTAGAAAATACTTTGATTTTTTTAGAGGGTATATTTCGTGCCTATATCATTTGCGTGCCTAAATTATATACATATATATATATATGAAAACTGGCCAGATGAAGCAGAGCATCGCCTGAGCTGTCACAACAATCAGAGATGTGGCTGAAACATTTTCAGTAATACAAAATTTGCCGTGTTCGTTGACCAGTCGAACAGCCCAAGTACGCAAAGACGACAACCAGGCCGACGAGTCGGAAACCGGAAACCAGCAGAAATTGGCAGCCAGCCGCAAAAGCAGTCAGCGCCACCAGCTACAATTAACGGTTGCATTGCGACACAAAGAAATAATGCTGCAGCAGTTGCATTGAGTGCGAGTGAGAGGAAGAGAGAGAGGGAGAGGGAGAGAGCGAGGGAGAGAAGATCAATTGGCAAGAATCTGATCAGATCTGCAAGATGCTGTTTATGGATGCACTGTTCAACAGCTTGCTGGTGGTCAGCTCCGGCTATGCGATGTACACGCTGCAACCGTGGCAAACACCGTACGGCTATGCGGCGGCCGCATTGAGTCTGGTGCATGGACTGCTGGGCGTGGTGCGGGCGGCAAACAACGATGATGATGAATGCAATCGCGTACGGCAGATAACGTCCGGTGTTATGGAGCTGGTGCCGTTGCCATTGGCCAATATCGAGCTGTATCTGAAATCGGCCAGTCCGCATCTGGCAATGGCGCATGGCTGCTTTGTGATACCGTTGGCCTTCGACCTGGTTGCCAAGTGGCGCGACAGCGAGGACAATTCAACGGTGGCGCTCAAGGATCTAACGCTGCTCGGCAATGTGGTATCGCTGCTCTTTCTGGGCGTCAATCAGTCGAGCAAAGCTTACGGCAGCATGGCGGCCATTCCATTGGCAGCACGCTACGGCTCCGTCATGTTCGAATATTACTGGGAGGGTCTGGGCATTCGCTTCAGTCTGCTGGCCAATTCGGCGTTCATCTTGCTGATGGTCATGACCCTGACGACAAAGTCCTAACCAACCATCAATGCCGCCTCCGCAATATCCACAATATCACAAACACTGCTTGACATCTGAGCGGATTTCGGCGACATCTTCTGCCTCATCGTCATCGTCATCATCATCAGTGTTTTTGTTTTTTTTTTATTCGGTGGCTCAAGGCTAACGGCGGGCGGTTCATTGGCTCAACAATGGCTCAAGCGTCGGCTCAATAAACTTGCAATTAATGTTGGCAAATTAAAATGCAAAAATAAACATTAATTGTTTTGTCAAAAATTAAGTGTTGTGTGCTCGTTTGTGTGTGTGTTTGAGTGTGTGTGTGTTTGTGTGTCACCACGTCCATCGGGGATGCATCACAGAAGGAGCCGACGAGAATGGGGCAGCAATTTAAGGCAAAATTTACAACGATCCCAAACCATTGAGCAGGGATAAATATTAATGTGAAAACCGGAACCGGTTCTGAGCCGCCACGCTTTTGATAAGTGTTTACTACAAGCAGGCAGCTGTATAAGCGTGGCTAAGCCCAATGAATTCAAAAGTATTTCCTTTCTTGCATGCATCACTGTTAGGCGATCTGTCGTTGGGTTAGTTGGCAGCAGCGTTCATTAAGTGTAACTTGTCACAATTCTTCTTTGATTTGTAAGCAGCTTATACTGAAGTTTTGAGTCTTGTCAAACATTGAGCGGGTTCTTAAAGACAATATCATGCTTTGACACATGTTAATGTTGTTATTAGCTTTGACAGATGCGGATTATACATTTTTAACATTGGTGAAAAAATATTGCGTGCAAGTTATTTTAGGCTATTCATGCTTGTGTTTCTTATTTAATAAATGCAGGAATATTATATTAATGTTGTACGAATTATGAAAGAGACAATTGACAGTAATTGATGCTTATGCACACTGCACTCTGTTCAATGCCCACTGTACAACACTGCTTGCCGATTGTTGATGTGCGTTTTGGTGTCTGCTTTTGGGCGCAGGCTGTGCGAGAATTGTAAAATGGCTGACGTAGAATAATAACAGGAACATTAACAGAACCGGTAAGCGATGTTGCTAATGAAATGGCGCCATAAAGATTAAAAATAAATATGCGGAAAGAAAGGGCGGCCGATGCAAAACAGAATTTGGCAATAATTTATACATTTTAATTAATTGCCAGCGCAGTATTTACATTTTAGGGACGGTTTTATGATGTGTGTGACACAGTTATGGACCCAGCAGTTCGTTACTATAGTCGTGGCCACAAACCGGATACTAATCATGTCGTCAGGCGCGGCAATAATTTCGCTTTTACACGCCTGGGCTTCGGCTTTAACTCCAACTTCAGATCCGACATTCGTTCGTTCGCAGAACAAACGTATTCACTTTGTAGTTAAAAGATGTTCCATTTGTGTGAATCAAAGTCGCTGTAGCAGCGACAGCAGCGCCAGAGCAAAGGCAACGGAAAGATAGCAAGAAATTAAAGCTAGCGAAAAAAGTAACCGCAAAAGCATTTCAAATGTGCAAAAGGAGGAAGCACAACAGAAAAATAATCAACAACCGGCGAGCGAGCGAAGAAGAAGAATTACATACACAAAAAACTAACAAGAGCGCTGCAACTGTAATTATCCGACCAGCAGATACCCTGTTAGCCGAATGGGAGTACCTGTATATGCTTAGGTTGTTCTTGAACTTTGGGAGGTATACAAAACGTAAAATTATCTCGGCGTTATGCACTCAAAGTCATTATAAACGCAACTACACGAAATTGCGGAAAGCAAGAAACGCCGTTCCCGAATCGATATTTATTTTAAACCTGGTATGCGCAAAACATCATTCAAAGCTTTCACTCTCTCTGTCTCTCTCCATCTGACACAACTAGATAAATATGTGGAGTGGCAGGAGTATCCTTCTGTTGCATACTTTTGTAGTATCAATGTTACTCACTTTTACCCAATAAAATTTACACAGGGTATAAGAGAAAATAAAAGAAATCAAGAAATCAACAAAAGCGAACGCGGGCAAATTGCACGCCAATGCGCCGACGCAGACGCCGCGACCCTGCTTCAGTATGCGTGCGTGTGTATGTGTACCTTGTGCAAGTTCAAAAACCTGCGAATGTGTATTGCGAGTCAATCGTTGTTTGCCGTTGCTCTGGCAGACTCAGTCGCAGACAGACGAAGTCTCAGTCGCAGTCGGTTAAAAATGCCGGCCGGCATTGGCGCAAAAAAACCAACAATAAATATGTAAAGACGTAACGGCCAAAATCTATAGACTGCACAATACTCTGTTATCGGTACAGACACAGATTTTCAGCCAACAGAAATGAGCCATTCGATTATAAAGCGAGTTGATCTTAGCCTGTGCGATATATATGCGTGGCTTTGTGGTTAAGATATGCATGTCATAAATTTTATGAATTTGGCTAAAATATGTAAGCTTGACTGACTTGGACAAACATTACATCAAAACATGCAGGTTTTCGCATTGCGAACAAAGTATTAATCAGAAAGCAACAACAACAAAAAAAGAACAGCCGCCGCAAGCAGAAGAGCAACAATGAGAAGTAATAAATGGCAAGAAGAAAACAGAGAAGCGAACAGCGATGACGCGTCAAGCTCTTGCGCATGCATGCAAAATGGATCGTCGGATGGCAGCAGACTGCGCTGCGCGTACGTCAGACGGATGGACGAACGAACAAGCAAACATTGCAAAGCGCACTGGCACGGAAACGGCTAATAAGCGAGGAAAATGGAAGAAGACAAAAAATGAGACGAAGATTGAATACTCTATAAATCTAATTATTGTTGTTTCAATTTTGTTTTAATATTTTGTATTTGCTGTATATATTTATTGCATTTATATATTGTGTATATAAATATATATATTGTTGTATATATTGTTGTATATATATTTATTTATTATATTTATACATCTTTTACTAGGTGTGCATACATATGCGTTGCATACATGGCAAAGCGCAGTTGATTAAAAGCTGTAAAGGGAAATGTTTTAAATCGAAGAACGCCGACGCAGCGCAGAAAGCAGAAACAACAGTGATAAATACATACATATTTGTAAACATGTTTGTAGGTACACTCATAAAATACATTTTTGGAAATCGCCATATTTTTGGCGTCAATGGTTAAGCACCCTATAATTCAGAAAGTACATTTCTAACATTTATGATTATGCCTTTCTAAAAACTGGGGCTTGCATGTCTATTTACAGAGTGAATTTTTGAAAAATATGGCAAAAACATTGTCTAATTTCCGGCGTGTTGTTTTCGAAGTGTGTACCATAGATTAATATTCTCGTATCTTAGCTTTAATTGTTACATTTATTTTATAATATAAGCATTTTAGAATTTAACATAAGTTATTTTAGACTTAACATATAAGCAACTATTTTAAGACGTAGATCTTACGACTCTACAGGGATCTGATACCGCGTCACTTGGTTCGCTATTTAAGTGAGTTCCCACTGAAATACTTGGCCTTCAAACAGACAACAGCTGAGAAAGGATTCTTCCAAAAAATTAGTGTTTGAATTTTTTTTTTTCAGAAATGTTTTTCTTAATAATAGGAAATATTAAAAAAAAAATAAAAATAGATAAAATCGACTTATTTTTACGATTGTCCAGCAGCCACCAATTTAAAAAAAAAAATTTTTTCGTAGTATGTGGAAAAACTTTTTTGTCAGTGTATGAGAGTATGCGCATTCGCATGTGTGTGTGTGAGTGTCTGTGCTGTTGGTGTGCGCCCGCGCAACGCGCCGTTCAAAAGGCTACGCTTCGTCATCGATTTTTGCAGCGCCAGTCAATGCGACGGCTGCTGCTGCAGTTGGTGCTCTTGCTGTCTGCCCGCTTCGCACTGTTTGCTGCCGCTTGTTGCTGCTATACGTGATTTGTTTACGAATCTTAACAAAATACCCATGTACACAAAACTGCCTTAAATTACGGGGAAAAAGCGTTCTTCGCTTAAACATTTTGTAGACACAAACACAACACAGCTCGAAATCACAGTGTTGAAATTGTTGTTTTTGCTCATGTTTTTGTTTTTGCTTTTGTTGTTATCGTTCCCGTTCTTTGCACTCAAGATTTTGGTTTTTATTTATTTTTTTAAACAAATAATTCACAATATTTGACTATTCAATACATTCACCTTTCACCTTCAATGGTATTTTAAATAATTAAGTTCCAAGATAATGAGGTTCGACTGTAGTTGTAAATGTGCAAATCTGTGTGTGTGCGTGTGCGTGTGCGTCTGTGCCGACCGAGTCACATTCATATACATGTGTGCAAAAATGTGTATGTACGTACGTATATGTATTTCAAGCGTGGGAGCGTAGCAGAGGCAATAGGACCACCTCAATATGCAGCCAATGGCGTCGATGAGTCAACTACTTTAACAGTATGCAGATGAACATACATACATACATATCTACATGCATATATAAATATATATATACGTGTGTGTGTAGTACAAATGTATATACAAGCTAATAAATGGTGAACGGGCAATTCAAATGTAACGGTTTAGATGACACGAACGCTTGTCGGCCACTCGACTGAGCGAGCAGCAATAAGCAGGCCACACCAGACAACCGAAGAGCAGGCGAACTTTCCGAGATGGACAAAACAATGGAGCTGAGAACGAGCGATGCCAATTGAGGAATTGAGAAATTGAGGTGACAGTTGGTAAAAGAGCGGTCAGCACACCGTGTGCACTTTCAATTAGTATCAGCCTTAAAGCAGACTCAGAACTTGTTAATTGTGGCACTGAGGCTAAACTCATTATGAGTGGTCTGTTAACAAAGCAGAAGATCTTCAACTACGGCGGGTGGTAGATGCTATACCCATATACAAACAAGGAAGTCAGCTTATGGAGCATACCAAAAATACGCATGGCGAGTTGCGGAATTGTTGAACAGTTTTATGGGGTTTTTGTTGAAATCAAACCAACCGATTGATACCAGAGATGACACGAGTAACACGTGTCAACAGCAGCAAACACAAAAGATATGAAACATGGAACATGAAACATGGAACATGAAACATGAAACATGAAACGTTAAACGTTAAACGTTAATATAAACTGCCAAATTAGAGCAAATCATTTGCATTGATTAAGCTAGTTCATATTTAAATATTTATTTAATTTGCCGAACACGCACAGAGACACACAGAGCGCCAAACACCTGTCGGCATTAGCATACTTCACTGACAACCTGATCGAGCCTCTGGCTAAGGCTATTGCTATAGCAACGGCTTAAAGCATTCGGCTTTCGGCATTCGGCTTATGGAGCCTCAGCCTCAGTCTCAGTCTCAGCCTCAGCCTGCCTACCTGTCTGCCTGGCCTGCCTGCCTGCACCTGTTGCGACGCGGCGGTGGCGCAAAGTTATTCACTAAACGAACCACTAAATATATGCATGAAAGTCGCACGGACCAATGGAGCGTCATTAGACGACAGTTAGAAAACGGGTTTTCGTTCGTATTTGATATCATCATGAGATGATGCCATATTCAAGCAGTTTGCCCGCTGTAGACACGGCAATAAATGTCATACATTTCTCAAAACCGGCGGCCCATAAAATGTTCTCGCTGCCAATACACAAATATCCACACACAAACTTATTATACCTTCATATATATATATATATTTATATAAATATATTTATATAAATATACATACATTCGTGTTAACTGAATCTACGAATCAAAAAAAAAAAAAAAAAGATTTTAATCAACATAAAATGATAATAATAATCGTTATGAGGATACTTCGGATAAAAAAAAAAATCAGCATTAATTAAATTAGTTAAAGCGCCCTGAGTATCAAATTAAAATTTTTGGTTTTCCTTTCCTAAACTGGTTTCTAATGGCATTCTACAGTGCACAGATTCCAGATATATTACGCAGATAGTTCAAGACGAGCCTCTGTGGACGGCATGTGTCGTTATCAACTAATATTCCATGAATCCACCCCAACACCCAAAAAAAGAAAAAATAACAAAAAAAAAGCATCTCCGATCCGCTAATGGATAAGCATGTATTTTCTTGATCAGTATGTTTGACAGTATGCAGACATGGGTTAGACTCTGCAAATTTGGAATTTGAATTTATAAGTTTATATTATTTGATGCACAATGCCCCGATTGATTTATCGATTTCGCAAAATGAATACAGCCTTCCAATTGATATATAATACGATTATATCCCAATATATATATATATATATCTATTTGAAATGGTTAGCCAACGCCTACTTTATTGGCCACAATTACTAAAATAAAATAAAGCAGAACTGTCGTCAAATAGCATTTAAGGCTTTGGCAGATAAATAAATGATATGCAATACATGGCTTATATTTGCCACATGTGCAAGGCTTACTTCGCTTTCATTAAATTCAAATCAGTAAATTTATTATATTATTTGTGTATGTAGCATGAACAGCACAACGAACTGAGCAGATCAAGTTATTTTTCTTCATAAACGCTAAAAGCATTTTCTTACTCGACTTACTAAATCTGCGCATAATCCAGTTGTCATCGTCATCGGCTGATATATATATTAGAGTCGTACCTCAGATATTGCCGATGATTCAGCTTCTATATATAAATATATATATGTATATATATATATATATATTTGACGTTGTCGTGCAAGTGAAGTCGATGTCTCGTCACATTTGAACTCATTTGAGTTACACAAAAGCATTTTGTGTACGAAATGGGGATGGGAGACGTTGCCACTTAATGCTTGCTTTATATATATATATATATACATATAGATATACATATATATATATATATATATATATCTTACTGTTAAAAACGATGATCAACAAAACTAAATTCTGCGAACTAACTTTTTTTGTATTCATAAATTTGTAGTGAATCGATTCGATCACCTTGACCGGGCAAAGCCGAGTAGTACCTGCTAGTATTTACTGTATTATGGTATATATATGCATATATACGCATTCATGCATTTAGCTGGGTATTTTCTGCACAGGCATACCTAAAAGGGTACAGCTCAGTCGGGAATATGCAACTATGCGTTAGAGTGCAACCGAGCTGCGCATTATGGCGAAATTCAAAACCGAAAACCTGAAAAATACAAAATAAAAAGATGGCAAAGGCTTGCCAAAAAATGCCAAAGGACAAAAACAAAACAACAACAAGCAAAAAAAAAAAAAAACCGAAAAAAAAAACGCCAAGTAATATTTGCATCAAAAGGACGAGCTTCCCATTGAATGGCACAAACAAACAGCAACAACAATAAGAAATACCTATGCGAATATAATGAAAACGTAAGCAAGCCTTAACAAAACAAAATACAATAATAAAAAAAACTAAAGAAAACAACACAAAAAGGTGGTTGAACTCTATGAGGAGCTAAAGCTTTGTCCATGAACCGAGTGAGTGCGTTGTGAGTTATTCATTTGCGCGTCCTCTTTTTACCTGGCAGAGCAACACTCAGCAGTCCACAGCAGTCCACAGTCCACAAACAACAGGCAACAGGCAATAAGCAATGAGCAACAGGCCAAACCCAATAAGAATAAGAAGCTGAAATTAGATGTCGTCCTTGTTATCCCTTGAACAAAGCACATCACATGAATGAGCCAAGGCATTTGACTACTCAAGTATAAAGCACACCAAAAAGTGTACGACATTTCTATGCCCCTTGTGCAACCTGGGTATTTTGGAGTTATAAGAAAGTTCGTGGCAGTCACATCGATCAGCAGTCGAATAGATCCATTAACTTACGCGGAACAATCCAATAGAGAATGATATATTTAGGAATGCAAATGGCAATAAGACCCAAAACCTATGTTAT
This sequence comes from Drosophila picticornis, assembly GCA_035043845.1. Classification (NCBI taxonomy): domain Eukaryota; kingdom Metazoa; phylum Arthropoda; class Insecta; order Diptera; family Drosophilidae; genus Drosophila; species Drosophila picticornis. The sequence goes on along the minus strand of JAWNMR010000492.1, from coordinate 18,066,716 downwards.
CAAATAAATATATATATAAATAAAAATATATAAATAAATAATAATAATAAATAATTGCATTTTCAATACTAAGATATCTGGGGGAAACCTGTGGAAACCTGTAGTAAATTTATCTTGCTTCACAGTTTCATGGCATCGATGGAAAATCCAGAAAACCTTATCAAAATACGAGTCTGCAAAGCAGACAAAACTGTTTTATTTAAAAAGCAAAACTATAAAATATAAACACACATAAATTTATTGTGCATTTTCTTGCATGCGTATTTTGTGTGATTGAGATCAAAGCCAAGTATTGTCTGGATCCATGGAATATATCTCGCTAGTATTAACAGTAGAGTTGTATCTGTATCTGTAGACTAACAGTGAGCATTGGCGAAGTGTTTGAACTGTTTTGAAGTGGCCATCGTCAAAGTAAAACGTGATTTCTATCGGCCGACCAAGGGAAAACCCATTGTGATATAAGTCAAAAAAGTCAAGCACTTAAAGCTCATTGAAACGATAGTTGTAATCAGCTAAATTCCCGATCCAAAATAGCCAGTTGGTTAATGGTAATGGCAATGGCAATAAATAAAATTCAATCAAAGCCAATAAAGACTGCCGTTGCTCTTCTTATCACTGCTCAACTACAACATCAAAACTGAGCTCGACCGAAATTAAAAGATGATTTTATTTCTTATGCCCTTCGACTGGGTATTATAATTTGGCCACAAATTGTTTCAAATATTTGCTTATCAGCAAACATATTTGAACAAAACTAGTAAGCAATTTGAGTGTCTGCAAATGTGTTTTTAATTATTTAGTGTTTCGTTTGCTTCTTCTTCTTCTTTTACCTGAAATTGAGCCAATTGCTTGATCAAAAGAACTATGGCTGGTTTATCCGAAACTGGTACTCCCCAAATATGTTGAAGCCAATACCTCATTCAAAATTGAACTTGGACGAGTCTGCACTCGCTTGACTTATGTTGCACAACCTCAAGTTAATCAGAATGTTGCAATTGAAGGCATCTTGGTAGTGAGTTGCCCCAACAGTTCTCCTTTTAGCGGCAATTGGTTTTGAAAATCGCTCAAGTCCTGACGAGGGTCAAATTTGCGCTTCAATTAAAACCGTATTCAACACACAAATTACCAATTAAATGTAGACTGATGTTTGGGCCCTGAAAGTGCGCCGTAGCAAGTAACAAAGTAACAAAGTGGCAAAGTAGCAAGTAAGGTAACAACAAAAACACAATAAAGCTGAAAACAAGCAGTTGAAACAATGGTTAGGGATATGGATACGGATAGGGGTGCATAGGGATGCATAGGGGTGACAATGATCCTGCTCAATCAGCCCAAGGGTCTGGCAGGAAAACGTCAACAATTATAATCGTATTGCTTATTGAAACGACAGCATAAAAAGCATCGGATGATTAACACACTGAAATACAGTTACAGCTGTTCGACAGACCCTAAACATCATCAGTCCTAGGCGATACGATCAAAGTCCCACCCCGAGATCTGCGCAGAGTGCGAATAAGTGGTTTCCTAAAGAGGGCGCGAGAGAGAAGAGAGCGAGATAGTGATAGAGAAAGAGGCTTTAAGAAACTATTTATATATACACACATATATATATATATATATATATATATATATATATGTATATAAATCACTCTCTATCTGTTGTGAGGCCAACATTTAACTGGGCTTTGTGCCACCGCCGCACCCAATTAAAAAGCAGCCACATAAATTAACACTCGTTGCCAGTTGGGGGAATTGCACGGTGGCAAACTGTTTAGCAGACCGACGATCTCATATGCATATAGATTATGGTCTGGGCCCACACGGGGCCCAAGTAGCCAATTTGGTGCTCGGCTCTCGGTGCTTGGTGGCCACATCCAGAAATTCAAACACGTAACACTGAAAACATAAAAATTGACAAATCAAAAGCCAAAGCCATCGCCACACAGGTGTAAAAGAATGTATGTATCTATGTGCACACGACATACGACATACATATACACATATATTCCCCTTGATAACAATAATGATCCCCCTTTGCGGATACTTCACTGCCCGCTGCCCTGGTCCGATCTGTGGCAAGTGTGTACGCTTTATGGGTTTTGCGAGCGTTGTCTAAGCGTTTCATGAATTTCTTGAATTGGTTTTAATTCGCAAGAACTCTTCTTCTTCTTCTTCTTCTGCTGCTTCGTTTTCTTCTTGCGGTGATTGGGACAGTAGGAGCAATGGTGAAAGAGGTGGATATGGGTAGAGTGTATGGGGGGGGGGGGGGGGGCAACAATCAGCCTCGGGGGCACTTGCCTCGCCGTTCTTTTCTTGGCAAGCGGCGATTTGTCAACACGTTTGAGCCATCGCACAGCCCAACCATTGTAATAAAAATTCCCAAGAATGTTGGCCAGACTGCTGCGTGGCCCATACTAAAGACTGGCATTAGCATTTGAAGTCACCGATTGCGTCATGGGCGCGCATCAGATTGCCTGAATGTGAATGTGAATGTGAATGCGAGTGTGAATGCGAGTGTGAATGTGAATGCGTTGCCGAACTGTGAACTGCTCGAGTGCGCGATATGGGAGTACAGCTACTTGCCATGCGAAATGCTATGGAAAACAGGGCTAATGGTTTTGCCATGATAATGCAACACAGTCTTGCACCCAAGTCATTAGCAGGCCCATCAATGCGACCAGACATTACAATCACCAATGCGACGCGACGCGACGCGACGCGACTCGACGCAACTCGACTCGACTCGACTCGACACTTTCAACCTGGCCTGGGGCCATCCCGCGGACAGGTTCCTCAACGGATGATCCCCAAGTTAACCGGTTCGAATTGTTGTCCACCGATGACATTTCAATCAGCTAGTTTCGCATTTATATATGCTGATGAATGATGATGAATGACATTGTTTTATGTCAGACATGAACATAAATATCACTTTATACAATCAATTTCTGTATATTTACATACAAATCTTCCTGTAAACATCTCAATAGCTGACTGACCCATAACCATACTGAATGGATATGCATCCGCACAGTGTATAGATGATTGAGTCAATATCAAATAAATTGCATATCGTCCGATGATCCCAGAAGCCAATGTTGTGGATGAAATGCTGCCTCCACTCGATGGGCCACTAGCGGGTTAACAGAGTCAGTAAGTCAGTCGCTTACTTGCCAGCCCCAATTTACTGACTCTACTGATAACAGCTGCCATGATCATGTTTCTGCTTTTTGTTTCTCACATTAGTCAGCTCAATTTGACTACCTAAATTGCAAATATTGGTTCAGCTGATTAGTTTTTAACACGCCGGATACAGGGCCATATTCATAGACGTAGATAGACGTGTCAGTTGGGAGAAACGAGTTTGTCTCTATGCGAATCATATCATATCATAAACATTTTGCAAATATTTACAGGAATATCTCAAGGGACACATTTGCAATACTTTTCCATTGCTGTTGTCTGTCTGCGTCTACTTTGGCTGGCAACAAGCTTCCTTTTTCTGTGTTTTGGCAATGCTTGGAATGCTTATATATATCTGCTATATATATCTATATAATGTATACATATATTGGCGATTTTGTTGCTGCCTTGTGCCTTGCGGGAAAAGTAAAAGTTGGCCGGTTGGTTCTGCAAATGGTCGAAACACCGGAAATGTTAACACAATTTCTCAAGCTGGCCAACGGAGCACGGACGAACTTGTCGTTGCTCAATTAGCAAAATGCCTACGAGCTGGTTTTGCTGTTCAAAAGCGAGGCCTCATTGGACATGAACATGGCCATCATTATTACTTACGCGTATTTGAAGTGTTTAGATAACAACAACAGCAACAACAACAGCAACAACAACAACAGTAAAATAAATTAATAAATCAAAATAAAAAACTGGAAAAGCGAACAGCTGCCAACAGTCGAGAAGTAGCAGCTAAACAATCAACTCAAACTAAAACTAAACTGCGAAAATTGCCTAAAAGCTGTTTTGGTTATAAGTCACTACACCAAACTACACTAAACTCTACCACCCCCTCCATCCCAACCAGGTTGCCCAACTGCCCTACGCATCACAGATGGACCCGTGCAATGTTCATTCATTTATAACGAATTTCAACAGTGAAATGCTCAAGATTGTTAAGCAGCCTTTTCCGGATCAGGGGCCCTGCCTCCGGTGGAATAGTTTTCTCTATTTTGGTACTTTTCGGCTGCTTCTTTTTTGTTCGTGTTGAGGCTTTAAAGTTTAAACAAATCATCTTCATTCATGTCGTCTGGCTGTCTGTCAGAGCAGCTGCTGTCTAAAATACATTAGTTCTTAACTTAATTAATGCTTTGGCGTTAATTGCCACAGCAAAAACAATACAAGATGTTTAAAAAAACAACAGCAACAACAACAACATCAGCAGCATAGAACAGGCCCAAGATTTTCAACAAATAGTGAAACATAATGTGTAAGAATTGTCGGCTGATGACAGCAATCTGAACTGACATTTGAAAATCTCTGATATGCCATTCTATAATTAATAGAATTATCTACGATTTCCATTTACGGGGCTAAAGAATCTGGACCTTCCAGCAAGTTATATGTCTTAAAAGAATGCTTAATGCTTAATGATATTATGTATATATCTATATATGTATGTGTAATAGCATATCTGTTATTAAATAGTTTTTTTTTGACAAACTTTATCTTCAAGTTTTCAGCTTTGTCACTCTAATTTTGAATTAACATTTCAACACAAATCAAGTGTAAAATCGATTGAAATACAAATTTTGCCCGTTAAATGCTGAAGTTTCTTCTTTCATCCAAGCGTAAAATTAGGTAATCATTTTCACATAAATAAATGTTCATAATCCATTTTAGAAATTTATTTATTTAAAATATATATGCCACAACATATGTTGCAAGTGTTATTTTAATCATCTAAATTTGGTCACACCTCTTTCATTAAAATTCTTTACTTTTATCCGGTTTTCGGTACTCAGTTTATTACTTGACAGATTAAAATTAGGTTGAATTGAGACGCTCTCAAATGTAATAAGCCTGCTGTTAATGTATCTAGGGTATTTTTATTTCGGCACTTTAAATAGAGCAGATTTAATTATTAGTTTTGCCATATAGCTCACTGTGATCTATCACGCGCCATGACACACACAAGCAGCTAGCAGTGACTCTGCAATTTTGCCAAAATGCAACCAGCCCACACACATACACAGACACACACACATACACACACACATACACACACACACACACACACAGACAGACACACAGACAGACACACAGACAGACACAATGAGCTGAGAAGGCAAGTAAGCGAGAGCAACAGAGATGGACTGAGTATAAAAAATCAATGCCGCTGGCTAAGTGGGCCCACAAGCTGACTGGCCAACAGGCTGGTTGGCCAGCCGGCCGGCAAAAACCGATGACGATGACGGCATCTGGTGGGCACACAATGTTGTCACTGATTCAACATTAGCTCCCCTGCCCAAAAGATACCCGGCGACTGCTTAAAAGCCAACGCATTTGGCAGCTGGCCTGTCTTTATGGCCGGGCAGGTTTTTCCTTGGGAAAATGCATAAGCATGATTCATGCCTACTAGTTGGCCAAGCAGCCAAACGGACCGACAATTGCATTGCCCCCAATTTGTTGGCCAGACCGAAAATCGATGCTGATTCTTCTCTCAAGTGTTTCACTCATTTTACCAAAGTTCAAGTGACGCTCATTTTTAATAATTTGATTTTTGCTTGCTATATCGAGTTAGTTGCATATGTTTGTAATTTTAACTCTTTTGCGAATGCCCAAATTTGGAAATTACATTTGTACTTTTTTTCGCAGTTGGTGCAGACTATAAATAATCCATTTGAAATGGCATCACTCAGACAGTAGCCAAATTTTGTTCGTCTTACTTGCTGTTAGTAACTACGATCATTTACAATGAACAACCTTGAATGTGCTCACCTGAAAGCGAACTGTGAGCTATTACCAATAACTACTAACACGAACCATTGCCAAGAAAATAAGCAATTGGGTTTCCAAGGCAAACGGACCTCAGCCTCTAAGCGCCTCCAAGGACCATCGAGCAGTTGGCAGCACAGCAGAGTAAAGCGATTTACAGCACTTATTTATTAAGCCTTACGAGCCAAAATGGTTTAGCAAGCTGTTAAAAAAAAAAAACAACTAAGGAAAAAAAACCACAAAAGATTTTCGACGAAACCCTAAAGCTAAAAAAAACTGAAGCTGATTTGTATTAGATATGCGACTGTGCACGTACCAAACATGGCCGGGGTAAACGTGCTGCTTGCCGCCCTGGTCCCTGTTCCCTGGTCCCTGGTCCCTGGCCAAGCATCTACTGTCTACCGTCTACGCTCTGTGGCGGTCCGGCAGCTGTTCCGACCCGTGTTTCTGTAATTCGCAAGCAATTAAAAGCCTGACACGCAACCTCTTGGCAACAAGCTGAAATAAAATTAGAAACTAAACCCCAGACAGGAACTAAGCGCAGCACTCGTATATATATACATATATATACGTATGTACCTGTACATATATGGACCTGCTTCTGAATACAAATTACAACTCACAGCTCATAGACACACTTACTCATACTTACATAGACCCCCCTCCCCCTCCCTACCCATACCGATACCCATATCCAGACTCAAGCCGACTCAACTGAGACTCAGAGTTACAGTTGTAGTTGTGGGCCAAGTTAGAGACTTGATCGGCTTCTCTTGGAGCGCGTTCATTAGATGGGCAGGTAGACCTAGGCCTACATTTAATGTAATTATCAGTGATTAATGAATTGCTAAAGCAAACATTGTGTCGCGACTACGCACAGATTTTATTTCGGAGCGGAAAACGAACCAAACACATTGAAATGGAAACCACCAAGATCAAATGGAAATGCCTACGTCAAAATCGCACGTCTCTGAGATACCCTATACTCAATGCTTATATATACTTAAGCATCGGTGATATGTAATCGGGTTGTAAAAGGGAGAAAGCATAACAAATAAATGGATGTGGACAGGCAGACTGAATGACAGACATCGCATCAATCCAATATAACCGTTTAATTTACCAAAGAACAGAGTATGGAAACTGTGAGCAGCGACTGCCATTTGAAATATTTAGAGCTGGCCGACAATAAAATTAACACAAGTCCTCGACGCGATGCGCTCCAGTTTCAATTTTCGGGTTTCACTATTTTTATCAATTGTTCGATTTGTGTGTCTGTGTCGGTGTCAGTGTCGGTGTCGGTTTTGGGTTAGGGTATTACTGCAATTAACATTGAAGGTGGCATTTTTGCTATTGACTCGATAATTCCAGTCAGGCATCGAATGCCCTGTCGGGGGGCGTGCCCTTTTGTTGCCCCTAAAAGAATTGTTCGCCTAATGATAGTAAAAACGAATTTTGGTTTTTTTTTTTTTAGTTGCTACATTCAATTAACCAGCGTGTGAATATGAGCAAAGAGCGTGCCGCCTTTTCTGCACGCCCTCAAAAAATGAAACTCAAATTTTTCAATTTTTCTTCTTATTTTTTTCAATTCCAATTTGAGGCCGGTGGCGTCATTGGCAGGCGACTGCTAGCTGGGGGTCAAAACGCCAGCAGCATTGACCAAAGCCAAGACGGAAGCCACCACTGAATCCAAATTCAATAATATGAATATGAGCGGAGCTTCCTTCCCTTCCCTGCCCATCACCCGACGCCCTCACGAACAGTATGGAACATTATGGCCCGATGAAAAAGTTGTTCGATTTGTCAAAGACATCATTAAAAGCGGTTCGCTGAAGCGCATCCTCAATATTCCACTTTTCCACGCCACTCGTCTGCATCCATCACGGAAATTCTCACCACCATATATGGTAGCTATTATAGTAGTTTTCAGCTTATCACAAGGAGCACTCATCGCACTGAACCGTATTAAAGAAAAAAAGAAAAAAAAAAAAAACAGAAAATAAAAAAAAAGAAAACAAGTAGAAAAAGTTATGTTTATGCCAATAATTTAATACGCTTGCAGACATATAGTAGAGGCATGAATATATATTTCGGATGGAAATGAAAGCTGTACAAAATACACTTATAATATAATATTCCTTATAAATGGAGACAATCGACAATAGACATAATCATACAAGTCAGTCGTCAGTCGTCAGTCGTCAGCCGTCAGTCGTTGCATGTGTTACGCATTTTGTGATAAAATTAGTATGCCCAATGCAAGGGTATAATATGTATAAATAGTTGTAATTATTGTTTTGTTTGTGGTCTATGTTAAATTCAGAAAACGTAAAGAAAAAAACGTTGTACTTATGTTAATACGCAAAGCGAGCGATATAAAAGCCATAAAATGTGGTAAAATACATTTAAATGGATGCGTATTCAGCTGAAGGCAGCATAAATTATCGCAATGGCAGAGCAAGCAGCGCCAAAGACGAAACACATGTAATAAAAACTCTATTAAAAATGCCACTTACAATTAACAAATGGCCCGCACTGCCTTCCGGGGTTCAGGGAGGGCCATCGCATATTGTAGATACGAATAGAGCGAATACAACAAAAATAAATATAAGTAGATGTTCGTGTAGATGTTCATGTAGATGTAGATGTATGGGTAGAGGTATAGGTATAGGTATAGGTATAGAGGTATAGGAAAAAATAAAGAACAGAATGTATCTACGCAGTTATATAAAAATTCGGTACTGAGTTGATTGGCCTGCCACTGAATGGGCCCTCTGTGCCTCTCCACAGTTCTACAATGGCATGACAACAGCTTGAGGAAGGCTATTGGCAAGTCAGTCAGCCTGGCGACAAATGTGTCAATACGGTGGATGGAGATCATATCGTATAAGCATAGAAGAGCACATATCTCACCATCTAATAATATATGAATATGTTTACACTTTAACTTAAACGAATCCGTCACAATTAAGTGATTTTGCTTCATAAATTGTCGCAACCGACACAAAACGATCACATTTTCAATTCATAATGAGTTGAGTGAAAAGACAACGAAACGTTTAAGTAACATTTCAGCACATTTCATTGTTGTTTGCTGTTTCAGCTTCAGTTTCAGTTCGTTGTCGCTTGTCGCCTGTCACAAAACGCCAGCCATTTCACAATGTGTGAATATTAAAAGAATGTGCGTGTCTGAGGTGGCTGCAAATACTTACGCATAACACACGCAATTAAATTTATAAATATTTAAAACACCAATTTACATACCCGACCCACACACAGATACTACATAGTGGTGCCCATATGCCTCACAGCCCGGTTCGGGTGCCGATTTCGGCTTGACTCTGCTTTTGATTTTCGGCTCTGGCTCTGACTCTGGCTTTGGATCTGGCTCTGATTGTGACTCTGGCTCTGATTGTGACTCTGGCAGTGACTGTGGCTCATGGTGACTGTGGCTCATGTCTTAGATGACCAAAATCGAAAGGGGAAGTCGTCACCGAACCAAACATTATTGAAATCCACAATGCGTTTGAGGGGTTCGCTCTTTTATTGCTTTTTGAATTTAATTTGGTCTTATGCGAATCGACATTGAGTTGTTGCTGGAATATGCCTCAAACTGACATAGTTGATTTGACAGATTCGGTTTACGGCCGACCTGATCGCATACCGATAGCGGGGCCTGCCCAGAACCAGTGTCAATAGAACCCTGGGCATGGCGTAATTATTTATATATTAATAATTAAACAACACACACAAAGACTTCGAAATTTGTGTGTTTTGTTATTTTTTTTTTTTACTTTTTGCCGAGTTTTTGGCCTAAAGGAAAATGAAAGTTATGTACAGAATTTAATTAGAGACGAGTCGTTTTGAAAGCCACTTATTGTTTGCCGCATGTCGCATTTAGAAATACCAAATGAATACACCAAAATTGATGTAAAATAGTTGAGTGTGAAGCAAGTATACTTTCAGTATTATAAATAAAATCTATCTTATAAATCTTTTAATAATTGACTATATATGTACAAAGAATCAATCTGCCCGGAAAATGTGACATGTCCATGTCTATGGATAACTCGACTGATCCTCTGGATGGATGCATGACAAAGTAGTTCGATTTTTTCGGCTCCAGACTACTTAGTGGCCACAGTGAAGCTCTGTCGACTCGGCTCAAACATCATTTAAAAACATCACTGCAAAAAATGTAATAACCTCTACAAGGGCATAAAAACGATTATGATTTTCCTATGTTATTTGAACCAGTTTCCGATTTTACATGTCGAATTTGTATAACAAATATTTGGACACTTGCAGATCGTAAGTCTTTCCGAAAAGCCAATTAAAACCTGATTCTGTGCATAGGCTTAATATTAAATAGTCAACTCTTTATTGGAGTCTATGGAAAAGAGGAGCTAATTAAATGAAAATTGAATTGGTCTGCTGTTGACATATTAAAGTTGTCATAAATATGAGGGCAGTTTTACTGATTAGCCACTCGGAGTTGAGATCCTTTGATCTGAGCATTAATGCATTGAGGTCAGAGATTTCACTGTCGTTGTAAATGTGATTGCAGAGTCCCTTTGTTTTTTGGGGGTCTGTGAGTTGGGGGCTACAACTCTGTATGGTTATTTATGGCGCTTAATTCCTGGACCCACAAGCATAAACATTAAGTCTCTCGGCCGAATCTTGAACGAAACCCATTTCGTTTCTTTTGGTTTTTTTGCTTTTGTTTTTTTTTTGGTTTTTTTTTGTTGTTTGGGTTTGCTTCGCTCAATGCAAAGTGCTCTTCATTCACAGAAGTCTACACTTAGCTCCGCTCATGTTGAGCTTGAGTTGTTTTGAGTTGACGGTTTTTTTTTTTTTTTTTTTTTTTTGTTAAGGTTGAGGTTTGGGGCCGTTCCCATAGCCGGCAACCGTCAAGCGACAACCGGCAACAGTCGACGCGGCCACTTCAGCGGCGGCTCAAGCAACAACAACGATCAGCATTCGCCGTTGCCATCTTCGTATTATTTAGCAAATTAATAACCATAAAAATCTTAATACCAGCGTTAAGAAACGAAATCTTTAGCTTGCCTGCTAAATTTCTTACGAAAAATGTTCGTGCAACCGGCGAACAAGCAAACAAAAAAAGCACACACACGCACACAACAAGGGAAAAATCAAAATAAATACACGCAAAAAAAAACAGGAAAAGAAAAAGGAAAAGGAAAAAAAGATTAGCAGAAGTGCCGCCATTTAAATTTATTTACTTACGAGTGTGAACTTTATGCCCATGGCGTTCGACTGGGCCTCTCTTGGCCATTAACTCCGCTCGGCCCGCTTATCCATCGGTCCCCCTTCCGGCCAGCCACGGTCACGAAGCGACGCCACCGTTGTCAATGCCAAATGTGTGACGGTCCCCAGGTCCGGGACCTAAAACCCAGACCTGCTCCGCTTCCAGCTCAAGATGCGCTTGAGCTAAACCTATTCCCACATCATCAACAAAGTGCAACGACTGACTGACTGTGTGTGTGCCGGGTAGGGAAGGGGTTAACTCGGTGAACTCTGTGAAGTAGCCCCTGTGCTACTATGGAAATGGGCAACTAGGATACAACAAACAACAAACAACAAACTAGGAACAGGCAAACTGTTGTGAAATAGAACCCTAGTCAGGGCAAAATCTTCAGGCATCAATTTGGGAACCACGCCACATGCCAAATAGGTATTCATTTGGAAACGATTAGTGGAATATTTGGCTGCTTGTTGTCCCATTCGGAATGAGTTTGCGGTGCTTCAAGCGCATTTTTCCGACCAGGCTCATAAGTAACGTATTATTTGGTTCCAATTCCAACTCTTAAGTATTCAAAAGCAACTTGGCAGTGTGCCACTGCTGAATATCATCATCATCATCATCGTCATCATCATCATCATCATTAGCTTCATTATGGTCGTCGTCCGTTTCGCAATTTGATTCCAGCTAAAATGAAATGAGATCTTGTTGCCCTTAAAAGCCGAAAAAGGAAGGAATAAAAAACGAAAATAAAAAATAAAATCAACAACCCCACACAAATTTTGGCATTTCCCGTTGGACTACTCGACGACAGGGCTTTTAGTTCGGTTCCTGGCTAAGTTCCCCGTCCTCACAGGGCACAACTACAAACACACATATACAAATACATATATATATATGTATCTATATATACAAACAGCATACATGTTTGCTTATGTGGTATTTAATTGCGATTTGCAAAGTGTATTCCAACTTGCTTTCCTTAAATTCGTAATGTGAGCCCAGTTTAAGAATTTAAATGATTTTGAGATTTGCATAATATTTGAAATTGATGAACGGCTTTCCTCTTTAACAAACATGTTTCGAAACCCACAAAAGTTAGACATGCACCACTACAGACGAATATCTATCGATCTATCCATCTATCTATCTATCTATCTATCTATCTTTCTGTCTACCTGGTTATCTATCTAACAAATGCCAATCATATGCTTAAATGTATAAGGATATTGTGCATATGCCAAGTAACTGGCAAACATATTTAAGTAGGCATATTGGAAGTGTCTCGAACAATTTGCGATTTGTTTTTATTTCACCTCAGCCATGAAGCTTTAAGGCCCACAAAGCAGTCGCACGTGCTGCAATAAATGTGCAATAAATATTTTCAGCTGTGTTTGCTGTATTTGCTGCTTATCGATTGCTGGCTGTTGTCGACCGGTATATATTAAGTTGTCTTATGTTGGCCCATAATTTATGCGACGGCTCACACAAATTATTTACGTACGAAATGTTTGAAGTGGCATTGATTTGACAATACGCCATCAAAAAGCAACAAGGCAGGGGAGAAACACTGAAAAAGAAACGCACGCCCAACCGGATCGGACCAATTCATATATATATATATACAAATATATTAATATGTATTTATATATATATATATCGTTGGACCAACTAATTAATGAAATCTACTCCACTATACTAATGAAATCTAACCCATGCGATCATTGTTCATTCTTTAATAAAATCAGCTGCGTGCCTCATGCAAATTTTTGAATAGCCAGCGGTTATTAAATCGGGTATTTTCAATATATGGCGTACATATATACAGTAGAATGTTTGATGCACAGTTCTATGGAAAACCAGCCATTCTGTTGAGCAATATCAACTTTAATGATTGCTAAGAAATAAAACATTTGTGTCTCAAAAGCTTTTGTATTCTTGAATAGAAAGTCTTAAATTTTGACCCTAAATTATATCTACAATCTCAATCAGAATTAATCAAGGTTGTCAAATTTTTCGAATAAACTGAGAATGAGCATAAAAAAGTATTCCGGTTTTAATATGTTTGCCACTCTGTTAACTGCTGTAACTTCTTTTATTTAAATTGAGAAAATATTCGAACCTTTGGGTTGTATTTGTCTAAAGTGTTTACATTTATAGGGTAGCTGATAGTCGAGCATTGACTATTTAGGCACGCTTTGCTCTGGTTGCTTTTTATTTATTTATTGTATTTTTTGTTTTTTTTTTTTTTTTGGGAAGTTGATACGCAAAATCATCTGAGGCAGAAAATTATGTTAATCTATGAGTGTGAGATGCTGCGAACCAGTTCAATAGAGTTTTACCGACAGCTGGCAACCTGTTGCTTTGTGTATGCTAAGCGTATGCATTGACATTCCTTAATTTGCTTAATAATCACCGCTGCAAACTGGCCTGGCAACAGGCAACACCAAATACCAAATACCAAATAAACAAACGGACAAACGGACAAACGTCAAATGGCCAAATACCAATCACCAGCAACCAGCAACAAGATGAAAACTTAAAAAGTTGTCACATTAATGCCACGAACAACAATCGAAATATGTCTCCAATTTTTATTTCTCTTATAAATGATTTTTATTTATTTTTTCTTTCCTTTTATTTGGGCCACTGCTGCGACTAGGTATCTGGGAGCTGTGTCTCAGCGATATTCTGCGCATGGCAATCGCATTGGCCACGCTTGGCAATCAGCCTGACACCGCACGGTTTGCCGGCCAGCTCTTTGGTCATGGACAATTGGTTTCCATTGCCATTTCAGCAGCCAGGGGTTGGCGGGGCAGTTGGGCTATGGCAGTGTCAACAATCGGTCAGCTAATTGTCGCCAGCACTCCAGTCATGTTGGCCACGTTAGTTGTGTTGCTTGTATACAATATACATTTAACAAATTCTTACAGCTTCGCAGTGCTGCTCCAAAGCAGTTCAAATTAAGTTGAAAACGATACCCGCGACGATTCTCTGCTTATCACGCTAAAAGAACACCAAAATTTATCCTCAGTGTGATTCCCAGTGTGGCTGCAATTAAGAAAACTTGATTAGGGGAAAGTTTCTACGTTTCCAAAGTCGATTCTTATCAACCTGGCATTATTTGATGTATTAAATGAAATTTGAAAATGCTTGCCACTCACTTGTGGAATATGCCCAGTTAAATAGTTAAATTTCTACATTTAGCACATTTGATAACATTATCTTTATGGACTCGAAAAATATGATGACAATTTGTTCTTGTAATGATAATTCTTAAAATACATGGATTATTCAAGCTGCTTACTTTTATTTTCCACCTCTGCAAGAACTCTTTTAATTATTTCACGCCGTTAAAGCTTAGTAAAAATATTGCTTTATGTGGAACGACAATATAAATTTGATTGGAATTTAAAGATTAGTTGTGTGTGTGGGCGAAGTGTGTGTGTGTGTGTGTGTGCGTGTGTGCGGCACATGTGAAATCGGTTCTAAGTGGTTTTCTAACGAAGGATGCTCAAGAACTGAGCGGATACAATGCAAGATTCCTTTGAAAAAAAACCAACATTAAAAATGAAGTTGTTTCCATGAACTGGAACTGAAGCAGAAGCAACAACAACAACAACAACATCCTCTAACACAATACAAAAGAAAGCTACAAAAAATCAGCGAACAGAGAACGATTCTTGAGTCAATGACTCCATTAAGTGCGGTTTTTTGAATTCATTATGCGTTGCAAGGTTTCCTTCAGCAACAGGTTGCTATGCCACCCGCTCGTCGCATATATATATATATATATATATTTATATGTATGTGGCATGCAGCCAAAGTCAACGAATGCCAAAATACCCGAAACGAAAGCAGAAAGTATGGATGAGCTTACCTCTGCCAGAGAATTGGTGCCTGGGTGTAAATGATATTTACAAGTGAGTTGGGGACTCCCCAATGCAACACGCCACGCGTTGATTTGCCTACACAGGACTCAGCTTGCTGAGAACTCTTCCGTTTTCATTACCACGCATTGCCAGCGACTTTAATGGCAATTGTGAATTGTCGGTGTTGCCATTGTTCAGCTTTGTCAGAATGTTGTCGATCATAGAAGGGCGCACAGTGGTCTGCGGGCGCAATATAATCAGCGTAAATTTATATATGGAATTGATTCGATTTATTTTTAGTGTTAGTTTTTGCTGTGGCAGAATCGGAAGTGGAAGTATCCTGAACGACAACCAAATCACATTGAATTTAATCTTAATTCATTTCCATACAACTCCATTAAATAATTGTGCTCTGAATCACATTCGAATGTTGCGTCAGCTTACTGATAACAAGCAGAATCTCGTTCAGAAAACAACACTCAAATATTAATTTATCATGTTTATGGTTTATGTTCTTTATTTTATCATTTTTTTTCGCAATTAAAAGATAAGTTTCCCATGACAGACACAAACTAGATGGCACAACTCCCATGACTATTCAATTCAATTTCATGAAAACAGCAAAGATTTTCAGCTGATTCTTACTGTAATTGGAATGCAGTGCATTAATCTTTGGTTAAATATTTCAAAAACATATTTTGTTAATATTGGAAATATAAGTTTTTGGTTGATTAAAGCAGAATAGAATTGCTTACAACTAAAATAAGAAAGTTAAGTGTGTTGGAAGAACAACAATGCAATTGCAATTGCAATTGCAATCGCAATTATCCGGATTCATTTCACCACATCAGACCAGATCAGATCAGATCAGAAAAGGTCGAACAACAAGATACATATTACGGTGGTCTTCACACGCCACAGCTAATGACAGTGGGTGCCATAATTCACGTCTAGCCCGTTTGCTAATATAACAATTTAACGCTTAAATTACTGACTCATGACCCAGACTCGACCCGGACCCACCCAGAGTCAACGAATTCAACCTATTCCAGGTTTCTACTTCACTTGCAAAAAAAAAAAAAAAAAAAAAGTGTAGAGAAAAACAAGAGCACCTCAGAAAAACGGTACAAATTTTATGCAAAATTCATTGTGTCAACATTTGTAGTCGCTCTATTTCCCTTCTTCTGTTTGTGTGTTCTGTGTGTTTGGTGACACTGTTTGAGCGGCGGGCAGAGGCAGTGGTAGAGGCAGAGGCAGAGGCAGAGGCAGAGGCAGAGGCAGAGGTAGCAGCTGAATGCTGGATTGCGATTGCTCTGGCTTCTGCATGCAATGCGTTATTGTTTGGGGGGAGTTTTGGATACGTTAGGTAGACACACACACACACACACATATATATGAATGTTGGGGTATATGTGTGTGTGTGTGTGTACATAAGACACACATGCAGACAACACGCGTCTGACTCAAGTGCCGCGTCTGACTCAAGTGAGGCCGAGTTCTCTGTATTCACTAGTCTGGCAAACCCCCTCCTGCCAACCGGCAAACCATCCTTTTCCCTGCAGTGCCCTCCCCTCTGCCTCAAAGCATATCGACTCGATCATGCGTCTGTTTTAGTTGTATTTATGTGGCTGTGTGCGTGTTTGTGTGTGTGTTGCTGCTGGAGCCTCTGCCTCTGCCCCTGCCCCTTTTTTTTGTGTTCGCGCTGTTGTTGTTGGTTCATTGCCCGCCAAAAATTTTGAAGGCCAAAATAATATAAGATTTTTTGTTGTCTTTTTTTTTTGCGCTTTCTGTTTAGCTTCTGCTTCTTCTGCGTGCTGCTTTTGTATTCATTGTGGTTGTTGTTGCTGCCGCAGTTATTTCAGGTTTTCCCTTTCTGGCAATGTACGCGCTAGTCAAATGCTTGGAGGTGTGTGCGGTTTGGGGCTCGCCAGGGCGTTTGGTGAGGGGTGTGGGGGGTGGTGGGGTGGGGTGGGGGAGAGGCGGTGGTGATAGGGGAATTAGGGGGTTGGAAGCCGGACGGAAAGTTTCACATACTGCGTAGCTACTCTGAATGTACAACACGCACACACAGACACACAGACACACAGATACACAGATACAGACTCATTTACGCACTTACACACCTGTACCTGTATCTGCTGCTCGAGTATCTTTTTATCCACAACTATGCAATGCTGTATCTGTATCTGTATCTGTATCTGTATCTGTATCTGTATCACGTATTTGCTCTGTCGCCGCAACTTACGCACTTTTATTTTTTATTTCTTGTATTTCACATACCCTGCACGCAATCGCATTGGATGATTGTGTGCCAAACTCTGAATCGCTCTTTTATTTTCTCACACTAAATATCAGATTTATGGTAGCAAAAACATTAGACAATAAATGGATATAAAATAAATATTAAATGGGTATCTTCCAGTCTAACACGTGGCATCTTTTTTTCACACTACGTATGCAAATTTTACAGTTGTGACGTCAGTTGTTAAGGGTAACAAACTGAGTCTCGTTCACTTTACAGTCAATAGGATCTTTTATATCTAATGTAAGTTCTGATAGAGGGTATGGCGTAGTCGGTCAGGATCGCTTGCGGGCCCTACCAACAAGCAACAGCATTTAATCCATCGCGTTGGCAGCCCTGGTGCACACTTGACAGAGTTGCCATCAAATGCGAAAGTGACATTCATAATTGCATTCTAACCGAGTTGCTGGTTGTACTTTCAAATCCATTTCATTTTAGAATTTACGCTGATTTTCACTTTTTATACCCTGTAAACGTAGAAATGGCCATCGAGCGTATCACAAAGCCAAACACCTTTGAGTACCAACACATGTTTAATGCTAAAAACGAAATTATTATTATACTTTACATCTTTCTCGATAATAAATTACGTAAAACATTGTCATCAAATTCATCTGGATTCATGTTTTGATCATGATTTGATTGGAACATATTTTCAGTGGGTGTCCAGATGCTCTTGAATTGATTAGATGGTATCTTGGCGTGAGCTCTTTAGTACAGACCTGAATACAGGGTATCTGCGAGTCAGGGCCCCTTGTCTGGAACACTCTTACTTGTTTTGTTTCTTCATTTCTTTTGATTCTTTTGGAGCTGTGTTTCCCAAAACCTGTCTTTCGTTTAACATACATACATATACATATATATACATATACACTTACACATACATTTGCAAATATATATATACATTTTTTAGATTTTTTTCAATTCAAGAATTCCGGCTTAAGCGCTCAAACACACACACACACACACACACACACAGAGCACAGAGCCCACAGTGAGAGTTGTCGAGTGAATGGGGCTCCTTTCTGCGTTTTGAATCGCTTTCGGCTTTTGTGTGTGGATGCCTCGTTCAAATGGAAACTACTTTGGGGCCCACCTGAGGAAACGGCATAAGTTTTGCCATTTTGCTGATTTAGCAAAAATCAACGAAACCTCATATCATCGATCGACAGTAAACTTCCACTTGAGAGATCAGTTAATAAAGCTGATAAATGATAGATACAATTTCGGCAGCTGACCAAAAAAAAAATAACTAAAAAGCAATAAAAAAAGATAAAGAAGACTGCTTCGAAGTTTACATACTCTTTCGGAATAGCGTTTATTACTGATAATATAAATTCATTAAATTAAATCATTTATATATATATATCATATTTATATTTGCTACACTGAACCAATGTGACCAATTCCAAAAGATTTTTGTACTAACTGCAACAGCAAAATATATCTGTGCATATTCAAGATATCCTCAAGAGAAGATTGCATATTTGATGTATATTTACATTTTATGCACTTGGATGGCAGTCATCTTCTAATTTGAAGAAAATAATGGTACAACCAGCAAGGGTCTACAAGAATCGATGTGGAAACTGTGTGGCAAAACACACTAAATTTGCGCTTTAAACGGCGTTCAGTGTCAAGAAACGATCAAGTATGTATATATGTATGTGTGTATAAATACATGCATGTATGTATGTGTGTGTGTGTGTGTGTCTAATTATATGGTAATACAGGCATACAAATGTACATATAAATTGCTCTTATTACAGAGCGACGCCAACACACACAAGCGACGAACGTCGAACATCGAACGTCGAACGACAAATTGACCGACCGTCAGTCAGTCCGATAGTCCGATCGACAGATCGACAGCCCTCCCGTTGATCTATTACGCCATCAGAGTATACGTATTACGTATACGTAATGTTAATGAGTTAGTCATGGGGTATTGGCTATGATTATGGGCTGTAGCCGGCACAGCATTAAATGAGCACTATATAAAGGCAATTGACCCGAAACTAACCAATATTATCTCACTCCTGAATTCCAATTCCAAATCAATTATGCATATGTACAAATGTAGTGATATATTTATATATATATATATATATATATGTATGTCTGTTTGTATGTATCACTATTTCTAGCCCAATGCAGTCATTCTCGCGTTGATCTCATCTCATCTTTGTCTCGCCTTTAACCAATTGTAGAAATGTTTTCTTTTTGTATACGTGAACCAATTAAACAATCAGCGATCTTTAGCAACTGATTCATCAGAAATAGCACCGAACTACGAATACTATATATGTCTATGACTATGTCTGTGTATATCTATATGTGTATGTATATGTATTTGCACGAGTTGAGTATCTTAGCAAAATCCATTCCACTTGCATGACAAATTTTGAAATTTAATAGCCAGTTTTGTGGTTAGGCTTTTGATTAATAATCATTGGATTTTTATTTATAATTTGAAATGCTTATAAACACGGGCAATTATTATTTGATTTAGCCCATTAAATAACTGCTTATTCTGAATATTTATGTGTATATCTGCATTTGTACCAATGATGCCCCAGCTTGTCAAAGCCCACATGAATTTGTCTACTTGGTTGAATCTACCCTGAATAGACTTGATTTCAGCTGTGTTTCAGCAACTTGTCAAGATATTAAAATAAGCTTAGATATTTTTACTCTTTGAAATAAATACAGACAAACTCTGTGTGTGTAAATACAATCTTTGAGATACACACTTTATGGGCGAGTATGGATTTGGTAGGCACTAAATCATTGTCATAATCATCATCGATATAAATCGAATTACTTAAATGAATCTGTCGCTGATTCATTATCAGGCAACCGCCCGGCTTATCGATGGAGCGTGTTACACTTATGCTTGGGCCCCAAGACTGGGCAGATGTATTTCAATCTTGACAGGGTCGTCGCTGGCTGTGCGTGCGGTTCCCAAATAAAAAAACAAAAAGCAAAAAGAAGCATTACAAAAGTTGACTTCACCCATGCAATTCCCTTACTGCCATCACGCCCATTTCTCTTGTTCCTGGTTTTCACTGATTCACCCGCCCGCCCCCCCTCGACTGCCCCCCAATATTCATTCATCTCGTCTAGTGTTTATTTTGATCTCCATTTCGATTTTCAGCAGCGGTCGCTGGGCAGCGACAGGCGTCGAGAACGTCGGCAACTTGTTTCATTGTATAATTTATACGCTTTTTATTCTGATTTGTGTGTTGGCCTTGTTGAGGCGCACACACGGACGCTCCACAAGCAGGCACACGTGTGGCCAGCTCTTAATACCCTGTAAACAATTTGGCAATGCTAGCGGGCGATTGGGCTATGCGTTTATGTAAATCGGACGGTGTGAAAAATGCATTCAATATTTAGCATCTATTTATTTATTGTGTGTATTAAGATGATGTTGCTGAAAAAATAAATTAAAAAAAATTTACATATTCAATTTATTAATATATTTATATCTATAAATATTTATGTTTATGGCGTTGTATATATTTTTTATAAATATTTGAAGACTTAAATAAAGAAGAGGAATTTTTTTTTCCAATGTATTTGATATGATTTGTTGTGTTCAAATTGATATTCCGATTTAAGCAAGATAACTTTTAGTCGAGCAACAATAATCGTAATGCAATCAGCTTAATACTTGTTCATTATTGTTATCGGCCTGGAAGGGGTGTGAATTCTAGTTGTCTTAATTTGGATTATAGCATTTTTATATACGATATTCGGTCACTGCTGAACACTGCCTGTGGGTTGCCACACAACTCTGGTCTGAGCTGGGTGTCGCCCCGGGTTTTGTCTCCAGTTTATAGGACAGTCTTGAATCGCGGAGATAACAATTAAAGGGCGCTTGGCAACGCTTTGGACTCATGACTCATCTGTGGCTTGACACTCGGCCTAAGATTGCAGCCAGTTAATACTTCATTCGTATATTCATTCAATCATCCATTCATGTTCACTCCAGCTGCCCCAACAAGTTTCGTGCCCCAACCCCAACTCCAACTCCAACTCGAACTCAAATTCAGTTTTAGTGTTTATTGTTTTGGTTGTTGCTGTTGCTGTTGCTGTTGCTTTTGTGAGTGATTCTTTTTAATTATAAGCCAAAAAAGACCCAAAACCCAAAACTGACGCCCACTGCGATATGCTGGCTATGCGGATCATTAACCTTGCTGCTCCCCTTCGCTCTTCGCTTGGGTTCATTGTTGTTGTCATCGTTGTTGTTGCTGTTGCCCCGCATAGTAAACATTGACAGCATTCACTTTACTACCGCCGGCTACTGTCTCGCATTCATTCATGATTCCCCATTCATTCACATAGAAAAACTTTGCATATGCGTGGGCAGCTGCCACATAAAGCTCTCTTTCACACACACCCACAAACCCACACACACACACACAAACGAGCCGCACAGTCAAGCGGCAGTTGCAGCTGTTTAGTGTTGCAGCTTTGAGAACTGTTTGTGCCTGCTGCCTTTTTGTTTAGGCTCAACAAATTTGTCAATTTAATTGGATTTGTTCGCCACAAAAGTCGTTTGTTGTTCATCAATTTCGCACGCTGTTTATAAGCCCTTAAATCATATTTATTAGCATTATGCATGGCATAAACACTTTCAAATGTGCCACAAACTTGGACACCCTTTGTCTGTGTCTGTGGCAGTGTCTGTGGCAGTGTCTGTGGCTGTGTCTGTGGCTGTGTCTATGATGTCGTTGCGTTAAATCCATTCCACTCCATAAATCAAAGTACGAGTTTGCTGCGTTTGCTTAATAGCAATTTCATTGGATATTTAAATGCTCAACAGGCTTTCCTATTGAACGGCCTATGGGATGTATACATGCCTCAAATGGCCAACAACTTCAGGCCAATCCGGTAAACGGTCCGCATTTGGTGTTGGCTTTTTGGCCTTTCCGCTCAGCGTTTATTGTGTGTAGTTGGTGCCAAATTGTTTGCCCTCACAAATGTATCACATATATATATATATATATATATATATATACATATATATGTGTGTGTGTGTGTAAGTACGCTGTGCGATGACAGCAACCACAGTTGCCGTATCTGCTAATGCTGAGCAGACCGGGTCCAATCCAATGTGGGTGTTGCTCGAGCGGCGCCTTTGCCTTAATCTGAAATATTTTTCCGAAAGCAGGGGAAGCTTAAAAGATCTTATTTGTGCTGCCTTCAAGGCAGTTTGATGTTGCCTAAGTGCAGCAATGAATTGCACTGCCACCTGGCTGCAACAGCGAAACTATAACAAATAAGTTGATTGAAATAGTTGATTGGCATATGCCATAAGCCCACACATATTTTGCAGCCGTAATTGTGATCTAGTCAAAATATCTCAAATCGACCACTCCTTGTCTGTGGACACCTATAATTCCACCCCGTAGATTACATACATAAGCGTTAAATACATATACAAAAATATAATAACAGTTGTTCTCTGAATTTTCACAGCTAAATAACCTGATATTAAAATATTTTCTTTGCGCTTTTAAAGTCATATTTATGGTCCTGTTTTGCAGACATTTCCTTGGAATTTCACAGGATATTCTTTTCCGAGATCAAACTAATGGTAGATCAAACTCTTGCAGAATGATTCTCATCCCATCTTTTGCCAAGGATACTTTTTCTAGCAATTTAACCATTTTTTAATGAAAAATTCAACACTTAAAAAAAACGAGAAATAATTCGATCACTCAAAACGAAATCAAATTGAATTTTAGAAATTCGCCATGCTTTGTGGCTTTCTGAAAACTAAAGTTTGCATTTTTGTTTTTTTTTTTTAATATGTCTAATTTTCAGGATATTTCTTTTGAGTGTAGAGAAATTCCTATTTGTTGCTTAAACTATTAAACATTAGTATTACAATGTATATGGAAACATGTGAAATAAACAAACATTTTTCATAGTTTATTTATTATTTATTCGCGCATCTTAATTTCTTTAAACTAAGCCAAACAGGTTTTAAAGTAGGCAGCAGCTAAACTCCAATAAAACAGTCGAAACAGAATATTTCATTACCATTTTCAGAATTTCAGAACAGTGTTTTTTCCTAGAATCAGCGCTTGCATTTCTACTTTTAAGAAATACATTAATACATTAATAATAGAAATCAATTCTGAGAACATAAAGAACACATCAAGTTTTTGCGATTGTCGATTTAAAGCAGCCTTTCTAACTTTAATTTGCATTTTTGCACAAGTAAAGAAATGATTAAAAAAGAAGAAATCCTTTCCAAACTTTTGGATAATTTTCTGCATATTTTTTCTGAGCTGCAAAAGTAGAGAGGAAATTTTGATTTCTTGATATTCCAACTAAATAATTGCTCAGCTACTCAAAATTAAATCACATTTCAAAGTCTTTTTCTGCTTGTTAGCCAGTTAGTCTATCATAACACATATGCCATATAAATGTATATATATATACGTATATAAGATCTGAAATATATGAGTGGAAAAAATCGAAAATGCTAAAATGATCGTTATTCCCAGATGATGCTGTTGAACATCGTCATACATCGAATACAGTAACTCAAGTTGTTGCCATTAGTGTCGTTGCCAAGTGGCCAAAGGTTATTAATAAACACAAACAGTTTTTGCTTCGAATATCCAATAAAACCTGAGCACTTACTCACTGCCTAGCAATTTGCATAATCATATCGACAGTAGACTTAATGTTGTTGTTGAATTTTTCATTTTTAACGCGTTCCGCAATGTGTTCTTTATTCAGAACTTGGCTTACAACTTGTAGGCGTTATGCATATATCTGTGTATATAGACACACACACACACAGGTTATAGACAATATGTATCTTGTATCTATGTATCTTGCATGTATGTATCTTGTATGTATGTATCTGGTTGTTGCGTCACGCTAGCAACATTTCTAGCTAAGCAGCAGCCATCTGTGAAATGGAAAGGCTTGCGTGAAATTCCAAAGATTGTTTTATACAGTATAAGTATTTTTAATAACCGAATGATCGGAAATGCCCTGAGATACATTCGATTTCCACGAACACTCGTTCCACAAATAGACTCACAACTTACAACTCACGAATCGTGATTGAAAGCTGACGCCAGTTTAATTACACATATTTAGTTAATTAGTTTATTAGTTAGTTAGTTAGTTAGTTAGTTAGTTAGTTAGTTGGTGGCAAGAATGCTTGGAAATCTGGTAGTCCAAAAATATTTGCAACTGGTTCCGTTACATATCCAATTATCTTCATACCCTTTAAGAGGGTATTTCGATTGCGAGACACACGATAAGATGTGTCATATATACGCCATATAATGCCATAGGCACAATAAACAATGTTATAAAATTTACAACTTGAAGAATTTAAATTTGATTACAAAGTCTTATCAAAATCTTCAAAATGATAGTTATTGGTGGCAACGATTTATGCGCTTTGACGAGGTGCTGATTAAGACTATTTCATCATATCTGCTATGGGGTCTCCTTCAAGGCATGCCGATATTATAACGGTATAAAAGTAAATCTAAATGTAACAAGATCTGATTTATATATGCATCATTTAGTGGGCTGAGGCATTCAGTTGGAGAGTATAAGTTATTTGGCTATTCGATTGGTCTTAGTCTAGTTGGGCAAATACCATCAACGCTCCAAATTCTGCTCTCCGAACAAATTTGTTTATCTCTTTGCTATGCGAACATTGTGCGAGTGTATGTAAATTTGAAGGTGCTGCTATTCCGGGCCATACATTTTGGTATACATATGCATAGACATAAATGCGATCTGGGCGCTATAATAAATTGATTAGCTTAATTGCCAACTCATTAAAATGAACCACTTTCAAATATGCCAAGCCCACTGATTGCGCAGCCAGCTTAGTTTAATTTAGTTTAGTTTAGTTTAGTTTTATTTTGTTTTGTTTTATTTTGTTTAGTTTACTTGTTTAATGCGCCTTCGATTGCGTATCTGGCAATCGACTTATCGCCAACAAATTTAAGGCACAATATTTTATGTGAAAAAAATGCGTCGCAAACTATGTTCGCCAATACAATACAAATATATATTTATATATATATGTATATATATATATGTGTGTGTGTGTGTATAATATATCTGATATTTGGATTTTGGTTTTTGCGATCGCTAATAAAACACTGCTATTATTAAGAAATTGCGTTCTAGTCGCGCTCCGGTTTTAAATGCGTTTTAAATGCTCTGCATTTCATACACAGCCAGAGAGACCCACACCTGTTTGTGGCCCGGTTAAATGGGCTTAATCAACTTACCGGAGCTGCATCTGGCTGATGGTGGTTGGTGGTGCTCAGTGGTGCCCATTGGTGGTCAATTTCATGCGTTCATACCTTCAATGTGGACACGCGCCGCTGACCGGGGAGACCAACGAGCCACGGACTTCTGGCCACGAGCCACGCATATTGAACAACTTCCGTTTCGTGGTTGGGTCGCCGCTTATTCGCTGGCGTTTAATTGCCGAGTTAACCCAATGCACATAACACTTTGGCTAATTATCAATAACCGGACGCATGTATCGACAAGCATTTCTACACACAAATATATCTTTATATATATTTATATATATATATATATACATATATAGCACGATAAAGAATGTGATGATGATGAGCACTTCATCGATGAACAACTTTTCAGTCGTTATGGCTAGTCACACCTTGTACAACTTGCACGAATAGCGCTTGCAAGTGCCTTTTTGGGATTGGGAAAATAGTTAAATCGGTGTTTGGCCACGTTAATTGTGAGCTGCAATTAGATTGACTTCAATCTATAATCGAATCTGAGCTGTGAACGCACTTTTTATTAGTTGTTGCTGTCAGTTACTGTGTCTGCCACAGTGATTCACCAAATCCCTTAAAATATTAATCCTAAAAACTAAATTATAATTTGAAATATCGACTGTCAAATAAAGCTGCAGATGAATATGGATAGATGGAAACAGATCATCGATCACAGATCAAACAATCGCTGATGAGCTTCTGGTGGGTATTCAACAAGTAAACCATGAAAATTATGCCTATTTCTGAGCAAAGTTAAGGCAGCGAATTTCTCAAAGTGTAATTTGTACTTTTGCCTAACTACACTCACTGCTCGAGTCCACTTAGGGCTTGTTGCACGTTCGCTGACTGCTTGTTGTTCTATTTTTGATTTATATGCGCACATCAGGCGAACGAACACTTTGGACAACGACTGTGCACTACCCAAATACATACATATATACACACTGTGTGTGTGTGTGTGTGTGTGTGTGTGATCGCTCAGTTAGCGAACCCATCAACTCATCTACTCCTCACTGGC